>NW_020769483.1:678356-706891 GCF_900518735.1 Pseudonaja textilis | reverse complement strand
TTTTTTTTTTAAGAACAAGTTTTACTGATTTTTGAAGACAAACAAAACATAACACATAAAAGTATAAAACCTCCTTTCTAAGAATTACTTATAAATTTTAACAAGGCAAATAAAGCATTATTTTTTTAAAACATAGTTCCACATTATCACATTTCCATTTACACATATATATCTTTTCCAAATTTCTCATTATTTCTCCCTTCACTTTTGTTCAATTATATTTCTTTCTATCAAAGTTTTAGTAATTCTCAATCAGTCATAAGCACACAAAATACATAACCTAAAGCAAAACATAAAAAAAAACCTCCTTAGTTATCATTTATACATGTCTTTTCCCAATTTCTCTCCCTTTGATTTCATTCCTCCAAGATTTTATTAATTTACAATCAAACATAAATAATCAACACACAAAACATAAAACATAGAACTTCTTTTAAAAAGTGACTTAGCCCCGGGTTACATCTTTTTTGACAGACCTAAATCAAATTCATGCCCACCTTATATACCCTTCATATCTTATTAACCATTTTATATTTTCTATATAACTTCTCCCATCTTTTCACTCTCTTAATTATGTTTTATTTATTTCGTCTTATTTCAAAATCATTTTGCTTATATCTTTTGTCCGTTCTTTACCAAACATCTATTTATCTCTTCTCTTTAACAAAAAAATTCCCCTGTAATCACTTTTAAAGTATGACGCCTTCCCCTAAAATAAAACTTAAAATAATACATAATTTCCAACCTGATTCTGCTTAGTACATTCTACATATTAAATCTTAAAATAAAAGAATAGTAAACTTATAGTATAGTTAAATGTATAATTTCTATTCTAATTCTAATTCTGATAAGTACATCATTTTAGAATAAGAAAATAAAATACTAAGGTTATAATAACATTAAAACAATAACAAATTAAACTATAACTAAGCATTAATCATTTTACACATTCTCCTAATATTTTATTAAATATTAACATCTATCATTATTAAACATTAATATTTTATTAAATATTCCAATAAACTATTTCAAATGCAAATACTACAATACTATCTTATGCACTCTTGCAGAATCTTTTTTAATTATACACTATCCATTATCCATCGTCTCTAAAAAAAAAATTTCTTTTTAAAATCTTGTTCTAGCCCGTGGCTTTTTTTTTCTTTTTCCCTACCTTTCTTCTCCAATCTGGTCTTTTTGCCCACCCCTCTCCTAGCCTCCCCCTTTTTAACTTCCCCTCTCTGTTGTAATTCTCTTTTCAATTGCTTTCTAACATTGTACCTTCTTTTCACCCTATTTTTCTTTTTCTTGGTTGTTTTATTAAATCTTAAATTCTCATTTTTCCTTCCTCTCTTCCCATTTTCTTTCTTAATCGAACTTTTTAGTCCATTAAAGATGGCTTCTTCCTTTTCTTCTTCTCCTTCCTCAAGTATTTGCTGGTACATGGCAACTGCCATTTCTAAAAAGTGGAAGGCAGCTCCTAAGGAATCCTTACCATTTTGCTGTCTTTCTTTTAATTTTTCATATTTCATTTTCAGTTCATCAACAGATGGTACCATTATAGGTTTTTAAAAACAGCCCAGATGCTTTCAATCTTAAAGTAATTTCCAAATGTCAAAGTTATCAAACAATCCAAACAAACAAAAATTATTTCCTTTTCTTCTCTTTACAGTTTTTCCTCCAGGGGCAAAATCCCAAATGTATTTTAAAAGCCGTATTACAATTAATTGATGGTCTTGTAATCTTCAAGGTGTCTCCTCCAACAAAGTTTTAAAAAAGTTTTTTTAGTCCTCTCCTTCCCACTTGTAACAAAGAGCTTATTTTTACCTTTAAAAAGCAGGTTTTTCTGTGCTCCTTTGGTTTCTCCGTAAGGAAGGGGAGTGAGCTTTCCTTCAGCACTTTCACCGATGTAACAAATTCTTTTGGAAACAAATGTATCAATCCAAAGTCAGGTTTCCAGGGTGTTTTAAAAGTAACTTAATGTCCTGGTTCAGCCAAGAAAACTCCTTCTGGCTCTTCCTCCTGCACAATCTTATCTGGTTGAAGATTTCTTTGTGGCTACCATTGCTGACAGCCGCTCCACTGCCTCAGGAAAAAAGAGTCTAGCCGGCTGGGGAAAGGGGGTGCGATATCCCCAGACCCCTGCCCAGATCTCCTCTGTCTTCCGCTGCTCCTTCAGGGCAGCGACAACCCCCAAATCCAGTTGGATCGGGGGTACCTCGACGGCGAGCGCAGCAGGGACCCGCAGAGAAGCGGATTCCTGCCACCGCCGAAGCCTTGCAACTGGAAGTCCAGAAGTTCATTCTTAACGTTTGAAGGGGAGAAAGTCTGGGCCTTACAGCGTGATTGGCTGCCAGCAGTTTGGGGAGGTGAGCTTGTGGGGCTCCAAATTGTCCCCATGTTGAGTTAGCCGGTGTGACTTGTTCCATCCTGACCCAGCCGTCCCAAGTCAGCTGCGCCCAGTGAGCGGTGTCAAGCCAGCCACACCCACCTAGCCACACCCACCTAGTCGTGGTGACCTGGCTACTGGCCCTTTGAGGGCAACCATAATGCTGATGTGGCCATCAATGAAATTAAGTTTGACATTCCTGCTCTATACCATTCCAGACAAATGGATGTCCAATCTCTACTAAAAACCTCCATGATGGAGCACCCACAACTTCTGGAGGCAAGATGCTCCACTGATTGTTCTCTGTCAGAAAATTCCTCCTTAGTTCTAGGTTGCTTCTCTCCTTGATTAGTTTCCATCCATTGCTTCTCATCGTGCCTTCAGGTGCTCTGGAGAATAGGTTGACCCCCACTTCTTTGTGGCAGCCCCTCAAATATTAGAAGACTGCTATCATGTCACCCCAGTCCTTCTTTTCATTAGACTAGACATTGCAACCGTTCTTAGTTTTATCTTCCAGTCCCCTAATCATCTTTGTTTTTCATCTCTGCGCTTTTTCTAGAGTTTCAACATCTTTTTTATATTGTGGCAACCAAAACTGGATGCAATATTCCAAATGTGGTCTTACCAAGGCATTATATTCTCAAATTTCCATCCTGTAGCTCCCCAATTAAAAGATGCCCATCCTTTCAATTAAAATCAGAGCGTAGCTGACCTCAGTGCAGTTTGACATGCCAATTGCATTTGTAGTCAGTTTAATTTTTCCAAGGGGTAAAAATGCCAGACCAGGCACCTGGAGATTCAGCCAAATCAGCTTCCAATTGAAGCTTTGCAAAGCCCTAAAAACTTTCCATTTTTTATCTGCAAAGAATGAGGATTACAGTATCTGTTTAAGGAAACACTCCCTAGTAGTAACCTTGGTTTGGGAAGAATCATTCAGGTCAACTATGTCAAAGGTCTACCACACTACTGCATAAATTCTCTTCCATTCAGGTGAAAAAAGGATAAACGATCATGTGCGCAATATTTATTAAAATATATCTTGTTGGATTCTCAACTTTGCGAAAAAAATATTCAACGTAGAGTATTACAGGCTGAAATGCAAATTCATGCAAACCACCACAACACTAATAAAACAGTTTTTCCTCCTAATGCGATGGTGAGGTTTTGAATTTTACATATTTTTAAAGTCACATTAACGAAACAATAAGGAAATATGAGGCATGCAGGCCCTTGCAAAAATTGAGATACCAGGGAAACCTTAAAAATTAGGCAGGATTAATGGCTTTAAGGAAGGAGTCTCAGTTTATCAATTTAAGAGTAAGAAGATAAAATGCAATTGCTTGAATCCCATAAATATGGAAGCCATCTAAATTATACTTTCTAACAGAGACATGTTCATTTTTTTTCAGGCTCCAAAATAGATTGCTTCCTCAATGATCACTCCAATTTAACTGGGGAAACTTTGTACTGTATAATAAAAGATATATGTCAGCTCTGAGATTCAGCTGCCAAGAATGTTATAAAGAAAAGGGTGGTGGTGGAAGAGTTGGAAAGTTCAAGGTTATTTTGTATGTTGCATTAAAAACTTCCAGCTGCAGTTAATTGGTTCTCGTGATTAATGAAGTGGGAGAAGTGGGAGGAGAGAAGGTGGATTTTGTGAAACGCTCTAAAAATGACTTTCAGTTTGGGAAATTCCATAGAAGTACCAGAGCTGTTCTAATAAATCAATTGGAGATTATACTTGTCTCAGAGTGATTGATTACCATGGACAATTTCTGGATGCCTAACATTTATTTCCCAAACTCAACTTTTCCTTTCTAAAGGGGTTTGGCTGATACCCCAGAGGTTTTTTCCCAGAGATGGAAAAAGATCAACAATCAGCCGAAGTTGGAGATGTGCAGGAGGGAGCTGGGGGGGGGGGCTCCGGAGCACTAACTGGGTCTGCCAGCCCCTGTTTGGAGGAGATGTTGGATGCCTTCAGAACAGCAGTAGAAGAACAAGATTTGGCAGCTATATTGAAGCATTTCAACTCAAGGAATTGTTACAACCCAGATTTAACTGAGCTGTCTGAAGAGAAGTCTTTCTCCAGCCCCATGTATACAGCTACTGAACCAGAATGGAGGGAAGAGAGACAATTTGAGTCGGAATTCTCTCAAGAAGACACCCCCAAGATTTATCATGGGAGTCCACTGATGGCAGATTTACCACAACAGTTCCAGAATTTAAAGGTCTCACAGCCTGTTTGGAAGGGTGGAAGCCTGAGACAACCCATTTTCACTTATCCAAGGATCGTGAGGGACGAGGAGATTATACAGATGCCAGTTGGAGAAGCCCAGCAAGAAGCACCGACTGATAGAGGTATGTTGCAGCCTCCGAGGCAATTCCCTCATTTTCCAGAAGAAAGATATATCCCTCCAGGGTGGGGATTTTATATCCCTCCAGGGTGGGGATTTTATCCAGGCCAGGGGTGGATTCAGTGCCAATGGCAGCCAGCACCAACAAAGTCCTGGTCTGAAGGGGGGTTGCCCAGACAGCAGACAGCGGTCACTTCCCCTCCACCCGGCCAGGGAACCAGGCCACACCCATCTTCCTCATGGCAACCACAATTGCAACCCCAACCTGGAGCAAGGCCGCAAAGACCCCTATTCCAGAGAGGCACCACCCAGCCAGGCTTCAGGGGCCCTGCCCAGCCTAGATACACCACCCACCCGGCTCCTTTCATTCCAGTTCAACCTGTAGGACCCTGGCATGTACCACCTCCCCAACCACAACCCAGGCCAGACCAAATACCCTTTAAGGCCAGATTCGATGGCCGCCATGAACATTTCAATTACTTCCTCACTCGAATCCGATCCCATATAGAACAATTTGGAGATCAATACGCCACAGAGCACGATTTGGTTATGGCCATAACAGATGGGATGAATGAAGGGGATGCTTCAGACTGGGTGGCCCAATTACACAACGAACAAGCCCCCGAATTACTCAATGTCAATGGATTTATTCGATTATTAAGGCTCAAATTTGAAAATCCAGACAGGGTGGCAGAGAATGAAGAGAAGTTAATGGAAATGAGACAAGGCAAGCGACCCTTGTCAGACTTCATTTGGGACTTTAGAAGGGTCGCAAGCCACCTCATGGATTGGCCTGAAAGAATGACTTTACACTACTTTAAAAATGCCATTGATCCAGAAGTAAAGAAGGCCTGTGACATTAGGGGAATACTGGAGACCTTACAAGCGTGGTATGCCGCCTCCCTCAGCTTAGACCGCAGCATCAACCCACACAGAAAACCCCTTCCGGTGGGCCCGCCTAAGAGAATTGTGGCTAGGAGACCACCGACCGGATCAGCCAAACCTGCTCATACCTGACCCACCAGGATGCTGAAATGTTACCGATGTGGCCAAGCCGGCCATAAAGTAGTAGACTGTCTGGCCCCTGCTCCTGTACCACAAGCACCACAGTTGAAGTCTAATCCAGCTGTTAGAGGTTGGAAGAATCAAGGAAGACCTCCGGGCAGGGGCAGGTTCACCAAACACAGCTGGGAAAGCCCCCTCTGCGCAGATGGGAGCAACGGACCACCAGACCGATACCATGTCCCCGAGAACCCGACCTGCGAAGACGACCCAATGGTGAGTGATCCCATCATACCTTTTACATTCAAAGTCAAATTAGTGGTACCAAACACGGGGGAGGCCAGGGAGTTAGAAGCCGTCATTGATACTGGGTGCTCTAGATGCCTTATCAGACTCCCTATCATTGAACAATTGGGCATAAAGACTAACACACTAAAACGCCCAATCAGATTTTAGCAAGTGGATGGGACATCAATTGGGGGGACCCCAGCCACCCAAATGACAGAATTGATCAAGATGGAATTAGGGCCCCATCGCGAACTCATACGCTTCATAGTGGCCCCTAGGATGTCAGAATCAATCATATTGGGACTTGCTTGGCTAGACAAATGGGCCCCTACAATCAAATGGGAGGATGGATTCAGGAAAATCCTCATTGGACCGGGCCCATTGCCCCCTCTTCAGCCCACTACAAAACCACCAGTCAACTTGAACCCAAAACCTGAGCCAGCATCCCACCTTCTACCAGATAACCCCCAGATACCCGACCAATACAAAGTCTTGGCTGAAGCATTCAGTGAAGAAGAGTGTAATGTTTTACCTCCCCATCAAGCCACTGATTGCGCCATAGAATTAGAACCCAGGGCAAAACTACCAAAACCAAAGATGTATTCCATGACACCTGCTGAAATGACTGAATTAAGGAAATACATCGACCAAAATTTGGACCGAGGTTTTATTGAACCTGCCAAATCAAGATTAGCTTCCCCCGTGTTGTTCAAAGAAAAGGATGGCGGGTTGATATTATGTGTCGACTTTAGCGGCGTGAACGCCATGTGTGTCAAAAACATGTACCCTCTCCTCCTCACGAAGGACTTATTGAACCACCTGTTGAAAGGCAAGGTATTCACCAAACTAGATCTCAGGGAAGCTTACTAGCTCATCCGCATCAAAGAGGGAGATGAGTGGAAAACAGCTTTTAACTGCCCTTTGGGTAGCTTCCAATTCAAAGACATGCCTTTCGGATTTCAGGGGGCTCCCAGTGTTTATGCAGCTCATCAATGAGTTGCTACACCCACACCTTTATTGGGGGGTCCTCGTATACCTGAGTGACATCCTTATCTTCAGCGAAACCATGAAAGAACATGTTCAATTAGTCCGACAAGTCCTAGAAAAACTTCTAGCCGCCAAATTATATGTGAAACTCTCAAAATGCGAATTCCACAAAGAGGCGCTGGATTATTTAGGCTACCGAATATCCAACCTGGGAATTGAAATGGACCCTGGAAAGGTGAAAGCGGTGCTGGACTGGCAACCCCCCAGAACCCGAAAACAACTTCAAAGTTTTTTAGGGTTTGCCAACTTCTATAGACAATTCATTCCGTCCTTTGCTGAAGTTGCCCTCCCGTTATTGGAGTTATTAAAAATGGGCCCGTCACCCACCAAACTGAAGCCAAATCAACCCTGGCTTGGACCATGGAGTGTCAGAAAGCTTTCAAGACCTTAAAACGCCTCTTTGCAGCTGAGCCCATCCTCCAACACCCAGACACAAACAAGCCTTTTATTGTCCAAACTGATGTGGTGGCAGCCATTCTGCTGCAAAAGGACTCTCAAAACTGACGGATGCCTTGCGCTTATGTGTCCAAAAAACTGACGGACACAGAACGAAGATGGGAGGTCTGGGAGAAAGAAGCATTCGCCGTACAATGGGCTTTATTAACTTGAAGGCATTTCCTAGAAGGGGTGCAGGAGCCCTTTGAGGTATGGACTGATCACAAAAACCTCAAGGCTCTAAAGACCCCTAGGAGATTATCTCCCAAACAAGTCCGATGGGCCCAATACTTCAAGCAATTCAGCTTCAACATTAAATATATCCCTGGAGGGAAAAACGTATTGGCAGACGCCCTGTCCAGAAAACCTCAGTTTGACAGCCATCGAGAGGAAATAGTACAAGCCTTAATTTCAGGAGCTCAATCGGCAGGCCAAGTAAACACTCAAGCCCAAGCCAACCACAACCCCAAATGCCTGGAAGAAAAGCTGACTGCAGAATTGAAAACGGCCCTATTGACTGATCCTTGGTTCCTGGACAAACAAAACAAGTTGACAATGAATGATGGACTAGCTTGGAAAGGGACAAAGCTTTATGTACCCATAACCCTAAGACTGCTGGTACTAAAGCATAGCCACGACTCGCAGCTGGAAGGCCACTTTGGATTCTTAAAAACCCTACATTTACTAAGAAGACAGTTCTGGTGGCCAAAACTGAAACCTGACGTCGAGGACTATGTAAAAAGTTGCTCAATTTGTGCCACAATGAAACACAGAACTGGAAAACCCCCTGGCGTCCTTCAACAAGTCACTGAACCAACCCAACCGTGGGAAGAAATCGCAATGGACTTTATTGTGGAATTACCTGAGAGTGAAGGGAATACGATCATTTGGACTGTAATTGACTTATTCTCTAAACAGGCCCACTTTATAGCCTGTAAAGGACTTCCATCTGTGAAAAAACTTGCAAAGCTGTTCATGAAACATATCTATAGACTACATGGAGTACCTTGGAGAGTAATATCAGACAGAGGGGTACAATTTACCACAAAATTTTGGAGGGAATTTTTGAAGTCCATTGGGTCCTCCCAAGCATTATTGTCAGCTTTCCATCTGGCTTGTAATGGAGCAGAGGAGAGGGCTAACGCCATGATTGAACAATACGTTAGATGCTATGTAAATTATCAACAAGAAAATTGGACTGAGTTATTACCTTTTGCAGAGGTTGCTTACAATAATGCAGTACATAGCAGCATGCCAGAGTTACCTAGACAACCTCCCACATCCATGTCCCTAACAGAATGGATGAACCCATTAAAGAAAGGGTGGGAAGATACAAAAAAAGCTTTGACCGAAGATGCAAAAATTTATAAAAAACAGGCGGATAAACATAGATGCCTTCAACCACCTTTTAAAGTGGGAGACAAAGTATATTTGTCAACCAAGTATCTTAGGTTGAAATTGCCCAGTAAGAAACTGGGCCCAAAATTCTTGGGTCCATTCTCAATTTCAAAAATAATCAATCTGGTCACTGTCCAATTAAGTCTTCCTCAACTATTAGGGAAGATTCATCCTGTGTTCCATTGTAGTTTGCTAAAACCAGCTACTACATCAATGATAAGACCACTGCCAATCACTCCCCCTGACCCGTTAATGGTAGGAAACACATTATGAAATTAACAAAATTCTCGATTCTAGATTACACCGTGGACGATTGCAATATTTAGTCTTATGGAAGGGATACCCTCTCTCAGATGCTAGTTGGGTAAAGAGTTGGGATATCCATGATGATCATTTGGTTACCCAATTCCATGAGGATTTTCCTCACAAACCAAAGGGTCCTCATGGAGGGGGCAGAGCGGGTTAAAGACAATGTATTAACCCCTGTATCTGTTTTGGTTGTTTTTCTTTTAGGAGGAGGGGTTTTCAAGGGGGGACGCCTGTCAGCTCTGAGATTCAGCTGCCAAGAATGTTATAAAGAAAAGGGTGGTGGTGGAGGAGTTGGAAAGTTCAAGGTTATTTTGTATGTCGCATTAAAAAATTCCAGCTGCAGTTAATTGGTTCTCGTGATTAATGAAGTGGGAGGAGAGAAGGTGGATTTTGTGAAACGCGCTGAAAATGACTTTCAATTTGGGAAATTCCATAGAAGTACCAGAGCTGTTCTAATAAATCAATTGGAGATTATATTTCTCTCGGAGTGATTGATTACCATGGACAATTTCTGGATGCCTAACAATATGCCTGATTTGGAGACACTGAAACCTTAATGTGCAATTTGAGCGTTATTTCTGTGGTGTCAAAAGGAGTTTTGCATATTCATTTCCATCATTTATCCTTTACTTTTTCAAAACCTGATTTAAAATAATTGAAGGCCGAGAGTGAGGAACCTGGCACAAATTATGTAGCAAAAAAATGCTATTGGACTTAATAAGTTGAACGGGCGTGGGTGGGTGTTTCCCCCTAAGGTGAATCTTCTAAAAATTCTGGTCCGGGAACTTCTTGCAAATGTGACCCAGATATCTCCCAAAAGATATTACTTAGCGACTGTGTAATTCACTTAACAACCATGGCAAAAAAGTCAAAATCAGGTGTGACTCATTTGATGACTGTCTTGTTTAGCAATGGAAGTTCCAGTCCCAGTTGCAGTTGTAAACTGAGGACTACAGGTAGTCCTCAACTTCCAAAAGTTCATTTAGTGACCAAAGTCACAAGGGCACTGAAAAAAGTGACTTATGACCATTTTTCACACTTACAGTTGCAGCATCTCCATGATCAAAATTCAAATGCTTGGAAATTGACTCATATTTATGACAGTTCCATAGGGTTATGTGATCCCCTTTTGCAACCTCCTGACAAGCAAAGTCAACGGGGAAGCCAGATTCATTTCACAACCGTCTTACTAACTTAAGAACGGCAGTGGTTCACTTAATTGTGGCAAGAAAGGTCGTAAAACGGGGCAAAACTCACTTAACAAATGTCTCTGTATCAGAAATTTTGGGCTCAATTGTGGTCATAAATTGAGGACAACGTGTACCTGCCCTCCAAGCTATTTTGAGGCTGTCTGCATGCCTCTGAACGCAGAGCTCTTTTCCCACCAATGTAACCACAGGCATCATCTGAAGTTGCCATCAACCATCTTGCTTAGCAACAGAAATCCTGGTCCCAATTGTGGTTGTAAGTCAAGGAACTCCCTTTTCTCCTGCACAACTTCTAATTTTTGCCACCATAGGCTAGCACAGCTTTCCTCCAATACCATAGGTAATTCAGGCAGTAACTGTCTTTTACAAATTTGCTTCTTCCATTTACCAAACAAAAGCACAGGTAGTTGTCAACTTACCACAATTGAGCCCAAAATTTCTGTTGCCAAGTGAAAAATTTGTAAAGTGAGTTTGCCCTATTTTATAACCTTTCTTGCCAGTTAAGTGAATCATGGTAGTGCTGTCCTCTACACGTTACTCTGTGTGCAGCTTGACATGCAGCTAAACCCATCTATCCTCCAATAAAACAGACCGTAACCCTAACCACATCATGGGCCAGATTTGGCCAACGGGCCTTGAGTTTGACACCCCTGCCTTATACTATTCCAGACAAAAGGCTGTCCAGACTCTTCTTGAAGACAATGGAGCGATGGAGCACTCATAACTTCTGGAGGCAAGTCATTCCACTGATTGATTGACCTGGGAATAAAGAATAACAGAACAAGAATTGGAAGGGACCTTGGAGGTCTTCTAGTCCAACCCCTGCTCAAGCAGGAGACCATATACCACTCTGAACAAATGTCTGTCCAGTGTCTTCTTGAGACTCCAGTGATGGAGCACCCACAACCTCTGGAAGGAAGCTGTTCCATTAATTGTTCTGTCGGGAAATTTCTCCTTAATTTTAGGTTGGATCTCCTTGATAAGCTTTCCATCTGTTGCTTCTTGTCTTGCCTTCAGGTGCTTTGGAGAATAGGTTGACCCCCTCTTCTTTGCAGCAGCTGTTCTGACCTAGGCTTCCTTAGCAAGCATAAAAAGCAATCTTAATCCTGACAAAACCTCTTTTATTTCCACAGCTGTGAATTATGTTCATTCACAGCTGGCCAGCTTCACAGTCTTTCAGGGGAATGTTTATAAACACCCACCTTATCACACTTGGAATGCAGCCAGAGAACTAATTGCTAGATGCAGGGCAAGGCCAAACTTGACACAGAGTCAAACAGAACTTTTCAAAGCTTGAACCGACCAAGTGAACTAATTGCTTCCTGCTAAAGCTCACATCCCGTTCGCTCCTCTTTTATGTCCTATGACAGGGGCCAATCATCTCCGAGGTGTGGCCTTACTCCTTAGTCGACCCTGCTTTCTTAATTGTTCTTGTCTTCTGCTAGCTCTGAGCATGCACAGGCTGGGAACTGTTGTGGTTCGCTGGCAGACGGTGCAGACGGCAGCAGAGTTGGACAGTGAGGAAGAAAGAGGACCAGTCAGGGAGTCTGGAGAGGACTTGGACGAGGGTCCTGCATCCGATGCAGGAATGGGTTGTTGGTTTTTACCTGATACGACCTTTCTCTTTGGGTGGAGATAGCATTCAGGATTGGGTAATCAGTCACCACTTGCTGATTGGACTGAGTCTGTCAAACCTTTGAGGACACTCCCCAGAAATTGGCAAAGGAATAGTGACAGACTGACGTGTGCTCCTGTAACAATAACATGCTCCATTAGATTCGGAATGGACCAAAACTGGGTGGGACTGAATGCTATCTCCACCCAAAGAGAAAGGTCATATCAGGTAAGAACCAATGACCCTTCTCCTTTGTTGTGGAGATAGCATTGGATATCCCATAGGATTGGGACATACCAAAGCTGGCTGTCCTATGCGTGGGCCTAGTGTGGTCTGAATCCCCTAGACAGGGTGGGCCTTTTGAAGAACTCTCTGTCCAAAAGCTGCCTCAGCAGACGCAAAAGAGTCCAGCTTATAGTGTCTGATGAATGGGGAAGGTGAGGCCCAGGTAGCCACCCTGCAAACCTCCTCCAGAGAGGCCTAAGTGGCCCACACCACTGACGTGGTGCACTTCTTGTTGAGTGTGCTGTTATTCTTGGAGGAACCGCAAGTCCTTTGGTTTGGTAGGCTTTGGATATGCACAGTCTTATCCATCTCCACACAGTTGTTGGAGTAACCTTGCAGCCCATAGTAGAAGGTTGAAAGGAAATAAAGAGGGATTCCGACCTCCTGAAGGGAGATGTCCGCTTAACATAAATCCGCAAGGCCCTCCAAACATCCAGAGTGTGCCATCTTCTTTCTAATGCATGGACAAATGCCGGCAAAAATCAGGTAAGATTAGTTCCTGGGCTCTGTGGAACCACAAATTCACCTTTGGCATGAATGAAGGGTCTAGTCTTAACACAACTCAGTAGGTGTGAAACACACAAAGGTCTTTCCTGACAGATAAAGCTGCCAAGTCTGAAATCCTTCTGGCAGAAGTAATTGCCACTAGGAAGGCCACCTCGCAAGACAAAAACTGCAGGGAAGTGGATCTCAGTGGTTCAAAAAGGGCCTCAGTCAGTGACTGCAGTGCTTTAGAGGTCCCATGTCAGATATCGATGAACCACTGGAGGCCTCAGGTTTGTAGCACCCTTCAGAAACCTGCGGACCGTGGGATGTCTAGATAAAGATTCCACTTCCCCCAAAGAGAGAACAGAGGACAAGGCTGCAACCTGCCTCCGCAACGTGTTAGGTGAAAGTCCCTTGTCTAGGCCCTCTTGGAGGAAGTCCAGCACCTGGGCGATTGAGGCCCCAGTAGGGTCCCTGTCAGATCTAGAGCACCATTCGCTGAAAGCCTTCCAGGTTGCATCGTAGATGCAATTGGTGGAGGGTCTCCTGGAGGCTTGGATGGTTCTTATCACCTTGGAGGTATAATTGTCCCGGATCAGAGATCCCCGCTCAATCTCCATGCGGCTAAGTGAAGCCACTGGGGCTCCGGATGGAATCCTGGTCCCTGGCTAAGCGACACTCTGTCCTCTGGTATCCTCCAAGGCCAGGAGATGGAAAGGTTTACTAAGTCCGTAACCATGGCCTTCTGGGCCAATGACGGGCTACAAGAATGAGTTCTGCTCTTTCCCACAACAGTTTCTGGATCACCCTCGGGATCAGAGGCAGAGGAGGAAAGGCACAGAGGAGTTCCCGTGGCCAAGGGCTGTGTACAATGTCCGTTCCCTCTGACCCCGGAACTGCAAACCTGGAGTAGAATCTCGGGAGTTGCATGTTGTCCTGGGAAGTGAAGAGATCCACAGCTGGCACTCCGAAGCGCTCTGACAGCTCCTGAAACAAAGCGGGGTGCAAACACCACTCTGCATGGTCTATGGTGGCTCTGCTAAGCCAGTCTGCCTCAACATTGGCCACACCTGCAATGTGCTCAGCTCTTGATGTCTCTCTGTCCATGAGCAGATTTGTTCTGCCTCTAGCATCAAAGTCCAGGAATGTGTTCCTCCTTGGTGGTTAATATGCGCCTTGGTTGACACATTGTCAGTCAAAACCAGGATATCCTTATCTGATACAGCATCCTCTAAGTGCCTTAGGGCCAGATGGACCATCCTAAGCTCTAACCAATTAATATTATGGCTCAAATCCCTGGGACCATTGTCCATGGACCACCCTGGACTGGATATGGGCTCCCCAGCCATAAAGACTGGCATCATGGTCAGAACTAACCTGTCAGGGTCCTTGAATAAGAACCCCAGTGAAAGGGCCTCAGATGACCAACACTGCAAGGATCTAAAGACCTAGGGAGTTAATCTGACCTGTGAAAGGGAACAACTCCTGCCTGTCTTCTGATAAAGGAGAAGAAACCATTGGAGTGCCCTGGCATGCAATCTAGCCCAGGAAACTATATTAATGCATGATATCATTTTGCTCAGGAGTTTGGAAAGTGTGGCCAGGGATATCCTACGTTTAGATTTTACTTACCCAATTAACTCCCTTAAACTATCCTGACATTCCTGGGATAAGAACACCTTGCAGGAAATGGTATCTATTACAGCTCCCAGACGGAGCAGAGTATTAGTGGGAGTGAAGTGACTTTTGGCCTTGTTGACAGAGAAGCCATGCTCCTGTAGCACCTGAATGGTGATCTCCAAGTCCTCTGTTGCTCTAGATGGGGAGGATGACTGGACCAGAATGTCACCAGGTAACACTGGACTCTGACTGGGATGGCCCTAAGGTGGGCTGCCAGGGCTGCCAACAGCTTTGTAAATGTTCTAGGGGCTGAAATGGATGCCTTCCATCCCCCCCGAGGCTTTAGGGATTACAAACAAGATGAAATAAAATCCCATGCCCTGTTGGTCCTCAGGCACCGGCTGAATAGCCTGAATTTCCAGCAGGTGCTGAATAGCTGTTTCCATAAGGACCTTTCTCTCTCTGTTCTTAGAGACAGGACAGGGAATAAAAAACCTCGGGGGTATAGAGAGGAACTCTATAGAAAGGCCCAAGTGGACTGTCTCCAGGACCCAGGTGTCTGTGGTTACTTCCTACCAATGCCTGGCAAACAAGGCCAGATGTCCCCCAATGGGAGGGTTGACATCTAATTTATCTGAGGCGTTGGGACAACCCCCAGCCCCTTGAAAAGGCTGCTTGTTATTAAATGGGTGATTTCTACCTGTCCTGTCTTGGGGTTGATCTTGCCTGGGGTTGAAAGACCTCTGGGGTCTATGAAACACCCCACCCCCCATGCCCCTCCCCAGTTTCGGGAGCCCTATAGAAGGGACATCTGAAATAGGGAGTTGATTGGAATTCACCCCTTCTGGATCTGGAAGGTAAGATCTTCCCCTTGTCTTTGGAGTCCACCAGCACCTTGTCCAAATACTTTATCCCCCTTAAAGGGGACAGTGGGCAATCTCCACTTGTGTGTCATATCAGCCTGCCATTGCCTGAGCCAGAGCAGGTGGCGAGAGGCTACAGTCCCACCTATTGTCTTAGAGGCAAATCTGGCTGCACTGAGTGTGGCATCAGCAGAGAACTCCACCGCTGCTAGGAGTTTGTTGATATGCTGGTGGGACCTGACATCATCCAGTGGAATTCTCTCTTGCAGCTCTTGAAGCCAGATGAGAGAGGCCCTGTTGAAAAACGATGCGGCCGTGGAGGCCTTCACTGCCCATGCTACTGACTGGTGTGTTCTCTGCAACGTTCGTTCAGCCCTTTTGTCCTCTGCCTTCAGCGAGTCCTCAGGCTCCCCAGGAATATCAGTGTTGGCTTGAAGGGCCACGACCGGGGGATCAACAGGGCTTTGGAGATCAGCTCCCACATTGAACAGCTTTCTGTCCAGGGAGGAGGGGCTAGGACCCGACTCAAGAGACAAACACTGCCTTTGGATGACTTTGGTGAACATCTTGGGTGCAGGGATGACATCTGCTGTTGTTTTCTCTGAAAACAATGGGTCGTTGGGAGTCTTCAGAAGGATCTGCTGGCTCCTGTGGTTCAGGTGCCATGCCTTGCCCTGTGGCATTCTTTGCCTTAAAGAGGAGCGACTTGAATATGGCCAGTTGGAATAGGCCTGGCATTGAGATTTGGTCAGAATCTTTCAGGCCTTCATCATCTGAATAATCTGTCCATCAGTTGCCCCATGTCAGGTGGGGTAGAGTGGGTTTCAACGGGAGCATAAGAGGCTGACCCTGAATGTAGGAAAGGATCATTCTCGTAATGTGCCTCCTGCAACATTTAGATGATGATGACATTGAAGCCTCAGAGGGTGAGTGCCTAGTCTGCTTCAAGGGCTGCTGACACCCCTTGCTTAACTGCCTCAGCTAAAAGAGCCTGCATGCTAAATTGAAATTCAGGCTCTTGTCTCCCCACTGGTCTGAGTCCAGCTGACATGGGAGTAAATGTGGCCTCAGGGGCCAGTCTAGTTCTCTGGCTGTCACTGGAAATTGCCCTGTTGCTGGGCAGACTGAAAAGAAGCTTATTTCAGAGCCTTCAAGGGATTCTTGCCTCAAATCCTGCTCTTCCGCTCCCGCTGTGGCCATTTCAGTTACTACTCTGTCATTTTGCAAATTCCTGTCTCCACTCAGTAACGGTTGCTCCTCATTTTGGTGGGAACCTGAGCCTATGGGCGCCATTTCTGCACTCTTCTTGCCTTCTAACCCACAATTTGTTAAGTACCTTAACTCTGCGCCTCTCGTCTCACTCAGCTGCCTTGGAGCTCTTTTGAGCTCCTGCAGCCCTATCCCTTGGCTTGGGGCTAACAGGAGATGATGATTAATCTGGGGCTGCTGGGCTGAGAGAGCGTGACGGCCTGCGAGAAGTCTCCTCCACTCTCCTTATCGTGCAGCTAGTGTTCTGTCTTGTCAAATCCACCATTTTTCTTGCCGACGCTGTAAACCGGAGACTTCAAATTTTAACAACTGCAGCTTCCCTACGCTGCACTGGCCAGACCACCACTCAAAACACTTCTCTGGCTGACAAAAAGAATTTTTTTGCCTTTGCTGCAATCTTCTGCCCCCTTCTAACGCTGCCGCGGAAAAAAGGCTTCTGCGGCGGCTGTTTTAAACCGCCAAAAGCCCTCCCAAGCCAAAAGCGGGGTAACGGCGTGGATGGTGTTTCTACACACCTCCTGCTCAAATACCTCGCTTGATGTAGATCGGCCCTCAGGCAATCCGCTGTCCAATGGGCTGGGCCAAAGCACCAACCGAGCTGTCTTTAACTGCTGCCAAATTGCTAGACCGGTTCCCAATTGAAGATAGAATTCAGGATTGGTTATTTTTCTCAAATTTTTTGATTATTTTGAGATTAAATTTGGAGTCTTTTAAGGAGCAAAAATTTACACGTCGTCCAGCTAGCTGACTGAGTCAATTTCTGGGACGTCCCTAGCAACAGGGGGACTGTCGCCAAATATTTGACAGACTCAGTCCAATCAGCAAGTGGTGACTGATTACCCAATCCTGAATGCTATCCCCACCCCAATGGAGAAGGGGCCAGGACCATCTGGGAGTGGGATGCTGCCTTCGGAGCCTTCAGAGTCTGGCAGCAGCAAAGCAGAGGACCCAGGGGAGCCTGTTCCCAGTGCACATGTGTGCAGAGCTGCTAGAAAGCGAGAGCAGCTGAAACAGAAGGAGAGACTCGGGAGTAAGGCTGGGAGGTGACTGCCCCTCCCATAAGGGATAAAAGTCAAGCCTCAATGATGAAAGCTTTGCAGGAAGCAAAGTAGTTTGATAGATTCCGAGTCCTCCTTGAAGCTCTGAGTACTCTGTTTTTTTCTGGTATTTTGGTTGGTTTCTGTTATAATTAATTGGATATTTCTGTTTTTGGCAACATTCCACAGCACTGAAAGGCGCATGCTTATCTTGGGGAACTGTTTTAAGATTAGTTCTGGCTGGGAATGAAAGCAATCCCAGCGTTGCAATAAAATAGGCTTTGCTTTTAAAACAAGTTTGTTTAATTACGTTTGACGAAGACTAGGTCAGAACAGGAACCGGTTCCATAAGCTCCCCCACATAACTGCTGTCCGAACCCGAACGCAGCTGCTGACTGCCAGCGTGCCCTGGCCCCATCTCTACCTCTGATGCAGTGCCCTCCTCCAGATCTTCCTCAGCCTCCAGACCAGGCCCAGGTTCCTCCCCAACCTCCTCACTACTGTCTGACTCTGCTGCCAACTCCATCAGCTGCCGGTGGGCCACAACAGCAGGCCCCTCAAATATTGGAAGATGCTACCATGTCACCCTTAGTCCTTCTCTTCATTAGACTAGACATACCCAATTCCTGCAACTGTTCTTCTGGTCCCCTAATCATCTTTGTTGCTCTTCTCAACACACTTTCTAGGGTCTCAACATTTTTTGAATGTTGGTGACCAAAACTGGATGCAATATTCCAAGTGTGGTCTTGGCCAAGGCATTATAAAGCGGTATTAACACTTCACATGATCTTGATGCTATCCCTGTTAATGCAGCCTAGGATTGCATTGGCCTTTTGGGCTGCTGCAGCACACAGCTGGCTCATATTTAAGTGATGAACTACAAGGACAGGGGTCCCCAATGCCCGACCCACTCTCAGGCCTTGAACCATTTGGAACCGGGTTGTGGAAGTGGCGGGCGCATCCCCAGTTGCATGAACAGTGGGTGAATGTGTGCATTCCATTCACGCTTGGCCACCACTCACAGAGAACCATCCCCTCTCCCTCCCCACCAGTCCACAAAGCCAGAAAGGTTGGGGAACTCTGTACCAGGACACCTAGATCTCACCTAGGTGAGACATTCTTAGTATCTCACCTTATTTAATGGCATGGCTGTCCTCCAGCATCCCTATGAGAAAACATGTGGGACAGCTTAAGGACAATAACAGAAAAACAAGTTGGAAGGGACCTTAGAGTCTTCTAGTCCAACCCCTTGCTCAGGCAGGAAACCCTATACCATATCAGACAAGTGGCTGTCCAATCTAATCTTCAAAATCTCCAGTGTTCTAGAGAAAACCTCCACCAGTGGAGCTATTAACAAACGTGAATGCCATTAAGTCCCTGTGGGACAGATCCGAGCGCGAGAACAAACTAAACCCCACACCTCAGAGGAATAGTTAAGAGATTTTTATTCTAATAGCTTTAATTACAGTGCTCGTTTGTTGAAATAACTGAAAACAGTTATTATACAAAACAGTTGATTACTGTGTTGAAAGCAGAGATTTTTTCTTGTTTACAACACCAAACAAACCAGTTCTGATCGTGTTTTTCTCAAGTCGCAACAGCTCCAGCTTCTTGGTTTTTTGTTATCAAAATACGAAAGAAAAAAACAAACAAGAAAGTTAGAGTCATTTGGGATGACAAATCTCAAACATGCAGAATGAGCGATGTAAAAAGGGTGTTTCTCATGTCCCAAAAATGGATTCTGACATGTTTAAGAATGGAAGGTGCTCAATTTTCAAACTCTCATGTTTTCAATAAACATCCCCCCCAAATGCAACAAGCTTGTGTGACATTTCTTATTTAAGTACAGTACTTGCTGAGGTGGGGCAGCTGTTGTAACATCTGTGCAAGAGGACCATCTTCCGGAATAACTCTCGGCTAGAGAAATTCAAGGAAAAGTGTTTTTTTCGGGCTTGGTTTTTTCCACACGTACAGCGTGAAGGACAGTACTGTGGACGAGAAAAGATGAAAAGAGTTTCTGGCACTCAATACTATGAAGTAGCATGGGTTTGCCACATTAGACTAAAGTGAAGGAGGGGGAAGAGGGGGTGGAGAAAAGAGGATTAATTCAGGGGTTCATTTCTGGTTTCGGAGCTGATTGGACAACCAGTCCAGTCCTTCATAGAGACCATCCCCACTGGTGGCACAGGTGGCCTGAATGTACCAGTTTCTGTGGCGGAGAGAATGCAATCCTAGTTTGTCTGTGATTTCGGCAGCATTCATGGCATTTGGCAGGTCCTGAAAAGGGAAACAAATGGCTTTAGAAAAGGTAATTTTCCCCATCACAGCCACAGAAGAACTATATTTCCCAATCTTAGAAATGAGGCAAAATTTAAAAACATGTATTTCATAATCTAGAGGCTGAAGTTACGCCTATCACTTTCCTAATATTTAATGCCAACAGGGCATCACCAGGCTATACAGGTAGTTCTCAACTTACAACCATTCATTTATGATTTATGATGAGTTATGATTAATTTTCACACGACTGTTGCAGCATCCCCACAGAATGGGACAACTCAACACAGCCAGCTGGGGGAAGTCCCCTCTGCCAACTTGCTGCTGCCATCTCTTTGCAGGACATCTCAACACCAGAAATTGGATAACTTGCTGCAGGCACTGGATTTTTTTTTTTTAACCATCACAAAACAAGCAGTCAGGGAGATTTCTGAAACAAGACTGGGCAACAAGCGTAACAGAATAACAGAGTTAGAAGGCACCTTGGCGGTCATCTAGTCCAACCCCCTGCTCAAACAGGAAACCCTATACCAGGGGTGTCAAACTTGATTTCATTGAGGGCCGTATCAGGGTTGTGTTTGACCTCAGGGGGGTTGGGGTGGGCATGGCCAGCTCAATGTCACTTGTGTCAGGGGCGCCCGTGGCAGACCAAGCACTCTGCCAGTGAAAATGGGCTCCTTAGCTCCGTCTTCCTGCAACCCTCTGCCAGTGAAAATGCAGCTTGGGAGGGTCACAGAGGCACCACAGGCTGGTCCTTTGCTGTTTCCAGGGCAGCCTCATGGGCCAGATCTGGCCTGCGGGCCTTGAGTTTGACACCTGTGCCCTATACCATTCTGGACAAATGACTGTCCAATCTCTTCCTAAAAACCTCCAGTGTTGAAGCACCTACAACTTCTGGAGGCAAGCCATTCCACTGGTTAATTGTTTTATCAGGAAGCTTCTCCTCAATTCCAGGTTGCTTCTCTCCTTGATTGGTTTCCATCCATTGTTTCTTATCCTGTCTTCAGGTACTTTGGAGAATAGATTGGTTCCCTCTTCTCTGTAGTAGCCCCTCAAATATTGAAACACTGCTATCATGTCACTCCAGTCCTTTTAAGCTAGACATACCCAATCCCTGCAACCGTTCTTCGAATCCCCTCGAATACAAAGAATGGTTCCCTCAAGGTCATCTTTTCCCACGTACCTGTTTGTTAGCGAACACTAAAAGGACAGCGTCTCTGAGCTCATCTTCTGCCAACATTCTCATAAGCTCTTCTCTGGCTTCGTTAACTCGCTCTCTGTCATTACTATCGACCACAAAGATCAAGCCTGAAAGGAAACAGCAATTGTTAAATAAAAACCTGCCAGGGATTCTAGGAAACAGCCATCTAGATCTATATTTCACAACCTTGGCCACTTTAAGGTGTGTGGAATTCAGTTTCCAGATTTGCCTAGATTTTTTTCTATATAGCTTCTCTCCTCTTTTAACTTTCTTAATTTTATTTATCTCATCTCAGTTCAAATCATAATGCTTATTATTCTTTGTTTTTCCAGCTATCTATTTCTCTTTTCTCTTTAAACAAAACTTCTCCTGTACACTGATTGGAGTGTGACGCCTTTAACTCTTTCCCCTAAATTTATAATATTTAATATAATACATGAGTTCCATTGGGATTCTGTTTAGTACATTCTAAAATTACACATTATACTTTATAAAAAGAAAAACAATTATAAGTATATAATTAAAAGAACTATCAATGCCAATACAAATCTAATCATTAATATTAATATTCATTTATATCTTAAACATTTTACATGTTATTTTTCAGTTGAATATCATACTTTTATGGGAACACATACTTTCCATAGTTATTTCTCCCCCCACATCACATATTTTAAATCATTGTATCATTAAAATGTTCCCATTTCCTCCTACTTCAATTCTCTCATTTATTTCATTGCCTTCTTTTTATTCACAAAAATTTCACTAAGTTACACTAAATATTTTATCCCATTTTTGATCACGTTGTTTCCAATTTTCTAACATTATTTCTAAGTACAGATATAAGAATACAATCTTATGTACCTTTGCAGAATCCCTTTTTCAATTAAATTTACCCATTACCTATAAATGAATCTTGTTTCTTTACATCTTGCTCCCCACCATTAAGGCTTCTCATCCCTTCCTTCCTCCCTTGCTTGTTCTTCTCCCTGCCCTTTTTACCCCCTTGCCTCTCCACCTCCCTTTTCTTCTTCTGCTTTCCCCCTTTCTGTTGTTTTCTAACATTATATCCACTTTTCACCTTATTTTTCTCTTTTTTGGTTGTTTTTTCAAGTCTTAAAGTCCCCTTTTTCTTTTCCTCTTTCTCCCTTTCTTCCCCAAATAAGGTTACTTGTTCATCAAAGATGGCTTCTTCGTCTCAATCATCTTGTTGCGCAGTCAGTTTCTCATAAGTACAAATCGCCATTTCTAAAAATTGAAAAAGAGTGCCAAGAGAGTCTTTCCCTTCTTGTTCTTCTTCTTTGTATTTTTTGTATTCAATTTTCAATTCATCCACAAGTGATGCCATTGTAGAAAGAAAAAGTTTTTCCAAAACAACCACCCAAGTGTTTTTAATCAAAGATAATTCCCAAAAGTCCCAAAGTCACCAAACAATCCAAATAAGCTATTTCTTTTAGCACTTTCTTCTTTCTTCACTTTCTCTTTCTGGGGTTACTGTTTAGTTACAAAGTTCCAGTTAAAATATATCTTTTAGAAGTCTTGTTAGTATTTAATAGTTCTTTGAGATTCTAGGCAATCTCCTCCTTACTTCCAAATCCTGCTCCAATTCTTTTCCTCTCCCTTCCCACTTACAGCAAGAATTTTTTTTAAAAAATATTCAGAAATCCTTATTCCTTTAGCATTTAATTACCTATTAGTGCCAATGCGGGTTTTTCCGATTTCTCTTGCATTTCTATTCACTGTCACGTTAGGAAGGAGAGTGAAAAAAAAAAACACTTTCCCTTTTAACTTCCATTCGCCGCTTGTAAATCTCTGGAAACAATGTATCTTTCACAAATTTTAAGTTCCAGGGTACTTTCGTTGTTGCTTTGTCCCAGTCAGCAAAAAAAACACTTTCACTTCTTCTCAACTCCTCCTGCACTTTCTTTTTCCGGCTGAGCGCTTCTATGTGGCGGCCATTTCTGACCGCTGCTCAGCTGCTTTCGGAAAAGGGGGTTTAGCCGGCTAGAGAAGAGAGGTGCGATATCTCTCGACCCTGCCAGATCCCCCCTATCTTCACCACCTTCTACGGAGGTGGCTAGCCCTGAAGCCGGGTGGCTCAGGGCACTCTGGCAGCGAGCGCAGGCAGAAACCGCGCACAGTCGTGGATTCCTGCCTGCCCCAAAGCGCTGCAGACCGGAACTCCCAGATTTGCCAAGATATTGAAGGAGGAGAAAAAGGAAAAGCTGGCATGAACTGGCTGGGAGTTGAAATTCATTCATCTTCAAGTTGCAGAGAAACAGTGTGCAGCAGTACAGGTAGTCCCCGACTTACAACTACAATTGAGCCCAACATTGCCATTGCTAAGCAAGACAGTTGTTAAGTGAGTTTTGCCCCATTTTATTTCTTGCCATAGTTGTAAAGCGATTCAC
Organism: Pseudonaja textilis; assembly: GCF_900518735.1. The sequence goes on along the minus strand of NW_020769483.1, from coordinate 683,397 downwards.
TGCAGTTACTTAACTGAACTTCACTTGCCCATTGACTCTGCTTGCCAGAAGGTCACCAAAGGGGATCACATGACCTTGGGACACCACAACCATCATAAATCCATGCCAGTTGCCAAGTGTCCAAATTTGGATCATGTGACCATGGAAATGCTGCAACAGTCATGTGAAAAACTTTTAAGTTGCTTTCTTCCATGCCATTGTAACTTTGAATGGTCACTGAAAGGAATGTGTGTAAGTCAAGGACTACCTATAAAATAAGCCAGGATTCTGACCCCCAGAATTCATGCCAGATGGAGAATTCAAAGAGATGAAGTCCACACATCTTAAAGTAGCCACGGTTGAGAAACAAAACTCAGCTTCGGTTCAAAAATAAGCAATGGTGGGTGGGTGTCTTCATTTAGAGGGATAAATTATTTTTATAATTTAAGTCTTAGTGGGTATACACAGACAGGGAGAGAAACATCCTTCCACATTAGGCTTCAAGCTATACAAAATTGACTACTGGTTGTTTGTAAATAATGTCCACAATTGTTAGGAATTGATAGTCACCTAACAGTTGGGTTGGAAATATATAAACCAAGATAGACATTTAATATTGTCTCTTTAAGGGAATGCTAAAATTGTAATTGGGTGTGGTTCCTCAAACAGCCATAAGATGGAGCCAGAAACCTGGGTTGTTCTGTTCTGTTGTTGTTATTTGCTAGTTGGTCGATGTTCTTGGTTCCTGCATTTTTCCCTACTGACTGTTGCTGATCGTCGCTCTTCTTGTATTGTTGTCTGTTACTGAACTGTGTATGATACTGGGAGTTTGTTATTTGGATTATCCCTGGACTGAAAACTGACTGCTTTAACCGTGTATGACTTGGACTGATTGTTGGACTTTGCTTAACCGTTTACTGGAAGTAAAACCTACATTTTACTATTCAGTGTATCTTGTGTGCTGGTTGTGTGTTATTCAACATCACTCTCACTACGTCTCCTTGTGTGCACTCATTCTCCTAACGGGGAATTACCTCAACACTGGTTATGGGCCCAGGCCATACCAGGCTCAGATAACGGAGAGTTTGTGTGAATGCACAGTACCGTATACAGACAGCTGGTTACTGTTTAATTGTGGGTTACTATCCTGGTAAAGATGGCACAAGACCCTTCAACAAGTCTATAACTGATAACCCGGTTGGATGGAACAAACTATGTTTCCTGGCCTATGAAGTGCAGTCTACTTCTGCGTAGAGAAGGGTTATGGGCTACAGTTCAAGATCCACCAGATATAAATACTTGGGATCCAGATAATGAGGACGATGCCAAGAAGTTAGCTGACTTTAAACGGAACAACGAACAAGCTCTTTGTATAATTGGACTAACACTGAGTGACCAGCAGCTAGTCCATATTCGTGGAGAAGAGTCTGCTGTTATGTGTTGGGAGAATTTGAAGAGGATTTATGTTCGTGACAGTGTAGGTGCACACATACATCTTACACGTAAACTGTTTAGAGCACGTCTTCTGAAAGGAGGAGATATGTTAACTCATCTGAATTTCATGAAAAGAACTTTTCAAGAGCTACATGAAAAGGACCTGATATTTTCAGAGCTGCATCAAGTTTACATCATTCTTTCCTCACTGGATGAAAGTTACGATGATTACGTATCTTCACTGAAAGTCCTGCCAAGAGATAAACTGACATTGACTGACATATCCAGAAGGTTGTTAGAAGAGGCAAGAAGACAGCTGGATAGGGACCAACTGAGAAAGAAACAACCACAAGAAGAGGATTTGTGTTCAACTGCTTATACTGTCAGGATGTCATGCCCCTGGTGGAGACTGACTCTGAGGAAGAGGAGGAACAGCCAACAGGGAGTGGGAGTATGGCTCCAGAGGTGGTGGAGGAGGCTGGGGAAGGGCAGAGGCCAGTTGAGCAGTCAGAGGAGGATCCAGGCCCATCCCCTATCCATCCTAGGTCACGCAGGGAGAAGAGGATCAGGGAAAAGCAAGGTCTACTCAAGGAAATTACCATGATCCTCCTCGTGGCTTGCAGGTGGGAGCTATGTATACAAGTTTGCAACTGCACAGTTAGAATTTGCAGGAGTCAATTTAGTGTTCACCTTGAAAGGTTTATCTTTGCTGGCGTTCTTCCAATGGACTTTTCTCGGTTATTTTTCCTGGAGTTTATGATTAGTTATCTTGGCTTGCTTCGGAACTCTCATCAATGTGGTTTGTTTTGGTTTTCTGTTTGCCTCATTATTTACTTTTGTGACATTAAACTGTGCCTAATAAAACAGTGAAGTTTAAGTTGAAGGCCTTACCGGACTTTAATGTATATTTTGGGTTTGGGGTTATTTTGAGAGACTACGGGTCATCACATAGGAAATGTTTTTCTTGTGGGGCTAGGGGACATATAGCTAAATTCTGTAAGAAGGGAAAACGACAGAATACTGGTAATCACCAGAAGGCCAAGAAGAATATTAGTTTAGCTATGTCTAGCAATTCAACTGTAAATCATGATTTGTGCGTAGTTGATAGTAGACCATCGCAGTGCATTCCTAGAAATAGAGAGAGGTTTGTAAAGATGTCCACAAGTAAGCAACATGTATCATTGGCAAATGGATGGAAGATGAAAGCATCTCGTGAAGGTACTGCATATTGTTCATGTATAAATGAGCATTTATCTATGTTCTATGTAGCTAAACTGAAATTTAATTTGTTATCAGTAAGGGCTTTAGTTAATATTGGTTATGTAGTAACCTTTAGGGGAGATAACTGTATAATAGAGAAAAAGGGTAAAAGTGTTACTGCTACTTTAGAGAATGATTTATGTTATACATGGTAACCAGTTGCAGATGGCTAACTCGGTTTATAACAATGTTAAGCCACATGATGAATGTATACATTTACTGCATAGACGTCTGAGGCACATTAATTTCAAAATGCTCAAACAAACTGTTGAATTGTCAGAGGGAGTAAAATTGAAACCTTGTAGCAAGTATTTAAACTGTAATGCTTGTAGCCAGGAGAAAAGCAAGGTTACTCCTGCAAACAGACTGAATGGGTTTAAGACCAAAGAACCTTTAGAGGTTGTTTTTGCTGACATAATTGGTCCTAAAAAACCAAGTTTGGGAGGTGCCTGCTATGTTTTGAGTATAATGGACCATTACTCATGGTACGGTTTCTGCTATCTCATGAAATACAAAACAGAAACATTCCAACATTTATTTAACTGGCTAAGATTTGCTGAGAGAAAAATGAGGAGTAAAGTAATTACTTTAGTTCCTGTCAGCCTTCAAGATCTTCTACTATTGCTTTGCATCTTTTGGCTGCCATAAGTAACGGGGGGAGGAGGGGGTAAAGTCTGGGAAGCGAGCTGGAGGTGTTACATTCTAGTGTTGTAAAAATGAGGAGGGGGGAGTATAAATTTCTGCTTAGGTTTCTATTTCTCGCTTAGCTTTCTTTTCTCTGCGCAGCTGCAAACCTTTATCAAAATATGCCAAGAACAGAGGCCTCATCACCACCTGAAGATGTCCACATGATCATATTCACAACTTTTAATTGGAAGAATCATTTGAACTATTGGGGGTGGGAACATTTCCATCACTTTGTGTATGTGATTTGCGCGCCTAATTTCTCAAATTCAGAATTCTATGGTTGCTACCACTTCATATTCAGTAAAAGATATCTTTTCTCTAATCTAAGGAGTCTAAGTATTTCTTTTTTGAATTTTGAATGGAGCACCACCTGACATTATTCTGAATCTCACTCTACCAGCCCACCCGGAGAAAATATCCAATTTCTTCCGAGGGGGTCTGAACATCATGTCATCTCCAACCAGTGGTTATGAGAACCTGGGCGCCATTGGAGGCCAAGAGTCTTTGTTGCTGGATGAGGCACGGGAAGCTGAATTGTTAGCAGAGCTCAATCTGGAAGAGATCCCATCTGTGAAGCCCAGATGGTCGTTGGGAGTTGGCTGGAAGGATCCGGAGGAGGTTTCCCCTCCAGAATCACCATCACCTGACGGCGTGGAAGAGAGAAGCCATGGCAAGAGAGGGAAAAGAGAGATCTTTTACTGGACCAAGCCAGGAAACTCCTCAATGAGGCGTTTGGACAACCTCACGCTGCACCAAGGTATGAGGGAGAAGGGGGAGCAGCCCCAGGCAGGAGAAGCCGAGCAGCCCCCACCCCCATAAATCAACCTGAGCCAGCGCAACCGCCAGCAGCAGCCCCGGGGCCCCCAGCGGGAGGTGTAATTCCTAGAAGGCGTAGAGCTCCCAAGTTGCCTCCGTTAGAAGTGAAATATGGGGGAAATCCCAAAGACCTGGTGTTTTTCCTAGCACAAGTTTGGAGCTATATGGAAGAATACGGGGAGGAATTCGCCTCAGAAGCAGCCAAAGTGAGATGTGTTACCAGGGCTTTGGAGGGAATAGCTGCAGAGTGGATGGTGACTCTGCATAATGATAACGCCCCCCAGCTGCTGAATTATAACCTGTTCATGACTGCGCTGCGGGCAAGATTTGAGGACCCACTGCAACGAAACCCCCCTGCAACGAAGAGGAAGCCCTCCAGAGCCCAACGATCAAGAACAGCCTCCTGTCAATGGAGGCTCTGAAGTCTGGACTGCCACCGATGGGAAGGAAAGAGTGAGTGAAAGTTTGCAAGCTCGTGGGGAAAGAGAGTCGTGGTTAAAGACAGTGGCAGAGAAGATATTTGACTGACAATAGACTGATTTTAGGCTGTTAAATACTGTGTGAATGCCTGCTGTGAGCTCTTAAGAGAAAGCGGCTACAAAAGAATTCGTCTAGTGAAAGTGAAGGAGCTTGGCAGGCAGAAGAGAGTTGGAAATAAAAAAAGAAGTAAAGAGAATTTTGGAAGTCTGAAGACCAGCACGGGGGGGGGGGGGGGGGTTAAAAAAAAAAAATTATCACTAACATTTTGATTGAAGCTATTAAACCGGAGCCAGAAGCAGAACGAAGCCGATCGGGGGAAAAGGCAGAGCGGCGCCATCGGCGGTATCCAGAATGCTGAAGTGGCTACAACAAAGTAACAGATCTA
>NW_020769483.1:666422-677956 GCF_900518735.1 Pseudonaja textilis | reverse complement strand
GTCTGAAGCCAGCCGGGGGGGGGGGGCAATTAAAAAGACTCTATTATCACTAACATTTGGATTGAAGCTATTAAATCAGAGCCAGAAGCAGAACAAAGCCGATCGGGGGAAAAGACAGAGCGGCGCCATAGGCGGTATCCAGAACACTGAAGTGGCTACAACAAAGTAACAGATCTAACTGTCTGAAGGGACACAATCTAATCTATAAACTCTGGGAAAATTGAGAACCGGTCCTAGAAGAGGAGACAGTTCCTTTCTCTATTTGAAGGAGATCAGAACAACTGATTTAAAGAACACTAAAATATAAGTAAAAGAGGACGTCTTTAAACAAGTGGGAACATTGCTTACTGGCAGCTGTTACTCAGCAAATCTTCATTTGCCATTTCCGGTGTGCTCGAAGTGGAAGCTTCCAAAGTGAAAAGCGGAAACAAAAACTCTTGTCTTTGGAATTTTCTTTTTTCTTTTCCTCTACCCTTTTCTGTGTGTACATACTTACTAAAATAGCCTCTCTTCTTTCCTACTTGTTGATGGTATGCTATGTTGAAATATGCTTGCTTTTTTTTCTCTGATTTCCTCGTGATAAATATGTACATTTAGTAAAGAAAGATTAGAGTGTTAAAATATTGGACTAATTAATTTAGTTAAGTTATTATTAATAGAGATTGTTATAATTTGAATGGGAATATAGGGGAGACAGTAAGAATATTAAGCATTAGTTATTTAACAATCTTAGATCTCTCTAGACCAATATTATATTTCATTGTGTGGGTGTATCTATGAATGTAATATATTGTGTAGTTAAGGTTACTTTATATTGAAGTTAAACTAGAGAAATATATATACACTTTACTAATTAGTTAAGAATATAGCTACTTAATAGATTGATAGATCTTGGTCAATTTTAGTTACAGAACTAAGAATACTGAATGCCAATTTGGAATAATATATTTAGCATTGTACAACAACAAAAACAAATTTTAAAGGAAATGACTACTACAACTACCACTGCTCTGAAATCTGGTAGGAAGGTTAATCCCATAATAACGACCACTTTGGCAACAACTTCACCTATGGCACAAAAAAACAATAGAGGAAACACTACCAACAGAGAAGTCAACTAGTATCTTGAATGCGAATATTCAAGCAATGTTCCTAACCTTACAGGACTCATTGACAAGATTGCAAGAAACAATGATTAAAAGCCACAGTGAAACAAGGGCAGATATCAATGAATTGAAGGAAGAAATGGGGAAACTAAAGACAGAAATGAAAGCGGACATTTCCAAAGTAGAGGATAAAGTGGGGGAGTTGCAGCAGGCCTTGGAGAAAAACGAAGTTATAATAAAAGAAGTAGAGAAAAGAACCGAACGAACGGAAAGGGAATTAGAAAGGGTGGATGAAGATCTCAAAAGCATGAGCAAAGAAATGGAGGACTCCCTCGTCCTCCTAGAAATGGACAAGGCAGCAACTTACCTAAGATTCCAAAATGTGGCAGAATCAAAAGAAGAAGACCTGGAATACTTGATGGCAGAAATACTGGCCGGTTTATTGAAGATGGATAAAGATGAAATTCAAAAAGAGTTTGATGAAGTCTACCGGGTCAATACAAACTATGCAAGATGCCACAAATGTTCCAGGGAAGTACACATACGATTCACTAGAAGATGTGTTCGAGACATGATATATAGAACCTCAAGAGATAAAACAATAACCTACAAAGAGAAAGAAATTGTGATTCTTAAACAGATACCGAGGAGAATAAGGGAACAAAGGCGTGACTATAAATTTCTGGCAGCATATTTAAATCAAAAAAGAATTACATTTAAATGGCTTATTCCAGAAGGAATGTTAGTGTCGTGGAAAGAGAGGAAAATCAAAATAAGACACTATGGAAAAAGCCCAGGATTTTTACGAACGGATGGTGGGCCCACAGGAGCAAAGTAGTAGGGAGGAATTGGACACAAATTTTCAAGAAGAATACGGTGGACATAAAAATAGAACTGGAACGGTAGGAAACCAAGAGAATTCCTATCCACAACAAAAGACAAAAGGAACCACATTAACACAAGCACAAGAAGAGAGAGGAATTGTTACACGACAAAGAGCGAAACAAAACTAAATAGATGGGAGAAGAAAAAAAATACTATCAATAAACATAAATGGTTTAAATTTGACAATTAAGAGAAAAAGGATATTATCTAAATTAATTAAACATAATGCAGATATAACGTGCCTGCAAGAAACCCATATAAAGAAGAAGGATGAAAAATATTTAGAATGCCCGAAATTAGGAAAGTTATTTACCACACCAGCAGATGAGGAGAAAAAGAAGGGAATCGCAGTATATGTGAAAGAGGATTTGAAATCTGAGCTAATATGGTCGGACTTAAAAGGAAGGACTCTGGGTTTGCAGATCTGGATTAATGATATTCCAATTCTTTTAGTAGTAATATATGCCCCAAATGGAAACCAAAAAGAGTTTTTTAAACACCTATATAGAAAATTGGTTGAATTGCAAAAAAGAAATATTTGCATAGTAGGGGACTTCAACTCCATTGCTGATTTCCAAAATGATCACAGTAATGCCGGGAAGAATAAAAAGGGGAAGAGAGAGCTCCCCAAGATTTGTAGGGAAATGATGAAAGAGCTAAATCTGACAGATATATGGAGAAGATTACATCCTGAAAAAAGACAATTTACATTTTATTCAAATCCCCACCAAACATGGACACGGATCGATATGGTATGGATGAGTGGGGAAATAGCAAACGAGACAAAAGAAGTGGAAATTTTGCCTAATGAATGGGCAGACCATAATCCAATACAGGTAATATGGAAAGGCAGGGCAAAACCAAAGAAAAGATGGACCTTAAACACTCAATTAATAAGAGAGAAAGAATACATTAATAAATTAAAGGAGGAATTGAATTTTTTTATAAAAGAAAATGATAATGGAGAAACCACGAAACAAAATGTCTGGGATATGATGAAGGCGGTTATAAGAGGCATAACAATTTCTTATAACGCCAAGAGAAACAAGGAAAAATATTCCCAACAAAACAAATTACAACAAAGAATTAAGGAGCTAGAAACCCTTCTACAAAATAACCCAAAAGAACCCAAACTGCAAAATCAGATAAGTATAGCCAAACATAAACTGAATTTAATTGATCAAGAGAAAATGACTATGAATTTGAACTTAACCAGACAAACCTATTTTGAACATGCCAACAAGCCAGGAAGATGGCTATCTTATAAATTAAAAAAAAAGAAAGAGAAGAGATTGATATACCAGTTAATAGCAAAGGAGCTACATACCAGGAAATAGAACAGAAAAAAGAAATCATTCATAAATACTTTGAAGATTTATACAAAAGAGAGGACGTCAGTGAAGATAGAATAAGGAATTATCTAGATGAAGTAAAGGATAAGGCAATTGGGGAAGAAATGGCTGAACTATTAAATAAAGACATTACTGAATCGGAATTGAAATCAGCAATAGAGAGCCAGAAAAATAATAAAACCCCGGGCCCAGACGGGATCCCAGGGGAGCTGTACAAGGCAATAGCAGATCAAATCGGACCACTTATGGTGGAAGTCTTTAATGACGTTTTACTGGCAGCCAGGAAGCATGGAAGGGGGCGTTGATCTCGCTGATCCCAAAGGAGGATACAGATCCCAGATATATAAATAATTACAGGCCGATTTCACTTTTAAATACTGATTACAAAATATTCACACTTATTATAGCAAACAGATTAAAAAGGATCTTAAACTTGTATATACATGTAGACCAAAACGGATTTCTCCCAACTAGGCAAATAAAGAACAATTTAAGAATAGTATTAGACATACTAGAATTTTACGAAGCCCACCCCAAGAAACAAGTAGCACTTATGTTCCTAGACGCAGAGAAGGCTTTCGACAATCTAAATTGGCAATTTTTAATTCAAAAAATTTATAATTTGAATTTGGGCACCAAATCTGAAAAGATTATAACAACTATATATGATACACAACAAGCTAATATAATAGCGAATGGAGAATGCACCCGCCCAATAAAGATAGAAAAAAGAGTGAGACAGGGTTGTCCACTCTCTCCCCTGCTCTTCATATTAGCATTAGAGACATTATTAACACGAATTAGGCGGAATTCAGATATAAAGGGATTAACAGTTAAGAAAGAGGAATATAAATTGCAAGCATTTGCGGACATGATTTTCTTCATTGAAGAACCAAAAGACAGGGGACCAAAATTGATGAGTGAATTAGAGAAATTTGGAGCAGTAGCTGGACTTAAAATAAAAATAAAAAACCAAATTAATGACCAAAAACCTAACAGAAAAACAGGAAATAGAACTAGAAGAAATAATGCATATACAAGTGACAAAGAAAGTGAAATACTTAGGAATTTGGCTAACACCACACTGTAAAACACTTAAAGAAAACAATTATGATAAACTGATACACCAGGTAAAGAAAGATTTAGAATCGTGGGGGAAACTTCAAATCTCACTACTAGGCCGAATTGCTATTAAAACGAACATTCTCCCCAAATTCTTGTACCTATTCCAAACGATCCCAATTAAATTATATAAAAAGTTTTTTGAAGAACTCAATAGAATAACCCTGAAATTTATTTGGCAAGGGAAAAAACTCAGAATAAATGTAAAAGCAATGCAGGATATGAAGAGCAGGGGAGGGTTAGCATTTCCAAACTGGGAGTTATACCATATGGCCACCTCGTTAGTTTGGTTGAAGGATTGGGTGAATTTAACCAATAAAAGAATACTATTTCTAGAAGGCCACGATTTACAAAGGGGGTGGCACGCTTTTCTATGGGACGTAGGGAAAACCAGTCAAAAATATTTCCATAGACATTTAATTAGAGACGCACTATTAACAATTCGGAGGAAAATAAGGAAAAACCATTATACAAAAGTACCAGTATGGATTTCAACAATGGAGGCAATGATTCACCCAAACAATTTGGAGCTTACCAAAATGATTAAATACAAAGACTTATTAGACCCACAAGGAAATTTGAAACCGAGGCCGGATCTTCAGGAGCAAGGACATAACATTGATCAATGGGTTTACCTTCAGATTCAAAGCAGATACAAACAAGACAAAAAAGAATTCGGAATTAATAACAAACTGCAACAATTAGATAAAATTTTATTAGGATCAAATAAAAAAAACATAACAAAATTTTATAATTACTTATTAGAAACAGAACTAGAAGAAGAAATTGTAAAAGGAAATATGATTGCTTGGAGTAAGAACGTAGGGCGCACCATCACATTAGCGGAATGGGAGAAAGTTTGGGGCAGAAACAATAAGATTACCAAATCAGCAGCATACAAGGAAAATCTTTATAAAATGTTTTATAGATGGCATCTCCCCCCTTCGAGGTTAGCGAAGATGCACCCCAACATGAGTCCGCATTGCTGGAAGTGTAGGAAAAAAGAAGGAACCTTTTTCCATATGTGGTGGTCTTGTGCAGAAACCCAAAAGTATTGGAAGAAAATCAAAACTTGGTTGGAAGAAATCACCAAAGAGCAGATCGAATACAAACCAGAGTCCTTCCTACTAGAGATTTTTGATAAGCAAATTTCCAAAAAAGCCAAATACATAACAATACACATTTTAACAGCGGCCAGATTAGCCTTCGCTCAACACTGAAAACAACATCAAATTCCATCAGAAGAAATGATTATTGAAAAAAATCTCAAAATGCGCAGAAATGGATAAATTGACTTTGGCGCTAAAAAACAAAGACACTTCACTATACTACGATAGCTGGAATTGTTGGTATAATTGGATTGACCAAAGATAAATTATATATCATAAGGCATAAAAGAAAAGTATCAACCCATAATAATGAGGTAGCGATATAAGTTAAAAACAGGTGTGGTTATATAACACAAGTTAAGGTTATGAAAACAAAAGAAGACCTTGCAAACTGTTTAAATTAAGAATACTTTTTACCTTGTAACCTCTTTCTTTCTTTCTTCCCCCTTTCTTTTTCTTTCTTTTCTCAAAATTCTTTCCCTCTCTTCCTCTCCTCTCTTCTTTCTTTTTCTTTCTTTTGCTTATTTGTGTATGTATTGTGACTGGTTTTAATTGTAAAAATTAATAAACTATTTTTTTTAAAAAAAAAGAAGTGAAATATGGGGGAAATCCCAAAGACCTGGGGTTTTTCCTAGCACAAGTTTGGAGCTATATGGAATACGGGGAGGAATTCGCCTCAGAAGCAGCCAAAGTGAGATGTGTTACCAGGGCTCTGGAGGGAATAGCTGCAGAGTGGATGGTGACTCTGCATAATGATAACGCCCCCCAGCTGCTGAATTATAACCTGTTCATGACTGCGCCGCGGGCAAGATTTGAGGACCCACTGGCGGAGCGAAAGGCCAGGATCAGGATGAAGACCATAAATCGGGGCGGAGATCAGTGGCTGATTACACCCAAGAGTTTAGACAGCTGGCGTGTCATATCCGAGGCTGGTCCCAGGGAGCCCTGATAGAAGCATTTAAAGATAGATTAAATGAAGACATATACCAGAGATGCATTGCCAGAAGGGACCCCAATGACTTGCAGATGCAGTACTTCCTGGCAGAAGAGGTGGAAATTGATCTAACCTGAAGCAGACGCCGGGGGGGCTCTGGGTGGAGCAAGCCTTCCCTCCCACGTCTTCAAGAGGCCCCCAAGCCCCAGAAGGGAGGGGTGGCAGCAAGACCCAAACCTACTGCCTGCTTCCAATGTGGAAACGAAGGTCACCGGGCTGCGGACTGCAGGGCCAAGTTGGATCCAAAGGGGGCGCCAAAAGGAGGGAGGAAGCCTGAAAACCCCCAGCAAAGCCTCGCGAAACTGCGCTAAAGACAAGGGAGGTTGTAGAGGTTGCCCCTCCGGAAGGAGAGGAGCTGGGACCTCCGACCTCCTCTGAAGAGAGTGAATCTGACTCGGAAGACGACTTCCTGGTAAGTCCAAACAAGGGCCCTATGACCATTCCAGTGAAATTGAGGGTACCCACATTAGGGGCCGAAGGGGAGATGCTAGCCTTGCTAGACTCTGGGTGCACGAGGTGTGTAATCAACACGAGAGTAGTAGAGGAAATGGGTTTAAAACTAAAACCTTTAAAAACACCCATAGCCTTTTGCCAATTGGATGGATCAGTGGCGGGGGGCTGCCCTACACACTTCATAATGGAACCCATAGAAATAACCATGGGAGAACATAAAGAAACGCTGTGTTTTATTGTGGCCCCTGGGATGGACCAACCGCTAATACTGGGATTACCATGGCTCCAGAAGTGGAACCCCCACATTAACTGGAGGAAGGGGTCGTTGACCATACGTACCAACCAGCGACCGGAAAGGGAGGGGCGATCTCAGCCAAAGCTTCAGAATCCGGCTGAGTTAGCCTCCACAGGTACCGAGAACTTGAAAGGGGAGGAGAAAATTCTGAAGGAATATTGGGATTTAAAGGAAGTGTTCAGTGAAAAGGCCTCAGATGAGCTCCCCCCTCATCGGTCAACAGATTGTAGTATTGAAATTTTACCTGGGGTGAAGCTCCCGAAACTGAAGTTATATTTGATGACACCACGGGAATTAGAAGAGCTGAGATCGTTTATCGATAAAAGTTTGAAACGTGGTTTCATCCAACCCGCTAGACCCCGGGTAGCGGCCCCAGTGCTGTTCCGTGAAAAGAAAGATGGCTCCAAGCGCTTGGTGGTGGACTATAGAAACTTGAATGTGATTTCCATGGAAAACGTGTACCCCCTTCCCCTGATGAAGGACATGCTGGCCCACCTGGCCAAGGGGAAAATTTTCACGAAGCTGGACTTGAGAGAAGTGTACTACTGAGTTCGGATCAAGGAAGGAGATGAGTGGAAAACCACTTTTAACTGCCCGATGGGTTGTTTCCAATTCAATGTTCTCCCATTTGGCCTACAGGGGGCCCCAGCCGTATTCATGCAGATGATCAATCAGGTGTTACATGAACATTTATACAAGGGGGTTTTGGTTTACCTTGATGACATCCTTATCTACACAGAAACTTGGGATGAACATGTGAAACTAGTGCGGTCAGTTTTACAGAAACTGTGAGACACCAAGTTGTATGCTAAACTGTCCAAATGTGAGTTCCATCAAGAGAAAATCGACTATTTGGGGTATCGCATCTCACATGAGGGCATAGAAATGGATCCAGGGAAGGTGCTTGCTGTGTTGGAATGCCCCCCCCCCCACCAGAAAACAACTTCAAAGTTTCTTGGGATTTGCCAATTTTTACTGGCAATTCATCCTGGCTTTTGCCAAGATAGCAATGCCTATCACAAATCTCTTAAAAACTAAAGGGGAGGTGAAGCCAAGGCCTAGCAAGCCGTTGGAGTGGTCCATGGAGTGCCAAGCAGCCTTTGAAAAGCTGAAACGACTGTTGGTTGCAGAACCAGTGCTAAAGCACCCGGACATGGATGCTCCGTTCGTGATTCAAGCCGATGCGAGTGATGTGGCCGTGGGAGCAGTATTACTTCAAATCAATGAGAAAGGAACTTTACAACCCTGTGCCTATACCTCCCGTAAACTATCTGAAACCGAAAGAAGATGGGCCGTCTGGGTAAAAGAAGCTTTTGCAGTTCGCTGGGTTCTATTGACTTGGAGACATTTCTTGGAAGGAGCAAAACACCCATTTGAGGTATGGACTGATCATAAGAATTTGGAGGACTTAAAAACGCCTCGGAAGCTGTCCCCTAAACAAGTTCGCTGCGCCCAGTACTTTAAACGATTTAACTTCTCATTGAAGTACATTCCAGGGGGGAGGAATTTCATGGCGGATGCTTTATCTAGACTGCCTCAATATAATAGTGTTCGCCAGGAAGTGATACGGCCGATTGTCTCAACCAAACAGCTAGCCGCCCCAGTGGTCACTAGAGCTCAAAAGAAGAAACAAGAAGTGGATTTATCGAATGATTTGACTGCACAACTAAAAGAAGCCCTAAAACTTGATGATTGGTTCCTGGCTCATTCGAATAACTGTACAGTTAGAGATGGTTTAGCCTGGATGGGAACAAAGTTGTATGTACCAGAGACACTGAGAAGCCAAATATTACAACAAGCTCATGATTTTAAAGTGGCTGGCCATTTTGGATTCGTGAAAACCTTACACCTGGTTAAGCGGCAATTCTGGTGGCCTACGTTGAAGAAGGACATTGAAACTTATGTGGCTAGCTGCTCAATTTGCGCATCAGCAAAGAGACCTCCTGGTAAGCCAGCAGGACTGTTACAAAATGTGGCTAGACCAACAGCTCCATGGAAGGAGATCTCTATGGACTTTATAGTGGAATTACCCGAAAGCACCGGAAACACAGTTATTTGGGTGGTAACCGATTTGTTTTCCAAACAAGTACACTTCATACCTTGTTCCAAGATTCCCTCTGCAAAAACGTTGGCTAAACTATTTATACTACATATCTAGATTACACGGCGTTCCTGAACTTATAATTTCTGACAGAGGGGTTCAATTTACCTCAAACTTCTGGAGGGAGTTCCTGAAGTTAATAGGCTCCGCCCAAGGCTTAAGCTCCGCCCACCACCCCCAAACCAATGGGGCCTGTGAGAGGACTAACGCAGTGTTAGAACAATACCTCAGATGTTACATAAATTATCAGCAAGATAATTGGGCTGACCTATTGCCATTTCCCGAAGTGGCATATAACAATTCTGTACATAGTAGTACTGGGTTTACCCCATTTAAAGATTTTGTACCCATACCTGAGCTTCCTTGTGAAAGGCCTAACATCCAGTCATTAGACGAATGGACATCTCAACTCCAACTTAATTGGCCAGTCACTCGTAAAGTATTAGATGACGCACATCAATCTCATAAGAAGTTTGCAGACAAAAAGAGAACTCCCCAGAAACCGTATCAAGCGGGCGACAAAGTTTTCTTGTCCACCAGATATCTACAAACCACTCAAAAGTCGAAGAAACTTGGTCCTAAATATGTGGGTCCTTTCACGATTGAACGGATCGTAAATCCTGTGACAGTCTAACTGAAATTACTGAAAACACTTTGATGAATCCACCCGATCTTCCATGTTAGTTTGTTAAAACCTGAACATACTTCTGGTTTAAGACTGTCCCAGACTGATCCTCCTATACCATTGCTGATCGAAGGTGAACAACTTTTTGAAGTTAAAGAAATTCTGGACTTATTAGGAAAAGTGTTGATTGGATGGAGGTCTATTCGACAGAAACATCAAAGTTTATCAACAATGGGGGCTTCCAGCTGGGAGCTGTGTTGATGCAGGGCTGAGGAGCAGATCGCCGCTCTGAAAGGCTCCGATTTTCGCTGTTTGGTGGCTTCCAGGAGCACGTCGGACCTTGGAGGGGTAGACAGACGAAAGGGAAAGACTTGGAGATCTCGGGGAGGTGCCACGATCCCAGAGATTGCAAGAGAATCCCCCGAAAACCAGCAGCAGAAGAGGGAGATCGTACAGATCGGAACCATAGACTTGCCACCCCAGAAGCTTAAAGAAGAAAGAAGGAAGCAAAAAGTGGAGAACTTGAAAAGAGGACAATTGACACTTTAAAAGATTTAAGGAAAGGATTGAGGAAAGAAACCTTATAATTGTAATATTTGTCTGATAACTGTGATAAAGAAAAAAAGAAGAAATAAGATAACTAAGATTTATAAGTGAAACTAGGACTGTGTGGAGAAAAAGAATAAAGGATCAAGAAGAAGAAGCCAAAATAGAAAGGAGACATGAAATGGTGGAAGTGACTGTGCAAATTTAAAGAGGACATTTATAGAAGGAGGAGGAGGAGGAGAAGATGATGATGATAATCCATGGACATTATTCAACTGGTCAATCATAGATGTAACTAAATAATATTGGTGGAAGACAAAAAGGAAGATTTACGTGCAATTATGACGAATCTGATAGCGGCGGCTTTACAGAAACCCAAACTAGAAATTGAAAATGACGTAGACGAGGTCTACAGAGTATATACACACTATGCAAGGAGAACTTGTATCCAAGAAGTGCATATTCCAGATAATCAAGCAGATCTCTTAAAGAATATAAATTTGGGTAAAATGTACTCGGCACTTGCAAATAAAAAAGAAGGGGGTATTGTAGTATATATAAAGGATTGGTTGCAACATAAACAAATATACAAAGATCAAGAAGGGAATGCTCTTTATCGAAATAAATGTAAATCAGGAAAAGATGTTATTAGTTACAATATATGCCCCGAATACAAACCAAAAAGTCTTTTATAATAGGCTTCACCATAAGATAAGAGAATTTGAGTATGCTAATGTGTGCATTGTAGGAGACTATAATGCAGTCCCAGACAAAGATAGATTATAGAACTTCCGGGAAGTGGGCGGAGCTGACATCACAACGGTACGGTTTGCAATCGAGCTCCAAGATTGCAGCCGATATCTCAGCCCCTGGTCGGTCCAAACGGACCTAAACCGTCCCGTAGAGACGGTGATAGTGAAGGGCACATCCTGTGGATCCCAGGGAC
>NW_020769483.1:645654-666022 GCF_900518735.1 Pseudonaja textilis | reverse complement strand
CTCATATATATATATATAAATATATATATATATATTCTTTCCTTTTTTTTAACTTCTATTACGTTCTATTTGGGAAAGGAGGGTGGGGGGAGTGAGAACAAAGAAACTTTGTAACACTGCCAACTAGAGGCTTGAAAATATTTTACCTGAAGTTGAGAGAACTGTGAAAGATTCCTCTTTCAAGGACATTGCAACTTGATAAGATAGAGGGAAGAACATGAGAGTGTTAGTAATAACACAGGTGTTCTTCTGGACTTCTATCAACAATTGAAGTTTGGCTTTGAAGCTTGTGGAGAAGAGACTTTTTGGATAATTAAATAAAGTGCAGTGTGTTCTTTATTTTATTTTTAGCTGTGCCGCCCCTCCTTACCAGTTTTACTGTACTCCTTTCTTTTTTTTTTCCTTAACAGAAAAAAAAATCTTTATTTTTGTAATATTTTTATTTTTGCCTTCTGTTTTAAAGGGAAAGCCTCAGAATTTCTCCTTTTTTTTTTCATTGGGATTTTCTTATTTTCATTTTTTATCTTGGATTACAACTGACCATTTTATAATTGGATTAAGGTCTTGAAGAACCTGAAGAATTTCTCTTTTCTTTTATTGGGCTTTTTATCTTTTACCACCTTTACCCCCCATTTTGGATTATAATTGGCTACTTGAATTTGAAGATTTCGACATTCAAAATGAGTAGGAAACTCATACCTTCTGGCGCCTCAACTTCCACTTCCGCCTCCCCACCATCTGGAGGTCAACGTTTAATTCAGACAATGTTAAAGCAAGATAAAGAACAAGAAAAAGTGACTCTACGGATGATTATGCAAGGAATCCAAGACACTAATTTGTCCATTAAAGACATTAAAACAAAATCAGATACCATTGAAAAGAGAATAGAGAATATTGAACAAAGAACAGGCAAGACTGATGAAAAAATTGAAAATATTCAACAAATGATGGTGAAATATGATGAGAGATTCCAAAAAATTGAAGAAGATGATAAACAAAGAGAGGAGAAGATTGGAAACATGGACAGCAGACTAACAGTGGTTGAACAAGATAAAAGTGGGATGCTGAAGTGGGAGATGGACAGGTCAGAATTCTATCTCAGATTTCAAAATACAGAGGAAGAAAAAGGACAAAACCTAGCTGCAATGATAGAAATTTTGGCTGAAGCCTTGGAAATAACAGAGGAAAAGATGATGGATGGAGTAGATGAGGTATACCGAGTCTTTACAAGATATGCGATGAGAAACAACTTACCAAGAGAAGTTCACATCAGATTTACAAAAAAATCCATTAAAACGCAAATATTACAAGTGGCAAGAGAGAAAACATTGAAATACAAAGGCAAGGAGATTGTGGTTATAAAACAAATACCTAGAAGAGTGAGAGAGATGAGAATATCGATTCCTGACTAAAATGTTATTGAAAAAGGAGGTGAATTACAGTTGGTTGATTCCAGAAGGACTAATGTTTACATGGGCAAGAACAGAGACATAAGAATTGATTCAATTGAGAAAGCAGAACTTTTCTACGCAGAATTTTTTGGAAGGAGAGAGGAAGAGGCAGAAAAAGAGGTCTCACTAATTGAATTCCAAGAGGACCAAATGGGGACTGAAAAAGAGGAAGGCGCAGTAGGTGGACAGGTCGAGATCAAAGAACTACGTGAACCAAGATCTATGAGAGCTGCCAAACCGAATTACAAGATATAACCATGGAAGAGAAAAAAACTGATTACAATATAAATGGACTTAATTCGGCTGTTAAAAGGAATTTTTTTTTCACAAATTAGAGAAATTAAAATTTGATATAATTTGCTTACAAGAAGTACATATCAAAAAACAATATGAACAATTGTTGGTACAACCAAAATTAGGGAAAATATTTACTTCTTTGACTCAGTGTAAGAAAAGAGGAGTGGTTTTATACATTAAAGAGGCTATCCCAGCAAAATTTATTTATACTGATGAAGATGGAAGAGTATTAATGGTGGAAATAATGGATAATAATATGAAAACACTCCTGATTGCAATTTATGCTCCGAATGATAAACAAGAAGAATTCTACAAAAAACTGCACATGAAAATAATTGGACTGGACTATGTCAATATAGTTATGATGGGAGATTTTAATGGAATTGTAGACAATAAACTGGACTATACAGCAACAACAACAAAGCAAAACAGAAAGACTCTCCCTAAATCCCTTTTTAAAATGACAGATGAATTAACTTTAAAAGATATATGTAGAGAAAGAAATGCTAAAACCAAGCAATATACTTTTTATTCAAATAGACATTTATCATGGTCCAGATTAGATATGATATGGATCTCAACAGAACTAATATCTAACGTTCAAGAAACCAACATTGAAACAAGTACTTGGGCAGACCATAATCCAATGACAATTAAATGGAAAGGACAAAAAAGAAGATAGAGATGGATGTTAAATAATACTATTTTAAAGGAAAAATATTTTACACAATGGATGGAGAAAGAATTGGCCTTTTTCTTTAGAGAAAATAAAAAAGAAGATACTTCAATTCAGAATGTCTGGGACACAATGAAGGCATATGCTAGAGGCTTGATAATAGACTATATAAGAAAAAAGAATATCAGGAAAAGGCAAGCCACTAAAGTTTTAGAAGATGAGTATAAAAGACTTGAAAAAAAACTACAGAAAATGCCACAGAAAAAAGACATTAAACTAAAATTGGACATAATTAAACATAAAATGGGCCAAATAGAGAGAGAAGAATTGGCACAGAAAATTAGAAGTGCTAAACAGAACTATTTTGAAGATGCAAATAAACCAGGTAGATGGTTAGCATACAAATTGAGAAAGGAGAAAGAATGAAGGAAAATATCACAGTTAATAGATTCATCCAGATCAAAATGGATTTCTGCCAAAGAGACAAATCAAAGACAATATGAGAGTAATCCTGGACACTTTGGAATATTATGAAGCACATTCCGAAAAGCAAATGGCTTTGATATTCTTAGATGCTCAAAAGGCATTTGATAATGTGAACTGGAGATTTATGTTACTATTATTGGAACAGATGGGTTTTTCCAGAAAATTTATCCAAGCAATAGGAGCCATATACCATAAGCAAACGGCAAAGGTAATGATAGAGGGAAAATTCACAGATTCTATTAATATAAGAAAAGGTACAAGACAAGGATGCCCTCTATCACCTTTGCTATTTGTATTGACTTTGGAAGTGTTGAATAGAAATATTAGAGATGATAAAAGCATAAAAGGAATGCAAATTAAAAAGGAAGACTTTAAATTGCAAGCCTTTGCAGATGATCTGGCCTTTATTTTGGAAGACCCTTCAGAAACAGCTCCAAAATTATTGGAAAAGATAGAGTCATATGGTGAGGTGGCTGGTTTGAAAATAAATAAAGATAAAACAAAGATTTTGATAAAGAATATGTTACTAAGACAAAGAGAAGAACTGGCAGACCTATTGAAAATTCAAGTCACCAACAAGGTCAAGTATTTGGGGATATACTTGACACCAAGATGGAGTACATTAAAAGAGAACAATTATATTAAACTTAAACAACAGATAACGTTAGACTTGAAGAAATGGGAAAATCTACAACTATCACTAATAGGGAGAATCTCAACAATCAAGATGAATATCCTACCCAGAATCTTATAGTTGTTTCAAACAATACCAATCAGGCTTGGAAAAGACTATTTTGAAGAGTTAAATAAAATTGTGTTGAAGTATATATGGCAAGGTAAGAAAGCGAGAATAAAGTTAAAACTTTTACAAGATGCCAGAATTAGAGGTGGTTTTGGTTTGCCTGATTGGGAGTTGTATTATCAAGCTGCAAATTTGATGTGGGCCAAGGAATGGATAACACTAAGAAAGCCTAGATTGTTGACATTAGAAGGTCATGATTTGTTGTTGGGCTGGCATGCCTTTTTATGGTATAAGGGAACTAAAACGCAGGGCTATTTTAGAAGACATTATATATGGGAGTCTTTGTGGTTAAATTG
Source organism: Pseudonaja textilis (assembly GCF_900518735.1). The sequence continues at coordinate 662,014 of NW_020769483.1, read as the reverse complement.
GGAGAAGATCAAAAGACAATGTTATTTGAAAATTCCAGTTTGGTTATCGACCATTGAAGCATTTTCCTATCCTATAATTTATAAGAAGGAACAAAGAGTTAGATATGGGGAAATACTGGATGAAAAGGGTGAACTTAAATCGATGCAAAACTTAAGAGGAACAAGGTATAAAGATGAATTGGTTTTCATATGCGCAAATACATTCAAGGTATGATGAAGATTTTAAAACAGAGGGATGTTATGATAAATTGACTGATTTAGATAAGAACTTGACAGGTACTGATAAAAAGGTGATTAAAAAATTATACGGTTATTTACTGGAAATTAAATTAGAGGAAGAAAAAGTCAAAGAAACTATGATTGCTTGGGGGAAGAATTTCGGATATGGGATTGATTTAGAGAAATGGCAAAAATTGTGGTCTCAAAATTATAAAATGACAATGTCAACAGCTTATAAAGAAAATCTGTATAAAATGTTTTACAGGTGGCACTTTCCCCCGACAAGAATAGCAAGAATGTTCAAGAATAAATCTGAAAAATGCTGGAAATGTCATCAGATACCTGGCTCATATTATATGTGGTGGACTTGCAAGGACGCTAGAAAATACTAGACTAAAATTTGCATGTGGTTGGAAAAAATGACAAAGAAACACATAGATTTGAAACCAGAGATCTCTTTATTGGTAATCTTACCTGATACATATAATAAAGATTAGATTGTAAATGTATTAACAGCGGCTAGGATTGTATTTGCTAAAAACTGGAAAAATGAGAAAATACCATTGCAGGAAGAAATTATTAAGAAAATATTGGAATGTGCTGAAATGAGTAGATTGACATTTGAAATTAGAGAAGAGGATAAACAATTCTATAAAATTTGGGACCTTTTCTATCCATGGTTGGATGATAAAATACAATAATAGAATATTTAGAATTTTAGATAATGAATATATAAAGAGATTTTTTTTCTTTTTTATTTGATATCACATCTATAAAATGTCTTCAGGATAGACTTGGTATGATTATATGATTTGTTATAAATTAAGTAAATTATAGTTATCTCGCAAAGTATGAATGAACAAAATCATAGTCAAATGATTGTTTAATAGTGATACTAGGGTATATAATTTCTGATTGATAATATGAGTTATTATGTAATGTAACTGTAATTGAGACTACGAAATGAATGCACAAAAACTGGTAAACCAACCGACACACTGTTTGTATATTTATGAAAGAAAGCTTGATGTTTTTATGTTTTGTTTGTTTTGTTTGTCTTAAAAACTAATAAAATTGTTTAAAAAAAACCCTGTACCACTTGCACAACCATGAAGAAGAGACCAGGGAAGCCCCCAGATCTGCTCAAACAAGTGGCAGTTCCGTCCCAGCCATGGGAGGATATCGCTATGGACTTCATTGTAGAACTCCCTGACAGTGGGAGCAATACTGTCATTTGGACCATAATAGACCTTGTTCTGACCTAGGCTTCCCCAAAAAGCACTAAACAGACTTTTTGTCCTGGCAAAACCCCTTTTATTAAATGAAGGTGAATTTCTTGCATTCACTTTCAGCCAAAGGCCTGGCAAACAGTCTTTCAAGGATGTAATTAAGATCACAGACCTTATATTGCTTGGACAACTGCCAAGTAAATATTTTCAAACACAGTGCTAACAAGGAAGGACTTGGCACAGAGTCTCTGAGATGCAGAAAAGATCTTCACACTGCTGCAACAAATAAATTGTTTCCTGCAAAAGCCCCCTCTCCTTTTGTTCCTCTTTTAATCCCTATGAAAGGGGCCATTCACCATTCACCTGTGGCCTTACTCCCATGTTGACCCTTAGTTTGTAATTGTTCTTTTCTTTTGGCAGCTCTGTGCATGCGCAGGCTGGGAACCAGCTCCAGCTGCTCCCCTGCCTCACTGCTGTCCGACTCCAAAGGCAGCTGATAACTGCCAGACTGCCCTGGCCCCATCTTTGCCTCAGACGCAGAGCCCTCATCTGAGCCTTCCTCAGCCTCCAGGACTGGCCCATGTTCCTCCCCAACCTCCTCACTGTCCGACTCTGCTGCCAGCTCCAGTAGCCGCCAGTGGGCCACAACAGACCTGTTCTCCAAACAAGCTGACTTTACAGCTTGCTCAGGTCTCCCATCAGCCCATAAACTAGCCAAACTATTTGTAAAGCATATCTATAGGCTACATAGTGACCCCCGCAGAATTATCTCTGATAGAGGAGTCTAGTTCACAACTAAATTCTGGAGAGAATTTGTAAAGTCTATTGGGTCCTCACAAGGACTCAGCTCCACATTCCATCCAAGTACTAATGGGGCTGCAGAACATATGAACACAATGGTTGTGCAATATTTGAGGTGCTACATAAACTATCAACAGACCAACTGGGCAGAATTGCTGCCTTTTGCCAAGGTGGCATACAATAATGTGGTGCATAGTAGCACCAGTTTAACCCCTTTCCAGATCACCAGTGGCATGGAATTTGTTCACATGCCTGAACTCCCTAGGGAGCCACCCTCCTCCATGCCCCTAACCGGAAGGATGGAGTCCCTGAAAAAAAGCCTGGGAAAACACAAAACGGGCCCTTCAGGAAGTGGCAAAAACCCATAAGGTGCAAGCCGATAAGCATCGAGCTGCCCAAAAGCCTTTCCACAAAGGGAGCGAAGTGCACCTCTTGACAAAATTCTTAAGGCTGAAACTCCCCTGCAAGAAATTGGGACGAAAATTCATAAGACCTTTCCTGATAGTGAAAGTGATTAATCGGTTACAGTACAGCTGAAGCTCCCTCGCCTATTAGGGAAAGTGCATCCGGTTTTTCACAGCACTTTGCTAAAGCCGTCAGTAGGCTCTCAGCTGAGACCAGTAGAGCGGCCAGCCCCCAAACCAATCATAGTGCAAGGGGAGATGCATTACGAAGTAGAGAAAACCCCCAGAAGTCAAGGGGACCTCGGGGGGGGGGGGGGCATTAGCTCAAACACCTAACTCCATTTGGTTTCTTTTATCTTCTAGGAGCTTCTCCTCAATTAAAAAGGTCCAATTGTCAACCCTGAATTGTTATTTGAGGAATTTGCTTGCCTCAGAGTTTTGCTTTCTATGGGTGCATTATTTGGAACACTGACATCTGACTCATTTAATTCAGCAATTTCAGGGATGGAAAAACTGGCTCTCCTAACAGCAAAGCTAAGCTGGCTGGGGAATTTTAGGAGTTGAAGTCCACTCATCTTAAAGCTGCCATGGTTGAGAAACACTGCAGACCTCCTTCCATTCCAGCTAGTTTAGCGAGTACTGAGGGATGCTGGGAGCTGTAGTTCAACACCTCCATAGCCCAATTCATTCTTAGGCCTGCCTGGGAAAGTCAGAGACTGCATCCAAGATTCAATTCTTGTTTGAAAGATGCATAGGGGGAGGGGCTATTTGCCAAAAACAGACAGGCACAGTTTCAAGACCAGCTACAGATTTTATCATAAAGGTGAGTAAATTCTGCTAAGACAGCTCAGACAGAAGGGTGTTATTGAGATCCTGAGATTATATCATACAGGTAGTCCTTGACTTACCACAACTGAGCCCAAATTTTCTGTTGCTAAGTGAGACATTTGTTAAGTGAGTTTTGCCCCATTTTATGACCTTTCTTGCTACATTTTTTTATTTAGCATATGGCACGTGTTAGCCAGGGATCACTGAGGTGGCTGGCTGCCTCTGTGAAAGGAATTTTTTTCAGGCTGTGTTTTTACCCGCGGGACGCTTGAATGCCAGAAGGCAATCAGGGAGGCTCCTTTCTTGTCCCTACAGAGTTTATTTGCTTATGGGAATCGAACTGCCAAGCTGCCAACCTCAGTGGTACAAAGGCCCGGAGTCTTACCATGTGAGCCACTGCAGCCCGTTCTTGCAACTGTTCCTGCTACAGCTGTTAAGTGACTCACAAGTTGTTAAGCATGGTTAAGCAAACCTGGCTTCTCAGAAGGTCGCAAAAAGGGATCACATGACCCCAGGTCACAACCATCATAAATACATGCCAGTTGCCAAGCGTCTGACCATGGGGATGCCACAACAGTCGTAAGTGTGAAAAATGGCCATAAGTCATTTTTTTCAGTATCGTAACATCGGTCACTAAATGAACTGCTGTTAAGTCTAGGATTACCTGCATCCTTCATAACATTTCCATTTGATTCATGCAGTTTACAAGATTTCCTGGTGCTGTCGATGCAATTCTGGAGCAACTGAATGCTGATGCAGATTAAATGGATTGAAACAGTATGTGGATCTTGCAAACTACTAACAACTCACCTTGTGTATTTTGGAAATAATGGCGCCAAAGTGGTCTGATCTTATCCTGTCCACCGACGTCCCACACTGTGAAGCTAATATTCTTGTATTCTACTGTTTCTACATTGAAACCTAAACAGAATGAGAGAGAATGTGTTCAGTTAACAGGAGAATGGGTGTTGGTACTTACCTGATACGCCTGTTCTCCGTGAGCTGTGAAGAGCATCCAGTAGTGGGGGGTGCTTCAGTCTCCTCTTGGATAGGCTGGGCTTCATTTGCAAGACGCTCCTCCTCCTCCACAGGACTCCTCCTCAGCATCCCCCAGTTTTGGAGAAGTCAAAGTGTGGAAACCTTCTATACTTCACCCTATCTAGCTTTTGGCCGGAATAGTGCCCCATCAGACAGATAAGGGTGGGGCTGGATGCTCTTCACAGCTCACGGAGAACAGGCGTATCAGGTAAGTACTAACACCCATTCTCCCCTGAGCTCTTCAGAGCATCCAGTAGTGGGACATACCAAAGCTTGGACTGTCCTACAGGAGGGCGTCCGTCTGGTTAGAAGTCCCTCCTTGGTCCCTGTGGACACTTTGTAAAACTCTCCTACCAAATGCAGCCTCGGCAGAGGCATAAACGTCAATCTTATAGTGTCTAATGAAGGGTGATGGAGAAGCCCAGGTTGCCGCCCTACAAATCTCATGTATTGGTGCCTGTGTGGCTCATGCTGCCGAAGTTGCCGCACTCCTGGTAGAGTGGGCTGTTATACCCCTGGGAACTAGCAGTGACTGCATCTTGTATGTTTTTGCAATTGTGGCCCTTAACCACCTGCTGATAGTTGAAGAGGAAATCTTACATCCTAGAGAGGAAGGTTGGAACGAAATAAAGAGGGCCTCTGATTTTCTAAAATTTGCAGTGCAGTTTATATAAAAGCGTAATGCTCGTCTCACATCCAGTTGGTGCCAATGACGTTCAAGTCTATGGGCTGGCTGTTGGCAAAAATTAGGAAGGACCAACTCTTGTGCCGTATGGAAGGCCAAATTAACCTTTGGGATAAAGGTTGGGTCTAGTCGGAGGACAACTCTGTCAGGATGGAAAATGCAGAGGTCCTGTCTCACCGATAAGGCTGCTAGTTCGGAAATTCTTCGTGCTGAAGTTATTGCAACTAAAAAGACCACCTTATAGGTTAGGAAGCGGAGACTCAAAGTCCTTAGGGGCTCAAAGGGGCCCTTTGTGAGAGCTGTTAAGACTTTGTCAAGGTCCCAGGTTGGGTATCGATGTATCACTGGGGGTCATAAGTTTGTGGCCCCCCTAAGGAAACTGGGAATGCATGGGTGATGAGAGATGGAGCGGAGATCACCCCAAGAGATGACTGAAGCTAGGACCACCACTTGTCTGCGCAAGGTGTTAGGGGATAATCCCTTGTCTAGGCCATGTTGCAGGAACTTCAAAACCTGTGCCACCGATGGAGAAGTGGGATCAATGTGAGAGTTCGCGCACCAATGACAGAAGATGGACCAAGTTGCATTATATATGCGATTTGTAGAAGGGCGCCTGGCTGCTTGGATGGTAGAAATAACCTTGGTGGAAATTTTCTCGCTCCTCAGACTTCTCCGCTCAAACTCCATACGGCTAGGTGGAGCCACTGATGCTCCGGGTGCTGAACTGGCCCTTGAGAGAGCGAGACCTTGTCTGGCGGTATTGTCCATGGTGCTGCAGACGACAGATCCCTGAGGTCTGCAAACCAAGTCCGCCTGGGCCAGTATGGTGCCACTAGCAACAACTCTTGCCTTCTCCTGTAGGTGTTTCCGGACCACTTTGGGAATTATAGGAAGTGGGGTTTGCCAGCCAGTTGCGAGTCCATCTAGTGGTGGTGCTATCTGTTCCACTTTTTTCTAGCTTACTAAGAAGTAGGTTGTGGTCTACTTTGTTGAATGCTTTGCTGAAATCTAAATATATTATGTCCACAGTATTTTGCTGGTCTACTAATTTAGTCACTATGTTGAAGAATGAAATAAGATTGGTTTGGCATGATCTGTTCTTAACAAACCCGTGCTGACTGCTAGTTATTACTTAACTTGTTTCTAGATGTTGGCAGATCAGTTTTTTTATTATCTTTTCCAGTATCTTCCGGGGTATTGATGTCAGGCTAATTGGTCTATAGTTTCCTGGGTCTGTTTTTTTTCCTTTTTTGAAGATGGGAACCACATCAGCTCTTTTCCAGTCCTCTGGTAGTTCTCTGGTGCTCCAGGATTTTTGAAAGATACAGGTGAAATTCGAAAAATTAGAATATCGTGCAAAAGTTCATTTATTTCAGTAATGCAACTTAAAAGGTGAAATTAATATATGAGATAGCTGTAAGCCATAATCATCTCAATTATGACACATCACGGCTTGAACAATCTTGCTTTGCATGTAATGAGTCTATCTCATATATTTGGTTCACCTTTTAAGTTGCATTATTGAAATAAATGAACTTTTGCATGATATTCTAATTTTTCGAGTTTCACCTGTATGGTGCAGTGGTTCTGAGATGACCTCTGCCAGCTCCTTTAAAACTCTGGGATGTAATCCATCAGGCCCTGGTGATTTGTGTTCATCAAGATCAGACAGGTATTCTCTTACTATTTTTTTGCTTATTTTAAATTTTATTTCTGGTCTGTCTTTTAGAGTTATGTTCTTGGTGGGTTGAGCTATAGTTTCTTTTTGCGTGAAGACCAATGCAAAGAATGAGTTAAGCAGTTCTGCTTTCTCTCTGTTGCCTGTTACTTCCTTGTCGTCTTCTCTCTTTAGTGGACTGACTGTTTCCTTGATTTTTTCCTTGTTATTTATATGTTGGAAGAAACTTTTTTTATTATCTTTGACTTTTGTTGCAAGTCTTTGTTTGTTCTGAGCCTTTGCTATCCTGACTTCGTCTTTGCAGATTCGGGCTATCTGCTGATATTCTGCCTTAGTTGTATGTCCTTCTTTCCATTTTTTGTACTTGTCCTTTTTTTCTTTCAATTTGCCAGAGAGATCTTTGTGCAGCCATGCTGGTTTCATCTTGGATTTCTTGTTTTTCTTTCTCAGTGGTATTGGGCTGGTCTGGGCTTCTATTATCATACTTTCAAGAGTTTCCCAAGATTCTTGAGTAGTTTTCCCCTTTAGGATTTTCATCCATGGAATCTTTCCCAAGTTTTCTCTGAGTTTATTGAAATCAGCTCTTTTAAAATCCAAGGCTCTGGTGTCATTATGTTCTATTGCTTGTGTTTGTGTTATGCTGAATTCTAGTATGACATGGTCACTCTCACCCAAGGTTCCTGCAGTTTCAACTCCCTCTATCGCTTCTTCTCTGTTTGTAAGAATTAAGTCCAGTATGGCTGTCCCTCTAGTTTCACCCTCTACCTTTTGGACAACAAAGTTGTCAGCTAGGTTGGTTAGGAACCTATTTGATTTCTCACTTGGTGCAGAATCAGTTTTCCAATTGATATCAGGATAACTGAAGTCCCCCATTACTATTGTTGTGTGTTTCCTGCATATGTTTGTTAGCTGGTTGGCAAAGGGTTGAATTTATAGTTTACAATGGTTTTATACTCTTTTAATTTTTGACTGGAAGCTGCCCAGAGTTGGTTGGAAGATGGGTAGTATGATGACCCAGGATGGGATACAAAACAAACACAGTCACAGAAAACAGGTGAAGCCCCTTTTATTCCTTAAGTTTGCTTCCAAGGTCAGAATATTCTTGAGGGAAGACAAAAAAACCCCACACAGTTACAAGAAGAAGGAAAAAAGCAACACAAACCAGGCAAGAGATAGATAACACACACTGGGAAAGATGTCAAACTCAGAGAGGAACCATAAACTAGAGAGATTTCCACACTTTGTTTCCAGCATTCACCCGTACGCATGTCCCACCTCTTATTCAGTTGTCACAGCCGCAGCCCATGAAGAGGATCAAGGCCCTCTCCTCCAGAGTAAACCACATTTCTCCCTTATCCTCTCCTCCCTGCGTGCCCTAGGATGGAGAGGGGATGGACCTGGGTCCTCCTCTGACTGCCCAGCCATCCTCTGCCCTTCCCCAGCCCCCTCCACAACCTCCAGAGCCACACTTCCACTCCCTGTTGGCTGTTCCTCCTCTCCCTCAGAGTCAGCCTCCACCAGAGGCATGACAGGTGGCTATAAATTAAATAATAAAAATATAAACCCCCAAGTATGATGCACCTAGGCCGGGGTGTCAAACTCGCAGTGGCACAGCAGCGTCACATGATGCATTGGGACTTTTACCCTTCGCTAAACCAGGCGGGGGTGGGGCCAGGGCCAGCACGTGGGCTGTGACTTTGACACCTCTGACCTAGGCTATGCAGGAGGTAAGCTGTGTCACTGATATTTCTATCTCCCCTTTTATAGATATATGTAGAGAAAACTCAAGGCAGTGAATATACCTAATACTCCTCCCTCCTCCAATTTTTCCCACAACAACCCTGTGAGGTAGATTGGGCTAAGAGGGAGGAACTGGTTCAGACACTCAGATGGCTTTTGTGCCTAAGACAGGATTAGAACTCAGTCTCCTGGCAATTGACACAGACACCCAGCTGGCTTCTATGCCTACAGCAGGACTAAAACTCATTGTCTCCTGGTAATTGCCCAGTCACCCAGTCAATTTCTTGCTTAAGGTGGGACTAGAACTCACTGTTTCCTGGTTTCTAGACCAGCACCTTCATTGCCACACCAAACTAGCTCTCTGGTCAAAGAAGTGGGTTACTAGATTTTATTTTACTATGTATAAAATATGCCACACATGAAGCATATTTTATACTTAGTGGTTTATCTCTCAAAAGTTTCAAGTGTAATTAATTAAAGGCAGTCTAAGCAGTAAACATTTTTAGATAATATTAAATCTGCTGCATTTTCACTCAGGAATGAGTGTGTTCCTACAAAGTTTTTTTTTAAACAGGTCTAAGCATAGTTAAACTTCAACAGTGATACTGTGAAGACTAAATAGAAAGGTTTTGTGGTGTTTCCTGTCAATTATGGCTTCTCCATGTCTTCCTCAGAGGTCTGGAGGGAGTATGAGAGCATCCTTGGCATGTCTGGAATTGCTGACCCAGAAATACCAGCAGAACATGCCTTGGCTGGGGAGAACTCGCAGGCCAATGAGGAAGAGGGGAGGAGCTACCAGCCTTGGTAGATGCTAGAGTATGCAGGGCGGAGGCGGAGATATGCTAGACTGATGGAGAAAAGGCCCTGCCGCTCTTAATGGGCTGCACCAGGAGGGGCTATTTAGCACAGGAGGCAGGAGGCGCTGCTGGAAGCAACAAGCCTGGGTCATGGCCACATGGATTTAATTCAGTTGTGGAGTGTGTTTGTTTGGAGCAGCCAGTTATCTGTCGAGTCTCAAAGGTCCAAGCTCCAGACCTAAACAAAAGCAGAAGCTACTTGCTCTGGAAACAAAAACAATTTATTTAGGCTGGATTCTTGGCACACAATGAGTCCTTTGCAAAAAGTCTCTGCTTAAGTCATTGCTGGGAGCATCCGCCTCCCAGCGCTCTTTGTAGGCTGCTATCTGCTCCCTTCTGCATGCTAGAACAAGCCTCCATCTGGCAGTCCCTAGTAGCCGTGTTCAGCCAATTGCCGAGACTTCAGGGCACCTGATCGGCTGGGCCTCGATCAGCTGCGCCACAGCTGCTGCAACCAGCTGTGCAGTGGACCAATCAGCTGTGTGGTGGACCCATCACCTCCTTTCAGTCATCAGCTGTGCGGTGGCCCATCACAATCAGCCGGTCGGTGGACTCTTTTCACACCGCCACGGCTGCAGCCGTCGACAACACTCAACCCAACACCTATCTCCGCCCCCAGGTATGGCAAACCTCAGAGTGGGATTTGACATCTGGTGGACTAATTGGCCATTGCCTGGAAGGTTAGTCTGGAGCTTGTTTGTGGCTGGCTTTGCTGAAAATGACCCCTTGAACTCCTGGCTTGGACAATTCCCGTGATTTCTCCTTGCAAGCCTTGAAACCGGTCCACCGGACTTGTTGACAAACCTCAGTGGAGGCCTTGGACCTCAGAGGGGATTTGGGCCATTTATTGTTGGAACCTCCCCAGGCAAAACCTATATTTCCAAGACCATTTTAGGTTTGGCTGCAAGTTTGTTTTGCTTTTGGTTATCTACTTGGTTGTGAGCCAATTACTGTGCTAAGCTTGCAGCTGGGGTTTAACTGAAAACCTGAAACAGAACTGTTGGGGGAACTGACTGAATAAAGCTCCCTACACCAACCCTGATGTGTGGGTGAGTGGGGGCAGCACAGGTTTTAAGATCAGGCTGAATTGTGGTTGTAAGTCGAGGACTCCCTGCATGTAGTATGTCCACAATGCAGAGTTTTCTTTAGTTCAAGCAATTCCAAAAATGCAATGCAGAAGACCCTGAATTAATTGAGCTAACTGAAGTAGCACAATCTTGGCTACTACTCATCAGCTGAGCAACCTATACAAGCTAATTCTACATTTTCACCCAGAGTTGTGATACTGTGCAAAATGTACCCATATTTTATTTTAGACCCAGAATTAGTTACAATTAAGAAATGCTTGAATTCTTACCTATAGTAGGGATGGTAGTTACTATTTCACCAAGTTTAAGCTTGTACAATATAGTAGTTTTTCCTGCAGCATCCAGTCCGACCATAAGAATACGCATTTCTTTTTTGCCAAAGAGGCCTTTGAAAAGGTTGGCAAAAATATTTCCCATGTTTGAGGATGTTGTTCACCCACTGGCCAAGAAAATCTAGGAGACCAAGGGAGTCAAGAATATTAGTTCAGTAAAACATCATGATCATAGCTAACCCCCAAAGTATACATTAATAGTCCTTGTGAACTGAGGGGGATTTCTCATTTAAACATTCATACAGGTCGTCCTCAATTTACAACCATTTGTTTTGTGACCATTCGAAGCTACAACAGCATTGAAAAAAGTGACTTGTGACCATTGGAACATCCCTATGGTCATGTGATCAAAATTTGGACGCTTTGCAACTGGCATGTATTTATGACGGAGTGGAGTGTCCCAGGGCCATGTGATTGCTTTTTGCGACCTTCTGCTAAGCAAAGTCAATGGGGAAGCCAGATTCACTTAACAACCATGTTTCTAACTTAATTGCAGTGATTGTCACAAGATTGTAAAATGGGGCAAAATTCACTTAACAAGCAGCCTTGCTTAGCAAGGGAAATTTTGGGCTCAATTGTGGTCATAATTCGAGGACTACCTGTAGTCAGCTTGTGGCAATAGAGGTTCAAAAAAGAGGTTGAGCATGTAAACAGTAGCTTAGAAGGCATGTATATACGAAGAGAGCAACAGGTATTTCCATCACAGGATAAAAAGGTTTTAGCAGGAGACAGGCAGTTTACTCAAATATACAATTATTGTAATGAACACATGTTGTATGAAACTACAATAAAATGGTCAAAATACATAAGGATGTTGAAAGATATGGGTGTGAAAATCATGCTATTCCTAAAAGACAGAACAGGTCACTTGAAGTTTATTGGCTGTAATTATGTCTATTTATAAATATAATAAAACAAAGATTTCAAGGAAGGAAGGGCTTCAACAAAGAAACAGGGGCATAATTGTAATTTCAAGACAAATGCATTTCTTCCTGTTCCTTAAATAAGTGACAGTAGCTAGGACAAACCACCAATTGTGGCATAATACCATTCAATGTTAATCATACTTAGAACAAACTATGCTAGGAAAAATGTTAACAGCAGCAGGAATCGTATGATTATATGAAATTTTCCTTAATGAAAATAATATCTACCATTCTAGGCATGCATTTTCCCTCTGTGAAACTGAGCCAGGCTTGATAATCTCTAAATTGGCAGAATCCAGTTTGACCAGTATGATTCTCTCAAACAAGACTGTGCACAATTCTAGAACCCAAGCATTATCGGCTAGCTAACAGTCCTCCTAGGATTCTCTACTTGATTCTGACATCATAATAACCAAGTTAATAGTTAACTATTTTTACTCTTGTGAAACTTGGAAGAGAAAAATGCAGCCCCCAGAGAAGCCTATTAATTTAATACAGGTAGTCCTTGACTTATGACAAAGTAGCCCAAAATTTTGGTTACTGAGACAATTGTTACGTGAATTACTTTATGATCTTTCTTGACACACTTGTTAACTGAATCACTGTAAAGTCAGTAAGTTAAGTGAATATGGCTTTCCCATTGACTTTGCTTGTCAGAGGTTGCAAAAGGGGATCACATGACCCCAGAAGAATGCAACCACCATAAAGATGAGTCAGTTGCCAAGCTTCTGAATACTGATCATGTGACCATGGCAATGCTGCAACAGTCATAAGTGTCAAAAACAGTCATAGATCTTTTTAAAGTGTCATAATTTTGAATGGTCAGTAAATTAACTGTTGTAAGTAGAGGACTACCTGCTGTCCATCTCATGGTTTGAAACTATGCACATTTGTATGCTCTTTCCAACTTTATGAAGGGCAATGAAATATTAGAAAGATGATTTGAGAATACATGTCATCACTACCCGGGAACAGGTATTGCAGACTGTAAACTGGTATTTTATTCATGGCAAAAGATCGCCAACTATCAAGAATGTTTTCACTTGAGCTGTGAAGAGCAATTCCCAACTGTTTGTAACTGGGCAGCTGCAATATTCAGCCTAAAAAGATACTCACAGGTACTGTATTTACGCTATTATAAATTAATTAGGTTACTTCTCTCCTTGATTAGTTTCCATCCATTGTTTCTTGTCTTGCCTTCTGGTGCTTTGGAAAATAAGTTGACCCCCTCCTCTTTGTGGCAGCCCCTCAAATACTGGAATACTGCTAGCATGTCCCCCTTAGTCTTTCTCTGGACTAGCCAAACCCAAATTTTGCAACCATTCTTCATGTTTTAGCCTCCAGGCCTTCAATCATCTTAGTTGCTCTTCTCTGCACTTTTTCCAAACTCTCAACATCTTTTTTGTAATGTGGTGACCAAAATTAGATGCAGTATTCCAGGTGTGGCCTTACTAAGGCTCTATAAAATGGCACTAATACTTTATGTGATTTTGATTCTATGCCTCTGTTTATACAGCCAAGGATTATATTAGCTTTTTTGGGCTACTGCTGGCTCATATTTAAGTGATCGTCCACTAGGACTCCAAGGTCCCCCTCAGTTATTGTTTTTGAGCCAGGTTTCACCTAATCTGTACTTGTACCTTTGGTTTTTCAGGGGATCACAGACAGAATTGCATTTTCATAGAGATTGCTCTGTGTTAATTGAGCTACTCAGGCAAAATCATGACCTATCCAATTCCTGAGATGTCACGAAAAAAGCAGTTATCTTATTTACAGATGGCCATATAGCATTGTATTAAAAACCCTGGGTATGGTTTTCTCACTACTGCAATTAATAGAATACAGATAATATATGTGGGTTTTAAGAGGACCAGTGTTGCTATCCAGAGACCATACTTAAAATTATCAGTGGTAGGTGGGCATTTATGATACTCGAGGGGAAAGTAGCACACGAAGGAGAAAGGATCTCTTTCAATAGAAATAAAGACTAAGTTGCTCATAAAATGGGGAAACACTTCAGAACTGTCTTGCTAACAATAGAAATGTTGGGCTCTATTGTGGTCCTAGGTTTTTTTTAAAAAACTTCAAAATAATTCTGAATTCCAAACAGGCTGCTCCAACTACTCCAAGAGCAAAATGAGCTCAAAACATTGATTTCAAACTTGGAGGTTGAGTTGTTTTGAGCTTACAGTTTGAAAATTCTATCAGATATTCCTTACTGGATAATATAGAAAGAGGAAGAAACAATGGAGGAATATGACATTGTGTGGAACGGCTTGTGTCCTGGAATTGTGGTTACTCAATTTCAAGAAAAGATTAGACAACCATTTCTTTGAGATGGCATGAGGCCAATGTCTTGGGCAGGGGGTTGGACTAGATCTGGGTTGTCAAACTGGATTTCTTCGAGGGCTGGATCAGCATTGTAGTTCTCCGTGGGCCAGCAGGGGTGGCGGGGAGCAGGGGGGAGATGGGACAGCTGCCTCCTGCAGCACTCTGCTGGCCAAAAATGGGCTGTGTGGAGGCCCCGCAAGGCCCGTTTTTTGGCCGGCAGAGTGCTGCTGGAGGCTGGGGAGGCGGAAAATGGGCCACACAGGGGCCTTGCGAAGCCTCCACATGGCCTGTTTTGGCCAGCTGAGGCACTGTGGGCTGGTCCTTTGATATTTCCAGGCTGGCCCCATGGGCCAGATTTAAGCCTTGAGTTTGACACCCCTGGACTAGATGAACTTGAAGGTCTGTTCTGACCCGATGATTCTTAGACTGTGTTTCATGACCAGTTTAGTATCCAATTCTAAATTAGTCCTAATGCTTTGAAAACTAGCCCTTTAACACTGCATTTGCATTCCTGTACAGGTAGTGTTTGACTTAAAACCATTCTTTTAGTGACCGCTCAAAGTTGCAACAGCACTGAAAAAAGTGACTTATGACCATTTTTCACACTTATGACCATCTCCACGGCAACATGTATTACTAACTTAACTGCAATGATTCACTTAAAAACTAAATGGGGCAAAACTTACTTAACAAATGTCTCACTTAGCAACATAAATTTTGGGTTCAATTGTGGTCATAGGTTAAGGACTATCTGTATTGGAATACAGTACAGATTGCTAGATTTAGTCAAAAATTTTGTTTTTTGTTTTTTACTATTGGCAATGGTGTAGTTCAGGGATGTCAAACTCAAGGCCCACAGGATGCTTAGATCTGGCCTGTGGGGATGCCCTGGAAACAGCGAAGGACTGTCCCGCAGTGCCTCTGCCAGCGAAAATGGAGCTCGGGTCCTGAGCTCCATTTTCACTGGCAGAGGGTTGCAGGAAGCCGTCACTGCTGAAAACGGAGCTAGGGAGCCCGTTTTTGCTGGGAGAGCACTTCAGCTGCCACAGGCACCCCTGACACAAGTGATGTCGAGATCACCACGTCCACCCTGGCCACATCCACCACAGTCCCCAGAAGTCAAATGCAACCCTGATGTAGCCCTCAATGAAATCGAGTTTGACACCCCTGGTGTAGTTGATACCATGTGGGTTGAATATTCTGTAGTATTAGCATAAAGCAAATTCCCTATTTTTTATGTCTGTCTATAATAAAATCTAATAAGAGGGTTCTAGATAAGCAAAGGGCACACACAATACTGTTTTACATGAATATATTTTCCAATACTTTATGTGAACATATTTTCCAATAATCCAAAATCTGAAAACATAACCCATCTCACAAAAATTGATCAGCATGCATCAAATAAAATATTAAAATGACAAAAATAATATCATTAAAATTAAACCATTAAAAATCAAAATATGCAAAACACGGATAGAATGAGTATCAACCACAAAATATTGATGAAGACACCACGGCATATGAAAACACTACCAAAGTGGCATTTCACAGTTCTCCAAAGAACTACTAAGAAATAAGAACTAAAACTAGGTTTAGAACTCAGCAAGAAAACTGAATACAAAAAGTAGCTACTATAATCAGAAGTGTACTAGATTCCCTTGCCTACCAGTTATTAAGAAAAAAGGCTGGAATAAAAGTTGCCTTACCATTTTCAATTTGTTCCAGGTGAGATTCATGGAAATCTAATTATTCACATTACTTAAAAGCTTCCCTGTAAGAATTAAGGGCAGGCGTTTCAAGATATGTGACAGTTCGTTAATATAGTACTGATTTTTCCCCTGTAGGCTTTTTTATATGACTTTCCACTTATGCACTGAAATTGAGAGCTGGACATGTACTCCTAATATACGCTAAACAATGCTTCAAATTTTAAGGTAAGGCAGTGGTTTGCAGCAGTTCTCATGTCACAGAGATCGCCAACTTTGTCTTTCATAAGCTCAACTGTCTGCCATATAACTTGAGAAGATGACATTTGGCTTAAAAAATTGCAGTACAGGTAGTCCTTGACTTACTTAGTGACCGTTCAAAGTTACAATGGCACTGAAAAAAGTGACTTGACTGTTTTTCAGTTATGACCTTTCCAGCATCCCCATGTGATGAGTTGCTGGTCCCAGTGCCGGGATGAGGAGTCAGCTGGTAGC
>NW_020769483.1:633417-645644 GCF_900518735.1 Pseudonaja textilis | reverse complement strand
TGATGAGTTGCTGGTCCCAGTGCCGGGATGAGGAGTCAGCTGGTAGCCACCAGTTGATGAGTTGCTGGTCCCACTGCAGGGATGAGGAGTCAGCTGGTAGCCCACGCCTGGACTGACTGCCCAGACGGGCTTCTCTCGCAGAGGCAATGAAGACAAGGACACAAAGGCATGTTCTTGGGGGAGGAAGCCCAGAGCAAACTTTTCCCCTCTCTTTTATTGTGCAAGTTTAGGGTGGGGTTTAGGGTGTGTGAGGAAACATTCCTTTTGGGTACATTTGACCATATAAGGCTATGTATTTGCATATTTGACCATATAAGGAAACTGACCATATAAGGCATACTGACCATATAAGGTAATACCTATGTTGACCAATCATAGCTTTACACGTGTTGTTGGTTGTTTTGTTACCTGCCTCACTATGTTGACCAATCATAGCTTTACACGTGTTACCTGGCAGGTATGGTATCATTGGATCATTGGGTGATATTGCAACACCCATGATCATGCAATCAAAATTGACTCCTTTATGACTGTTGCAGTGTCCCAGGGTCATGTGATCCCCTTTTGCGACCTTCTGACAAGCAAAATCAACCAGGTTACAAACTTATCAACTGCAGTGATTCACTTAACAACTGTGGCAAGAAAGGTCATAAAATGGGGCAAAACTCACTTAAAATGTCTCACAACCATAATTGAGCCCAAAATTTTTGTTAAGTCAAGGACTACCTGTACATGCCATGTAGACACTTCCATATACCCAGAATCACTTTTTTGTCTTTCAATCAGACCTGCTGGGAAGCCATAAAATAGATCTGAAAAATTAACCAAGCAAACATTCCTATGCAATTAGGAAAAAAAGATGCAGCTGCTTTAACAAGTTATCAAAGAATGTTGCTCTGAAGTTGATTATCAAGCCTTTATTTCAAACCTTTAAAGCACTGCACAGCCCTCACAATAAATAATCCAAATATCTGAATCTGAAATTAATATCTGAATAATCTGAAATGTTAAAAAAAGCTTTGGTTTAATTAAAAAAATGGAAATACATAAATTCTAGATATCTGGGGCTGCTCATCTCAATAAGGGGCAGAAGAGATGTTTAATACCCAGGCAAAATGGTTTACCAAGATAGTGAATTATAGGTAGTCTGTTGAGGTATAAGATTTAATAGCTGCCAGCTGCTGAAAGTCTGAAGCAATAGAATGGGCGTTGGTAGAAGTTACCATGAACGCCCTTTCTATCTATGCTGCGAGAGAGCCCAGGATGGGTTGACTCCTTCCTATGACGTCATTTAGCCGAGTCTGTACTAAGATATAAAAGCCAGCCCCCGGGAGAGACCCCAGCTTTGGCAAAGATACTTGACAGACTGAAAGGTGTCTCTGAAAGCCCAAAATAAATACAGAAATATGTCTTACCCTCTCCGGACAAATCACGGGAGGGGCTGGGCTCTCCTGCAGCATAGATAGAAAGGGCGTTCACGGTAACTTCTACCAATGCCCATTCTCCTCCATGCTGCATCGAGAGCCCAGGATGGAACATACCAAAGCTTGCATGTCCATGGGCGGGTCCTCGTCCAGCTCATCACACCGACTGTGGAACCACTTGTTGAAGCACCCGTCTGCCGAAGGCTGCAGTTGCCGAGGCAAAGGCATCCAGACGGTAGTGTCTGATGAAAGGAGACGGGGATGTCCACGTGGCCACACAACAAATCTCCTCCAAGGATGCTTGGGTC
The DNA here is from genome assembly GCF_900518735.1 of Pseudonaja textilis. Next base: position 643,912 of record NW_020769483.1, on the reverse strand, counting down.
ACCCAGGCAGCAGAAGTGGCCACGTTTCTGGTAGAGTGTGTCATCAGACCTCGGGGACCTGGAAGGGCCGCAGCTTTGTAGGCCTGCTCAATGCAAGACCTGACCCACCTGCTAATAGTAGAAGAGGTCTTGTGCCCCAAATGAGAAGGGAAAAAAGAAACAAACATGGCTTCTGACTTCCTGAAGGAGGAAGTGCGTTTAATGTATATTCTAAGAGCCCTTCTTACATCTAGCGTGTGCCACTGCCGCTCTAAGTCATGGTGTGGGAGAGGACAGAAGTCAGGCAAAACAATGTCCTGGGACCTGTGAAACCAGATGTTAACCTTTGGGATAAATGAGGGGTCCAGATGAAGAACAACCCTATCATGAAAGGAACAAAGGTCCTGTCTGATGGAAAGAGCAGCAAGCTCAGAAACCCTCCTGGCAGAAGTGATGGCAACAAGGAACAATACCTTCAGAGTCAGGAAACTGAGAGACACTGTTCTAAGGGGTTCAAAGGGGGGCTTTGTAAGGGCATTAAGGACCATATGAAGGTCCCAGGAAGGATACCTGTGAACCACCAGAGGGTGCAGGTCAGAAGCCCCTTTCAAAAACCTCCTGACTGCAGGGTGATGGGATAAGGAAGGAAGCGAACCCCATGAAAGGACCAAGGAGAGGGCCGCAACCTGCCTGCATAAGGTGTTGGGGGCCAAACCTTTCTCCAGCCCATGCTGAAGGAAGCTAAGAACTTCTGCCAACTGGGCTGAAGCAGGAGAAAGACCCTCCCTGACGCACCATCGGGAAAAAGCCTTCCAGGTGGCATCATAGATGCGCCTTGTAGAAGGTTTGCAAGACACCAGAATAGTGAGGATGACCCTTTCTGGAAGATCAGCCTCCTCTAGCCGCTGCCGCTCAAGTGCCACACAGTCAGCTTGAACCACTGGGGCTCTGGGTGGAGCAGGGCCCCATGGTGAAGGGAGATTAGATGGGCTGGGATCCTCCAAGGAGAAGCCACCGATAGGTTGACCAGGTCCACAAACCAGGGCCTCCTTGGACAATAGGATGCCAGGAGGAAGAGCTCCGCTCATTCCTTCAACATCTTCCGAATTACTGCCGGAATGATGGGAAGCGGGGGAAAGGCGTAGAGGACACCCTTGGGCCATCTGCACTGAAGAGCATTGGTCCCCTCCACTCCCTGGCAAGGAAACCTGGTGAAGAATCTGGTGACTTGGGTGTTTTGAGGAGTGGAGAAGAGATCCACCTCTGGTGTTCCGAATCTGAGGGAAAGGTCCCTGAATAGAGATGGAGGAATGGACCATTCTCCCTGGTCGACTAGGCTCCTGCTGAGCCAGTCGGTCTGGGAGTTGTCAACCCTGGAGATGTGGTCTGCTGAGATCAACAACAGGTGTTTCTCTGCCCATAACCCCAACCGTAGAGCCTCTCTCATGAGGGCTTTGGACCTCATCCCCCCTTGCCGGTTGACATGAGCCTTTGTGGCCATGTTGTCCGTAAGGACTAGAACATGAGAGCCGGTCACTGATTGCCCAAAAATGCTTGAGAGCCAGAAAAATGGCTCTGAGCTCTAGCCGATTTATGGGAAGGGTCTGCTCTGATCTGGACCAAACACCCTGAGCTATCTGGCCCTGCATATGGGAACCCCAACCCAGGAGGCTGGCATCAGTGGTTATCACTAGCCTGTCTGGGTCCCTGAACAGGAGTCCCCTCCAGATTGACGGGGAGGGGAGAGATTGAGAGATCTTCGGATTTGTGGCAGGAGTGGGACCTTGATGGATGAGTGGCTGGTTCCTGCTTGTTGGTAGGGAAGCAGGAACCACTGGAGGGGTCGGGAGTGGAGCCAAGCCCATGGGACGATGCCAATACAGGAGACCATCTTCCCCAGAAGTTTGGACAGCAGCGACAGGGGGACAATTTGATGTTGCTGGATCTGGCTGATGATCTCTGCAAGGCTCTTTCCACGAGCTGGGGACAGGAAAACCTGGCATGACGTGGTATCGATAACTGCTCCCAAGTGTTGCAATTTGGTTGTGGGAGAGAGATGGCTCTTTTTGGTGTTGATGGAAAATCCGTGGCTCTGGAGATATGACAGGGTAATTTGCAGATCCCGATGGGCCGCATGGATGGAAGAGGACAGAATCAAAATGTCATCCAAGTAGCATTGGATCCTCACTGGAATAGAACGCAGAGATGCCATCAATGCTGCCAGAACCTTTGTGAAGACCCTTGGAGCCGATGAGAGGCCGAAGGGAAGTGCTCGATACTGGTAATGGGTATTCTGATAACAGAATCGGAGAAACTGGTGATGATGAGGCCAAATTGGGATGTGGAGGTAAGCCTCAGTAAGATCAATGGAAGAGGAGGTTGCCCTCCCGAATGGTCTCTAAAATAGAATGCAGAGTCTGCATTTTAAATCGCCTGTATTTTGCAAATTGGTTGAGAAATTTTAGATCAAGGATGGCTTGCCACCCCCCTGAGGCTTTGGGAATGATAAAAAGGTGAGAATAAAGCCCATGTCCCCGTTGAGAGGGGGGAACAGGTTGAATAGCCCTGATTTCAAGAAGGTGCTGAATGGCCTGATTCATGAGGGCTTGCCTTGAAATGTCCCGAGAAACAGGACAGATCAAAAATGGGGGGGGGGGGTGACATTAGGAAGTCCAATTGTAACCCTGACCTAATAGTGCTGAGCACCCAGGCGTCCGTCGTTGACTCCTCCCATTTGGAGGCAAAGAAGGCTAGACGACCTCCAATGGGTGGGGAGAATCAGGGATTACTTAGAGCGATGGAAGGAACGATCCCCTCCCTCCCCCCCCGCAAGGGCCGTTTACCAGTAGAAGGTTGTTGCCTGCCAGATGCTTCCACCCATTGGTCTCGGCATTGGGAGTACGGCCTCTGAGAGCAGGGGGAGTGAGATGAGGTCTCCGCTCGGAAGGCAGGAGGGCGATAAGAAGCAGGGCGATAGTCGGCTTTCTTCCCAGAGGAAGAGAGAATTTTATGTTTATCTCTGGTTTCGATAAGGTTCCAAAGCATCGCCAAAAAGCTTATCGCCTGCGAATGGAACTGAAGCCAGCTTCCATTTTCGGCATGACTCTGCCTGCCAATTTCGGAGCCATAAAAGTCTTCTTGCTGCCACAGAAGATGCCATGGCCTTGGATGCAAATTTGGCGGAATTGAGAGTGGCTTCCGCAGTGAATTCTGCTGCTGCGATAATCTTATTAAGGTCTTGGTGAGACTGAAGGTCAGAAGCAGGCAATCTATTCTGGAGTTGGCGCAGCCACCGTACGGATGCCCTCGTGAAAAAGGATGCTGCTGTTGAAGCCCGAACAGCCCAAGCAGCGGCCTGGTGATTGCACTTGAGGGTCTGTTTGGAACATTTATCATCCGGTTTCAGGATATCTTCTGGCTCCGTGGGAATGCCAGAAGATGAGAATGAGGCCAGAACCAGAATGTCAAAAGAAGGCACTGCCAGGGCATTGTCCAGAGCTGCGCTGACATTGTAGAAACGCTTATCCAAAGAAGATGGGCGAGGACCTGCCGAAGGAGAAGCGCACTGTTCCTTGACCATGTCCAGGAACAAAATGGGAGAAGGCAGCCTCTGCATGCACTACAGGCTTGGAGAAGAGCAAATCCCCTTGGCTAGAGGGATTTCCTTGTGGCTCAGGAGCCACTTCATCTGGCGACAGCTTGGCAATGACCAAGGTCTTGTTGAGTAATGGTCTGAAGAGAGTAGGTTTGAAGACCAATGCAGAGGATGTCTGCTCTGGGCGAGAATCCTCTTCCTCTGAAAGATTTTGGTCAAAAATCTCGCCCTCTTCACACTCTGAACGAGAAGAGTAACTGTGTTCAGATGGTGAAGCCCTTCCTTCCTTATCAACCTCCTCCCATTCTGGTAGAGAAGAATGGACCCTGAGGTCCTGGGGCCTGTGTAAATCAGGGTGATAAGGCAAGAAACCTATAGATTGAGAAGGGAGAAGGGCTTGAACCCTTTCCAGAGGCTGAAGACTTTGCTTGAAGCCTTCAGCCAATCCCTGCCTAATGGCCAATGAGACAACATCTTGGATATCCCCTGGTCTATGCTCAAAGGTAGAGGCAGAAGGCCCGCTGCTGTGGGAATGAAGGTGGCTTCAGGCCTAGATTGAGGAGAGGCTCAAGGCCTGGAGGGAGGGGGAGGAGCATAGGGCCCAGAAGCCTGTTGGAAATAAGGCCCAGATCTGCTTAGATCCTGAGGATCTGATTGCACTGCAAGAGCCTCAGGAGACCAGGATGGAGGATGGAAAGGCTCATAGATAACTTCTCCTCCCCTGGGAGGGCTTGGTTGGGGCCCATGAGTATCACCTGAAACATGCTGTAGTTGCACTCCCTTCTGTTGAATAGTTCAGTTGAACTGCCTCTCTAGGGCTGCATGTCTGCGCTTCTCTGCCCTCAACTCAGCCAGAGTTGCCTTCTTAGGGGCTAGAGCCTTATCTTTGATTTTAGCAGCCACCTCCCTCTGGACTGATTGGGTGCGTTGCCTACGTCTTTTTCTCTTATTGGGCTTAAGAAACTGTTCCACTGGGGGGGGGGGGGGCTCTGCCTGAGCCTTATCTTGCTCCATTTGTAGAATAAAGGCTCTTGCATTGGGAAGAAGCTGTTCAGAATTTTTTCTATTAATCCCCTTAGGGTATAAATGGCCCCCGGGCTTACAAAATGGCCATTCACCTTGTGGTGGAAGGCTTCAATCCAAGATGGCCACTGACTTAGAGGAAACAGGCTCCAAGATCGAAGAATTGCTCCTTAGGCTATACAGAGCCCCGAGCGAAGTCAGCAGGGGAAAAACGCAGCAACCAGCCACACGTTCAGCTGGCTTGTGCTCTTATCTGTTTGCCTATCGTTTTTACGATCGCTCAAAACCGCAGGCGTGGGGGAGGTCTACAGACACTGCCCAGCTTGCCTGCACAGAGCTCTGGTTACGCTGCTCCCAACGTTGCAGAAGAGCGAGCCCTTCTCTCTTGGAAGAGCAGCTGCCCAGATCCCTGGGAGCTGCTTGAAGTGAGGAAAAAGTACTGAAGATCGGTGGTGAGTGCTATCTAATGCTTTCAGAGACACAGCTACTGACTGAAAGGAGCCGAGTCAAAAGCTGGGGTCTCTCCCGAGGGCTGGCTTTTATATCTTAGTACAGACTCAGCTAAATGACATCATAGGAAGGAGTCAACCCATCCTGGGTTCTCAATGCAGCATGGAGAAGGCTGATGCAATGAGGATAATCAGCACTGTTACTGCCCCTTTAAGACTGGGGATGGGTTCTACCCCTTTAAGAGGTGTTTATATAAAGGCAGCCATTAGAGTGCATGTCCTCTCTCCTTGTGTCCTGCATCCATTGCAGAGTTCTCAGTGTTAAGATTGCTTGCTTGCTTGCTTGCAAGGTATTTTGCCTATCATGTATATTTCTGTATATAACTGTTCAATATAAAAACCACTGTTAAATGTCTAAGTCTCTGTGTGCTGTGTTTTGCTCCTGGGTTGTCTCATAATAGTCATGCTGCAAACACTCTGACATAGTCCTTGTCTTATGGCCACAACTGAGCCCAAAATTTATGTTGCTAAGCAAGACAGTCAAGTGAATTTTGGTCACATGATGCTTGGCAACTGACTAGTATTTAAGATGGTTGCAGTGTCCCGGAGTCATGTAATCCTCTTTGGCAACCTTCTGTCAAGGAAAGGCAGTAGGGAAGCCAGATTCATTTAACAGCCATGTTATTAACTTCACAGCAGTGATTCACTTAACTGAGGCAAGAAAGGTTGGGAAATGGGGCAAAATTCACTTAACTGTCTCTCAGCAACAGAAAAGTTGGGCTCAATTGTGGCAGTACCCAGAGGAGTACCTGTATAAGGGCTTGCTTTTGTAACACTATCCTCCTGATTTAAGACAATAACTCCATTGTATTACAGTGTTCAAGAACCTGTTCCTCTGTGATGAAGTTGCCCATTGCAGCTAATGCATTATAGCAACTGTGAAGTGATCCCAGCTAGAATAGGATGGTTTATGGTTTGCTACTTTAATTTCAAAGGAAAATATGTCATATGAATATGGAGATTGCAAAAATTGTCAGATGTAGCTATATTAACGTATTTCCCAAGCCTGGTTCCAGACAATTACACACTAAATTCCCAAACATATCAGACCAAACAATTCAAGCCAGCCTATATGCTATCTGTAATCATGGGCACATTTCACAGAGATGCCTCTAAGATGCATTTAAAGCAGCAGATAGGGAAGTAAATAAGAAAAAATAGAGGGAAGTTCAACTATTTTTTCATTGTATTTGAAATTTGGAGATGTAATCCAAATTATCTGCAGGGTGCCAAATTGCATGCCCTGAATGTATTACAGATGGTCCTAGACTTAGGACCACAACTGAACCCAAAATGTGTTGCTGAGACAGTTAAGTGAGTTTTGCCGTTTTATGACCTTTCTTGCCATAGTTTGTTAATTGAATCAGTGTTCCCCATTGACTTGGCTTGTCAGGTTGCAAAAGGGGATCATGTGACAGCAGGACACTGCAACCAACATTGCACAAGTTACATTACAGCCGGTTGCCAAGTGTTCTAATTTTGATCACATGACCATAGGGATGCTACAATGGTCATGTGAAAAATAGTTATGTCACTTTTTCCAGTGCCCTTGTAACTTTAGTCACTAAATGAACTGTTGTAAGTCAAGGACTACATGTATGGTAGCAGTATAAGAGAGGTACATACATTGACCAACAACCATTTATTTAGTAACTATGCTAAAAAACCATATTAACCCAAGATTTAAGAGGACTTTCTTTAGTGGGATGCAACTGGCTGATCAGCAGACACTAGCATTAGGGTCATTCCATATCAAGTGGTCCAATTTCAGAAAAGTGCCCTGCTCAACCATCACAGATTTCGATAAAATTGTGCGAACATGCACACGTTCCCAATGAACATTGGTAGTGTTACATTTGCCGATGCAATACTTGCAGATATATAGTCATTTGTTTGATCCCATACCACAGCCTTCTACAGTGTCATGCCTCTGGTGGAGAATGACTCTGAGGGAGAGGAGAAACAGCCAACAGGGAGTGGAAGTGTGGCTCTGGAGGTTGTGGAGGAGGCTGGGGAAGGGCAGAGGCCAGCTAAACAGTCAGAGGACGACCCAGGTCCATCCCCTCTCCATCCTAGGGCACGCAGGGAGGAGAGGATAAGGGAGAAATGTGGTTTACTCTGGAAGAGAGGGCCTTGATCCTCTTCATGGGCTGCGGCTGTGACAATTGAATAAGAGGAGGGACATGCGTATGGGTGAATGCTGGAAACAAAGTGTGGAAATCTCTCTAGTTTATGGTTCCTCTCTGAGTTTGACGTCCTTCCCAGTGTGTGTTATCTGTGGACATCCTCCAGCCCTTATCTTGCCTGGTTTGTGTTGCTTTTTTTCCTTCTTCTTGCAACTGTGTGGGAGTCAAGAATATTCTGAGCTTGGAAGCAAAGTGAAGGAATAAAAGGGGCTTCACCTGTTTTCTGTGACTGTGTTTGTTTTGTATCCCACCCTAGGTCATCACATACAGGTGAAACTCAAAAAATTAGAATATCCTGCAAAAGTTCATTTATTTCAGTAATTCAACTTAAAAGGTGAAATTAATATGAGATAGACTACCTGCAAAGCAAGATAGTTCAAGCCGTGATGTGATGAATCATTGAGATGATTATGACTTACAGCTCATGGAAACCCCAAATCCACAATCCCAGAAAATTAGAATATTGTGAAAAGGTTCAATATTCTAGGCTCAAAGTGTCCCATTCTAATCAGCTAATTAAGCCATAACACCTGCAAAGGGTTCCTGAGCCTTTAAATGGTCTCTCAGTCTGGTTCAGTAGGAATCACAATCATGGGAAAGACTGCTGACCTGACAGTTGTGCAGAAAACCATCACTGACACCCTCCATAAGGAAGGAAAGCCTCAAAAGGTAATCGCAAAAGAAGTTGGATGTTCCCAAAGTGCTGTATCAAAGCACATTAATAGAAAGTTATGTGGAAGGGAAAAGTGTGGAAGAAAAAGGATGACCAGCAGCAGGGATGTCTGCAGCCTGGTGCGGATTATCAGGAAAAGACCATTCAAAAGTGTTGGGGACTTTCACAAGGAGTGGACTGAGGCTGGAGTCAGTGCATCAAGAGCCATCACACACAGACGGATCCTGGACATGGGCTTCAAATGTCACATTCCTCTTGTCAAGCCGCTCCTGAACAACAAACGTCAGAAGTGTCTTACCTGGGCTAAAGAAAAACAGAACTGGTCTGTTGCTCAGTGGTCCAAAGTCCTCTTTTCTGATGAGAGGAACTTTTGCGTCTCATTTGGAAACCAAGGACCCAGAGTCTGGAGGAAGAATGGAGAGGCACACACTGCAAGATGCTTGAAATCCAGTGTGAAGTTTCCACAGTCTGTTGATTTGGGGAGCCATGTCATCTGCTGGTGTTGGTCCACTGTGCTTCATTAAGTCCAGGGTCAACACAGCCATCTACCAGATGATTTTGGAGCACTTCATGCTTCCTTCCGCAGACGAGCTTTATGGGGATGCTGACTTCATTTTCCAGCAGGACTTGGCACCTGCCCACACTGCCAAAAGCACCAAAACCTGGTTCAATGACCGTGGGATTATTGTGCTTGATTGGCCAACAAACTCGCCTGACCTGAACCCCATAGAGAATCTATGGGGCATTGCCAAGAGAAAGATGAGAGACGTGAGACCGAACAATGCAGAAGAGCTGAAGGCCGCTATTGAAGCATCCTGGTCTTCCATAACACCTCAACAGTGCCACAGGCTGATAGCTTCCATGCCACGGCGCATTGAGGCAGTCATTGCTGCAAAAGGGGCCCAAACCAAGTACTGAGTACATATGCATGCTTATACTTTTCAGAGGTCCAATATTGTTCCATGTACAATCCTTGTTTTATTGATTGCATATAACATTCTAATTTTCTGAGGTTGTGGATTTGGGGTTTTCATGAGCTGTAAGCCATAATCATCACAATTATGACAAATCATGGCTTGAACTATCTTGCTTTGCAGGTAATGAGTCTATCCCATATATTAGTTTCATCTTTTAAGTTGCATTACTGAAATAAGTGAACTTTTGCACGATATTCTAATTTTTCGAGTTTCACCTATACAGTATGACTCTGAGGTTTCAGCAACTTTGAGACATAGTATCTCCAGAAATGTTTTGTTCAAACAAAACTTGGCCATCTTCTACAACTTTTTGTGCTCTATGAAACAAAATAAAAACATTTTCATGAGCAATCTCCATCAAGATAATTTTGAGCAAATATTGTGGCTCAAAAAAAGGTTAAAGTTTTGCTATTTATATCTTTAGAAGGAAAGGTATGATAAACATGAAACTTGGCATGTAATAACTTAACACAAGGTTTTCACCCCTCTCTTAAACCCTGCCGGCTCCCCGGTGTCCTGTTTGCAGTCCCACATGAGGATGTGCCCCCTGCCCCCATTACGTGTCTATTGCGAGCGCCCAAGCCTGGCTTCTGGAGTGCTTTGGGGCACCGGGTGTAAAACTGCATCTAGCCGGCCACTCCTTTGTCTGAAGAGGAAGGTTCCTGGTTCCTTGTGTTGCCATGGTTTTTTTTTTCCCCTCCCATGGACTGTGAAGGAATCAAGAGTTTCACATATTTGTGGTGGGGGTCCCAGTCACAAAATCTGGAGCCTTTTGGCTAAGGCTTCTTGTATTTTATGTTACCGGCTCATTGCAGGCTAATAAATATAATAGAGAAGTTGTTGAGAGAAAAAGAAATTGTAATATAATGGCAAAACAGTTCATTTTGTTATACTGGTTGGAGAGTGGCTTCTGATCATCCTGAAATGCAAAGGAGTAAATGTTTCCCCCTCCTAATCAAGGTGACAGTATTTAATAGTTGAGGCAGGAAGCAGTAGAAATTCAACAGTGCAGAATGAACCATTTTGTGTGACACCTCACTGTTGATACTTCAAGACAACTTTGCAGATATCTTGGCGGCCTGTTAGTGGAAAGAAGCATTCTCATCTCAAGAGCTCCACCAAAGTTTCCTGCACCACCCTCGGTCGAAATTCAAATTAGTGGTCCCCGGGGGATTTAACATTATGAATTTGGTGGTCCCTGAGGTCCAAAAGGTTGGCGATCCCCCCCCCCCCCCCGCCTAGCCCACCCCCTGCCCAAGGCATAGAGTTCTTACATGACCCTGGCCAAATAGTTCAAGGCTTTTGTCAACTGCCTGTCAACGCAGATCTTTCTCGTCAGATTTCTTCAAGTCCGGCTAATAAAGAGGAAAGAGAACCTTCACCACCACAACACACTGGGGAAACTCCCCGCCCTTTGCGCAACAGTTTGTCCTGCTCGGGAAGCAACCAGCAAGTGCTTAAGGGATCCTAAATCCCCCACCCATCCCCCCTGTCTTTGGGGCCAAATTCCAGCCGAGGAAAGAAAAAAGACATCCCCCCCCCCCGGCGGGGGC
>NW_020769483.1:581415-628417 GCF_900518735.1 Pseudonaja textilis | reverse complement strand
CTCCGTCGTCCTCGTCCTCCTGCTCCAGGCCCGCCGGATGCCTCCCTCCTGCCCTTCGCCGTCCGCCTCCCTCACCGCCCACAAGATGGCAGCAGGGTTGCCAAATCGTAGTTTGGCTCTGCGGCCAAACTCAAGTCAAACTACGGCCAAATTCTTTTTTGCGCATGCGCGAGGGAAGGAGAGCGCCAGAGGACGCGCTTGTCCTCCTTTTGCTCACGGGGACGCGCATGCGCCAGGGAAGGAGAGCGGCTAGGTTGCCATCTGGCTGATTACACGGCCAAGCAACTTTCGTACGGCCAAATAAATTTGGCCGGAGACATCATTTTTTTCCACGGCCAAGCAGATAGAAATACGGCCAGATTTCTCGAATTTGGCCGGAAAAACGGCCAGATGGCAACCCTGGATGGCAGCTCCCAGCAGCAACGTCAGTGCCAATGGCCCCGCAAAGCACGACGGGAAAGGGGGGGTTGGGTTATGTTCTTTATTTAAGGGACGGGGAGGTGCGGTCAAGCCTTGCGCAAGAGGAGGAAGACCGACCTTTAGGAGTATCCGCCCGTTAGAAAGCAGGAGGTGACGGGCAGCCCAGGCTTGCCAGATCGCAGTTTGGCTCTGCGGCAAAACTCAAAGTCAAAATACGGCCACATTATTTTCTCACGGTGACGCGCATGCGCGAGGGAAGAAGAGCTCGCGGGGTTGCCCTCTGGCCGTTTTTCCGGCCAAATTCGAGAAATCTGGCCGTATTTCTATCTGCTTGGCCATGGAAAAAAATGATTTGGCCGTACGAAAGTTGCTTGGCCGTGAAACCGGCCAGATCTCTCCTTCCCTCGCGCATGCGCGTCACCCTGAGCAAAAGGAGGACAAGCGCGTCCTCTGGCATTCTCCTTCCCTCGCGCATGCGCGTCCTCTCCAGTTCTCCGACACGCCCGCTTCTTAACTCCCGTCACACACCCCTTCCGGAACCTTGGCGCCCGGCCACGCCCCCTTCCTGCCTGTGACCCGAGCAGGGGCGGGCTCCTCCTCCCGTCAACACCACACCCATTCCTATTACGGCTCGTTCCAAGGCCACGCCCTTCGGCTTCCCCACCCATCCCGAGCTCTCCTTCCCTCGCGCATGCGCGTCACCCTGAGCGAAAGGAGGACAAGCGCGTCCTCTGGCGCTCTCCTTCCCTCGCGCATGCGCGTCACCCTGAGCGAAAGGAGGACAAGCGCGTCCTCTGGCGCTCTCCTTCCCTCGCGCATGCGCAAAAAAATAATGTGGCCGAATTTGGACTTGAGTTTGGCCGCAGAGCCAAACTGCGATCTGGCAACCCTGTTGGGGACGACAAAGCCCATAATTACCCCCGACATCCCGATGGCCCTTCTAGTTGAGATGAGAATGGAGATTGTAGGCAGGTTTTAGCCCTAGTTTTGTGCTTATGATTAATCATGGCTTGTTAAAGACATTGTCCCAGATTGAGTCTTGCTGTTTGATGGTGTAGAAAGTTAGCAGCCACCCCTCTCCTAGAAGTATGACATATTCTAGGGAATATTAAAAAGGCAGAATATTATATTTTCCCTGGATGAGAAAAGGAGAAATGTGTTTTTAAAGACAAAGCAGCTTCCTGCAGCTCCAGGGTGATGGGATTAAGACCCGGACATGATAGGATTAGGCCTCTACCCATCTCACCACATGACACCTGGGCAGATTCACCCAGCAAAATTCAACCAAGCTACCCCTGCATGGACCCAGGGTTGCCAGATCGCAGTTTGGCTCCGCGGCCAAACTCAAGTCAAACTACGGCCAAATTCGGCCAAATTCTTTTTTGCGCATGCGCAAGGGAAGGAGAGTGCCAGAGGATGCGCTTGTCCTCCTTTTGCTCATGGGGATGCGCATGCGTGAGGGAAGGAGAGCGCCAGAGGACGCGCTTGTCCTCCTTTTGCTCACGGTGACATGCATGCGCGAGGAAAAAAGAGCGCCAGAAGACGCGCTTGTCCTCCTTTTGCTCACGGTGACATGCATGCGCGAGGAAAAAAGAGCGCCAGAGGACGCGCTTGTCTTCCTTTTGCTCACGGTGACACGCATGCGCGAGGGAAGGAGAGCGCCAGAAGACGCGCTTGTCCTCCTTTTGCTCACGGGGATGCGCATGCGTGAGGGAAAAAGGGCACCAGAGGACGCGCTTGTCCTCCTTTTGCTCACGGGGACGCACATACGCGAGGGAAAAAGAGCGCCAGGGGACGCGCTAGTCCTCCTTTTGCTCACTGTGAAGCGCATGCACGAGGGAAGGAGAGCGGCTGGGTTGCCATCTGGTTGATTTTACGGCCAAGCAACTTTCGTACGGCCAAATTTCCGGCCAAATAAATTTGGCCAGAGACATCATTTTTTCACGGCCAAGCAGATAGAAATACAGCCAGATTTCTCGAATTTGGCCGGAAAAACGGCCAGATGGCAACCCTGCATGGCCCCATGGGAGTCTGACAACCACTCAGGGTACATTTCTTGCCACAGGGACAGGAAGCAAGTTCAAAACCCAACAGATGTTATAAATATCTCTCTCTCTCTTACCCATGTGCTCTTTTTTGCCCAGGACCTCAAACCATGTGGTCCTGCTGTCCACCATTGAAACCATCTTTCTAATCAATCTCCATGTTTCCAGTGTCTTTCTTCGCACTTGGAACTGAACCCCGATGGACATTACTTCCAACGATGGCTTACGGACAAATACTAGCTGGCTTTGTGGGCTGGACCCAGCCAAGGAAGGACGTGATTGCTTAGCTTCATCCCCATGAGGGATCAAACCTGGTTGGGGGTAACATGGGTTAGTCTGAACAGGTGGGAACCAAGGTGGTTGGCTCAAGTTATGGATCAGGGAAATGAAAACATCTAGGAAAGAATCTGAATTTGAAATTTAACATTTTACCATTTTTATATTGTAAGCTGCCTAGAGTTACCCTGTGGAAAGATGGGTGGGAGATACATAGATCAAAACTGGGTTGCAAAGAGCATCTGTCAAATGCAAGTAGTCCTTGCTTAATGACTGCTGCAAAAATAACGTTGGGTCAGTGAGTTGTTTGCCTCAACTTACAACAGTCCTGGCTTATGATGGAAATTCTGGGCTCCATTACAATCATAAGCAAAGGACTGCCTGGACACTAACCAGAAACAATGAGAGCAACCAGTATACCCCTTAGGTTGTGTGAAGGCAGCTTGGGGTCAGCAGAATCACAATCAGAGTGCAAAGAAAGGCAGATACTGAGTTGATTCTCATGAGCAGCTGTCCTGAATTGCAAGCAATAAGAATAAATACTGTACTTTTGTGGAAAGGGAACTTCACGAGGACAGTGGTGTCACCCAAGCAGGAAAAACCCAAAGGGAACATCAGGCCAGCCATAAAACAAACTTGCATAGGAAAAGGAAACAAATAAAAGGTATTAAAGAAGCCCCTTAGACAAAAGCCCAAATAATTAAGAAAACTAAGGAAACAAGAAAAGAAAACCCTTACAAACACGACATGCCAAATCAGCAAAACAAACAGACAAAAGACACAAAATATATTGCAAAGGAGACAGACAGGAGATTGCCACAAAACGAATATAAGAAACCATTAAGCAAAAAAAAAAAGACTAGGACAAAACTGATAATCCAATCAAGCCACCCTGCGGAGTTTACCCTCGGGCGGAAATGAAGACAACCCCTGACAAGATTTAAAACATTAAGAAATACAAACACAAGCACACACACAAAAGGAGAAAAGGTATAAAAAATCAGGGGCTTATCATACAAAGCTAGCTAGCCCCAGGAACGCAGACTTCTTGCTATCTCTCGCCTTCCTGAAAAATAAAAAAGATCCAGCTTTCAAGCAGTTGTCCGTATCCTTGCACCGGAGCTCTCCCAGCAGGAAAATCGAATCCTCAGAAGAAAGGCATTTTGACACCCTTTCAACAATTGGCGACCATGAAGGTTTTCCAGCCAACCCTGCCACCGGACCAGGCCCGCGGATCCAAACCCAGCCGGCATGGACCTTCTTTGTCCAGGGACAACATCCACGGACCCAGCCCGGAAGGCAGAAGGGTAGTAAAGGGAGTCCTTGGGCTTTTCTGCTCAGCAGCTGCTTGAAAGCAGGTGAGTACCGCTTCAAATTTATAATCTTACTAGGGCAGGGAGTGGAAGCGTGAGTGTACCAGGTGTGTGATTGTGGGTTTTCTCTGCGGAAACAGTGGGACCTCACCTCCTCCATGATTGCCAGCCGCACCCCAGCCAGCTGCTAGCTCAAACACGAGCCGTGACTGGCTGGATTTGGGAACGCAAGGGGTGATCATGGAGTGTGAGTCCTTCTGAAGGACGTAAGAAAAACCGAGTGGGCTGAGAAAGGAACTGGTGTTGGGAAATAAATAGAAAGCAGAAAAAATAGTCCCGGTGCATCCTGCAAGTAAAGCCCTGTGCATTTAGAAGGGGCCCGTACCGGCTGCTGGCAAACAAAATTGGAAATAGTTTGCCTTACAAAGCAGAGCAGGTCCTTCCAGATCCCCACCTTTAAGGGAGATCTGAAAACTGACGGCGGAGTGTGAGGAGGGGCCCGTACCGGTGCTGCTAGGGGGCAGACGGTCCTCCAAGATCCCTGGTTTTTTAGTGGGGGTCTTAAAACTGACAGCGGAGTTTTCCTAAGAGAAAGGGGCCCGTACTCCGTGTGTAGGGAAACCAGAGTCCTTTCCAGACCTTTTTTGTATGAAAACTGATGGCGGTAGCCTGGCTAAACCAAAGTAATACCCACATCAGGTAGGGAATATGGGAAGTTGTAGTTCGAGGGCAATGGAAGAGACCCCCTTGGATAAATTACTTGAGGCTTGGGATGAAAGGCAAGTGCCTGTCCTAACTGGAATGAATAAAAAGGAAGCAAAAAGAATTTGCAAAAAGTGGGCTTTATTGCGAGATGACACGGGTAGACAAATTTGGCCTGATAGCGGTACTTTAGATTGTAAAACCCTGAAAGCGCTTAGAACACGCATTAAACCCAGCCAAATACCCTATTGGTACTGCTGGGCTGAAATTGTTAGGACCAAAGACCTGACCGAGAAAAAAAAATGAGGAAAAGCCTGAAACCCATTTCAGGGAAGGGAATACTGAGGCACGGATTATGGCTCCCCTTTTAAGCAAGCCAGTGCCAGGCAGAAATAGGGGACAACTAGAATATGTTTTTACCCACACCCCCTTCTCTGCCTCTGACCTAGTCATCTGGAAAAAAGATACCCCAGCTTTCAGAGCTGATCCTCAAACAGTTATTAAAACCCTGAAATCTATCATAGACAGCCATAATCCATCCTGGGGTGACATGACTCAGCTGTTACAAGTCTTTCTAACGAAAGACGAACTATTAAAACTGTTTGAAAAAACAGACCAAATAGCCAAACTACCAACTATCCCAGGACAGGCAGCCCCAGCCCGCATCGCATGGCCAGTACATCGCCCTGACTGGGACTACAATAATACCAATCATTGGGATGAATACACAAGAGCAAAAAATAACTTACTAGAAGCCTTAGAGGAAATTGGTAAAAAGCCTCTAAACTGGTCCGAATTCCAAAGAACAACACAAAGAGAAAAAGAAAACCCTGATGCTTTTGGGGTCTGCCTGACAGAAGCAGCTACTACATATGCCCATCTAGACCTTAGCTGCCTGAAGGACCAAAGGATTTTAGCTTCAGCCTTCGTGGATCAGTCCACCTTAGATATTAAAGAACATTTCCACCGCTTCGTCTCTAACTGGCTAACCTTAGACATAGCGGAGTTGCGCAGGATCGCTAACTTCGTCTATGACCAAAGAGACAATTTGAAAGAGGAAGATAGACGAATAGAAAGACAGGAAGACCTGAAAACGTTTGCTGTAATGCAACATAATACCAGACAAATGTCTGGTAGAATTCCCTATAATTCAAAGAAATGCTGGCATTGCGATAAAGCAGGGTGGTCGCAAGGCAGATGCCAGCATTGATATAGGTGCAGACAGGAAGGGCATTTCAGCAGGCAATGCAGGCAATACCCCTCCCGCAACCGGCATCACCCACCACCTAGAAACACGAGGCCAGGCAATAATCCAGTCCATTACACTGAGCAACAAAGTTTCAGTAATCAGACACCAGCCAGTGCTCCCTTTCCTCCAATCAACACTAACAATAGAAGTCAATGGGAGCAAAGGAGAGAACAAGATTTACCCCCTTCTTGACTAGAGCATGACAATGAAAGCACCGAATTCATGGCTACCTTTAATGGACTAGCTATCCCTTTAAAAAATGGCCCAGAAGGGGAACCCATTGTTACCATTCTTATAGGAGGAAAGAAATACAATTGCTTAGTTGATACTGGAGCCACCATATAAAGCTTCAATGGCTGAAGGGGCTCGGGATAGCATAATGGGAGTGGGGGGTGGGAATAATCCCTGTAAAATTTACCCACAACGTACCAGTAGAACTAGGACCTTTCACAATAGACCATGCATTCACTATTTGCCCCCAGTCGCCACTATCCCTATTAGGAAGGGATCTCCTCTGTAAAATGGGAGCTACCATAACGTAGCAAACAGGGGCTGCAATTAGAAATCCCAGGAAAAGGCACACACAAGACAATCATGCTGATAACCAGCAACACAGGGCTTCATGAGGATTTAAAAAGCCTGCCACCCTCCTTATGGGGCTGGGACGCATCAGAGGTGGTACTACTTAAAGGAGCAACACCAGTTACTATCCAAGTAAAAAAGGGACAACCTCCATGCGTGCCCCAATACAAAATCCCTGCAGAGGCAATTCTCCCCATAAAGAAATTAATCCAAGCATACCTACAGCAGGGAGTTCTCATGTACCTCTCCCTGCAACACCCCCATTTTTCCTGTGAAGAAATCTACAGTAGATAAAGATGGAAACCCCATCTTTAGATTTGTTCATGATTTGAGGATCATAAATAATCACGTGATACCAAGAGCCCCCATAGTACCTAATCCATCAACTATAATTACCGAAGTGCCAGCCTCGGCCACCTATTTTTCTGTCATCGATTTGTGCTTTGCCTTTTTTAGCATTCCGGTGGATCCAGCATCCCAATATCTATTTGCCTTTACCTGGCAAGACCAACAATATACTTGGACTCGATTGCCACAAGGCTATACTGAGTCCCCCACCCTATTTTCACAAATATTAAAGGCAGACCTCTCCTCCATTTCCCTACCACAACAGTCTACCTTAATCCAATATGTTGATGATTTATTGCTGGCATCTCAAACTGAGCTAGCATGTAAAACAGATACCCTGTACTTACTTCAAGCCCTGGCACAAAGCCTCTCCCTCCAAATTGCAATATTTAAAACAAGAAATAACATATCTGGGCTACATTATTGCACCAGGAATTAGAAGACTGGCCCCTAATCGAGTAGAAACCATTTTAGCCATGAAACCACCCCAGACCAAACGACAGGTTAGAGCCTTACTGGGAGTACTGGGCTTCTGCCGCCCATGGATCCCCTCATTTGGAGAATTAGCCCGACCACTTATCCAATTAACAGGCAAAAACATGCCTGACCCCATTGAATGGTCCAAATCTCTGGACAAAACACTTCAGACCATGAAACAAACCCTGGCATCAGCCCCAGCACTCGGGCTACCTGTCTATAGGAAACCTTTTACTTTATTCATCCATGAAAAATTAGGTGTTGCCTCTGGCGTTCAGCCTTTTGGACACACACATTGACCAGTCGCTTATTATTCTGTAACCTTAGATCCAGTAGCTCAAGGGGCTGTCCCCTGCTTAAGAGCCGTGGCAGCTACAGTCGAACTGGTGAAACAATCTAAGGATTTGGTACTAGGACATCCACTATTGCTAAAAGTCCCCCATGAAGTTTTTGCAATTCTCTTAAAGAGCCAGACACAAGCCTTCACTCAGCAGCATTTGGCTCAATATGAAGCTGAACTTTTTACCTCTGATCACATTACCTTTGAAAGATGTAATACTCTAAACCCAGCTACCCTGCTCCCCACAGAACAGGAAGAAGGCAATCTCCATGATTGCCTCCATTTAGTGCATGACGCTGAACTACCCCGCTCCAATTTAACAGATACCCCGCTACAAAACCCCGACATTGAACTTTTCACAGATGGTTCCTCTTATATGCACCAGAACAAAAGAGTAACAGGAGCAGCTGTAGTCTCGCTACAAGAAATTATCTGGGCCTCCCCCCTTCCTCCCTCCCACAGCGCCCAAGCTGCTGAGCTTATAGCTTTAATGAAAGCTTGCGAAACTGCTAGGAACCAATCTACCAACATTTATACAGACTCCAAATATGCTTTTGGAGTCTGCCATGCAACAGGAGCCCTATGGAAACAATGGGGTTTTTTAACTTCAGCAGGACAACAAATAGTACATGCATCATTGGTAGCCAAACTGTTAGAAGCCATCCAATTACCGCAAGTGCTAGCAGTCATCCATTGTAAAGCCCACCAAACAGATGACTCTACAATAACGAAAGGAAATCAATATGCAGATGCAACAGCCAAATGGGTGGCAACCAAACCTCTACCTCACACCATCATCACACCAGCTTTAACAACAAAACCAGAAATATCATACACACAATTTCTAGACAAAGGGGAATCTGAACAATGGGAAAAGAAATTTTCAGCAGTTTTTGACCAAGGATTTTGGAGAGTCCCAGATGGCAGACCTATAGCCCCACGACGTCTCCTTAGGCTAATCTGCCGAAGATTACATACAAAGGGACATTGTGGCACACAAGCTATGGTGGATGCCATCAGGAGGGTATGGTATGCACCTGGAGCCTATAGTGAGGCTACCAAAATTGCCACAACATGCCAAACCTGCCAAGCAAATAATACCACCTCCAGAAAAACAATTCATGAAGGAGGAAGACCCTGGGCACAGAAACCATTTGAAAAGATCCAAATGGATTATATACAACTACCTAAGGCAAATAGGTATCAATATGCTCTTGTCTGTAAGGACCAACTAACTCACTGGGTAGAGGCCTTCCCATGCCGCTATGCAACTGCCTTAGAAACAGCCAGACATCTCCTTAAGGATATTGTGCCTAGGTTTGGGGTCCCCACCATTCTGGACATGGATAGGGGAAAACATTTTATAGCACAAGTCTTCACACATATATTTCAGGCTCTAGGCATTACCCCAAAACCTCCATGTACCCTATTCTCCCACTTCCTCAGGAGCCGTGGAACGAGCTAACAGGGAGATAAAAACCATACTGGGTAAACTTTGTCAGGAGACACACCTCTCCTGGCCACAAGTGCTCCCAATTGCCCTCTTTTATCTCAGAACTAGACCGAGACAGGACATAGGCATTTCCCGCTTTGAAATACTTTTTGGTCGGCCTCCTGATACCTTACAAAGTCTCGATCCTCATTCCCTCTGCCTAGATAGGGTGGATATGGTTCTCTCTTATCTTACAGCCCTGCAAAAGAGACTACAGACCCTCTGGACCCAGAGTGCGCTGACACAGACCTTACCCCTGGAAGAAGCCCTGCACCCATATGAGCTGGGAGATTGGGTGTGGATCAAGTTCTTCACCAGAACCTCACCTCTACAACCCAGGTGGAAAGGACCTTACCAAGTTTTACTGACTACTCACACTGCCATAAAGATCGCAGAACGAGACTCTTGGATACATTGGACACATGCAAAGCCAGCAGTCATAGACCACAGCCAAACTCCACCACAATCAATCCCACCCATCAAACTCAAGAAAAATCCGGACACAGATCAATGGACGCTTGCAGCATTCTTCAACACCATTGAACCAAACAACTCTGAGGAACCAAGGACAATCACTGAATTACACAAAACTGGACTCCCAGGTGCTGAGTTATAACACTCTATTTTATATATATTTATTTTACCTTCTCCATTTTTTCTTTTTTAACAAAGAAGAGACTTTTATAATTTTTGATACTTGACCTATACCTTTTTTTACATCTTTTTTCACATTGTACAAATAAAAAAAAAGAGTGAGGGAGGAGGGAAGAAAAGGAATCTAGCAATGGGAAACATGAAATGCAATATATACTATGTATTATTATTTTCTGTAACAATTGTAATACTTGTAACACAAGCAACTGCATTCCTGGAACCAAAGCTTATCCCAGAGAAAGGAAACATATGGGAATATTTAGCAAGAGAAATACTCAACACCACTAACTTTTGCCTAGCAGGAGGGAAATCAGTCAAGGATATCTTAACCACATGCCTAATATTATAGATTAAGGAATGAGAGACCAAACCAGAGCATTCACAAGTAAAGGCTTTATTCAACAGAATAAAGGGCTGTCGCGTCTGCATACTAACAAGCAGACATGCTCCAGCGAACAGCGGCTGGCTCGACCTAGCAGCCGGCTTTTATAGCCGGCTGTCGAAGGGAGCCAGCCAATGGGAGCTGTAAACGCCCCCGCAGTATAGACGGACTTGGTTGGGAACTTTGGTCAGTTCCAAGGACATAACACCCCTTCCCCCCAGATGCGAACATGAATAGTCTTTTAAATATGCAGGTGGCCTATGCGAGCGCCCGGACCGGCGCAGTTCAGGTGAGTCATTGAGTGGACCAGAGTTCAGGGAATCAGGATTGGTGGGTGCTGGAGAGCGGGGTTGCTCTGGGACCTGATCAGGTGTCTGTGAATAGTCTCTGCCACCGGGTTGGCTTGTAGTATAGTCATTGTCCAACAACCCGGTGGCATCGCAGGCCGGCAAGGCTGGCGTCTCTGGCGGACGGTCCCGGTCTACCATCCGTTCCCCTCGCTCGGTCGGTGGTGACAGGTCCCTCAAATGGTCCCTGATCGGATTCTGGTGTGACGACTGAAGATCAACAGGAGTCCATGGTTCAGCATTGACATGACCACTCTGGCGCTTCCTTATCTGATCCAGATGTCTCCGCCAAACTCGCCCGTCCTCCAGTTGAACTTGGTACGATCTCGGACCGGTGATGGCCACGACTCTCCCGGGTACACATAGCGGATCGCCGGCGTAGTTCCTGACAAACACTGGGTCCTGCAACACAAAATCTCTGACCCTGCTGTCAGACCCGATAGGAGTGTCAGGGCAATAATGGGGATGCAGCCTGTCTAACACCGTTCTCAGACATCTGCCCATTAGGAGCTCGGCAGGAGACTTGTTTGTAACCGTACAGGGGGTCGTGTGTTGGCTCAAGAGGAAACGGGAGAGCTTAGAGTGCCAGTCCTCTTGATTGAATCTGGCCAACGCCTCTTTTGTTGACCTAACGGCTCTCTCTGCCAACCCATTGCTGGCAGGATGAAAGGGGGCCGTTAAGATGTGCCGGATGCCCAGGTTGGTGACATACCGGCTGAATTCTGTAGACGTAAATTGGGGGCCATTGTCCGAGACTAGGGTGTCAGGCAGCCCATGTGTTACAAATAAACGGGTCAGGGCTTGGGCAACTGCCCGGGTGGTGGTCGTGGGTAGTAGGGCTACATCGATCCACTTGGAATACGAATCCACGACCACCAAGAAGGTCTTGCCGTGCATTGGCCCGGCCAAGTCAATGTGCAGCCGTGACCACGGTGCGTTGGCACTCTCCCACTTGGTTGGGGTGGTGATTGGCGGTGCTGGCCTGGATTCCTGACAGGGTCGGCAAGAGCTTACCCATTTGGCGATCTCGTCGTCCATGCCCGGCCACCAGACGTAACTTCGAGCCAACGCCTTCATCCGGACGATGCCTGGGTGGCCCTCGTGCAGCGCCTTCAGGACTGGTGTGCGCAGGGAGCTTGGAATGACGACTCTGGTTCCCCACAACAGGCAGCCCTGTAAACTGGAAAGCTCTTGCTGGCGGGTTTTAAATGGAGTGAATTCGGTTGTGAAATTAGTGACCGGCCACCCCCTCCGTACCCAGTCCAGAACCTGGGCGATTGTTTTGTCTTTTTTGGAGTGAAAGGCGATGTCGCCTGAGGTGATAGGTAGGTTGAGCTCGCTGACATCGAAGATGGCATGGACCGGAGTTGGGTCCTCTACAGGGGTTGGCAGCGGGCAGCGGCTGAGGGCGTCGGCGTGGCTTAGGTTTTTTCCCGGCCGGTGAACGAGTTTGTACGAGTAGGCCGCCAGGAATAAGGTCCACCTTGTCATCCTGGGTGACAAGACTTGGGGTGTTTGTTTGTCCCCTGACAATAGCCCCAGAAGCGGCTTGTGGTCTGTGATGAGTTCGAATTTGTGACCAAAAAGAAATTCATGGAAGTTTTTAACCGCAGCAACTGCGGCCAGGGCCTCTTTATCAATTTGGCTGTAATTACGCTCGGTTGGTGACAAGGTTCTGGAAAAGAAAGCGATTGGTGCCTCGGAGCCGTTGGGTAGTCTGTGGCTTAAGACAGCCCCGATCCCGAAGGGGGATGCGTCTGCTGCTAAGACTAAAGGGAGGTGCTGGTCGAATTGGATTAGGACAGCGTCTGAGGTGAGCAGCGATTTGACTGCTTTAAAGGCATACTCCTCTTTGGGTCCCCAATGCCATGGTGCGTTTTTGTCTAGAAGTCTGTGTAACGGTTCGGCTACTGACGCTTTGTGGGGTAGGAACGAAGCGTAGAAATTTAATAAGCCTAGGAAAGCCTGTAATTCAGACTTCGTGGAAGGCGTGGGTGCCTCGTGAATTGCTTTAACTTTAGATTCTACCGGGTGGATGCCGGAGGCGTCTATTCTATACCCAAGAAAGTCCACCTGTTTAGTGGCGATGGCACACTTCTCCCTTTTTAGCTTGAGGCCATGCTGTCTGAACTTGTCTAAAACCGCTCTGACTCTTTGGAAAAATTGGGGCCTGTCCCTGGCTGAGACCAATATGTCATCAAAATAAGGAACCACGCCAGGGAGGCCTTGGAGTATTCGTTCCATTAATGACTGAAAAATGCCTGGGGCAACATTAACGCCAAACTGGAGACGCCTGCACCTGAATGCCCCTCTGTGAGTGACAATAGTTTGTAAATCGGCCGTTTGACTGTCAACAGGAAACTGCTGATAAGCCTGTGACATATCCAATTTGGCGAAAATGGTGCCAGGCTCAAATGTGTGGAGTAAGTGCTGGATTACCGGGACTGGGTAAGCGCTAACCTGTAGGTAGCGGTTAATTGTGGTCTTATAATCAGAACAAATTCTTAAACTGCCATCCTTCTTAAGGGGTGTGACAATTGGGGTCTCCCACTTAGCAAAATCCGTGGGCTCAATCACCCCCTGTTTGAGTAATTTGTCCAGTTCCGCGTCCAGTTTAGGGCGTAGCGCAAATGGTACTCTACGCGGTTTTAAACGGACGGGAACTGCTTGGGGGTCCACTGAAAAAGAAATGGGTGTGCCATTGTAACACCCTAATTCGTTGCTGAACACATCAGCGTAGTCTGCAAAGAGGGAGTCAATGTCTGAAGTTGAGACAGCATGGGCTCCCGTTAAACTAAGACCGAGATAGGGGAACCAATCCAACCCCAACAGGCTAGGGAGGGTACCGTCAACAACCACTAAAGGCAGATGGCCTTTAAAGGATTTGAAATTAACGAGGAACTTGCCTTTTCCGAGTACTGGAATATTCTTCCCTTGATAGTCCCTCAAGGTGAGGCGGCTCTTCTGGAGTTGGCTCCTAGACAGGCTGGGCCGGATTTTCTTAAGAGTGTTCCACGAGATGATCGAGAGCGCTGACCCGGTATCGACCTCCATGAGACAAGGTTTACCTTCTAAGTGAATAGAAAGTGTGATTTTATTAGGTGTCAGAAAAGTGTGATTAGCTTGGTAGCAAGTATAACAGTTTTCTACTTGCCTTGGTGGCTCCGGAGGAGAGTAAGAGGACTCAGTCCTTTGCGATGCCACGTGTGCCGCCTGGCAGGCTCTGGCGATGTGACCTTTTTTGTTGCAGTTGTTGCAGGTGGCGTTTCTGAACCTGCATGCCGTCCGGGCATGGGAACCCCCGCAGGACAGGCATAACAGGATGTGCTTTGGTGCGTTGCTGTTCCTGTGCCTTGCCCCTACCTGTGATTGCCTCAAGGGTTTGAGACGATGAACTTCCGAATGTTCAATGGGGTCTTCTTCACTCACCGCTTCCTCGGAGTGAACAGTGGCAGAGCTGGGCTTGGGGGTGGTCCCTTGGATTTCAGCGGCTGACTGGGTCGCTAGTTCTGCAGCTAAGGCTTCTTCAACCGCTTGGGAGAGGTTGAGATCTTTTCTGGCCAGCAAACGCCTCTGTAGTTTTAAATCTTTGACTCCACATACGAGTTGATCGAGTAACATGTCGTCCAGGTAATTTTTGAACTCGCAGTGGAGAGCTGCTGTCCTCAGGGTGGCCATATACTGATTAATGGATTCCCCATCTGCTTGCTGCCTCATCCGGAAGGCAAAACGCCTCGCGATTTGCGAAGGTTTAGGGGAGTAATGATTTGAAAGCGTTTCCAGCAGCTCTGGCCATGGAACGCTCTTGATTTCTCGTGGAGCAAGGAGGGCTGTTGCGGTGTCGAAGACTGCAGCTCCGCAGTAGCTGAGGAAATATGACTTTATTCGGTGTTCCGCTGCATCAGCCAGACCAATGGCATCAATATAGTGATTGAACCGGTTTCTATAAGAGTCCCACTTCTCTTCATCCGGTTTAAAAGGCGGAAATGCTGGGTTAGCGTTCATATTGGTGCCTCAGTCAAGGGTAGACTGCCCTCTCTCTCTGGGTATACGAGGCCCAATACGTGCTCACGCGAGCGCAGGCGGCTGTGGCTGCAGCGGTACCTGGCTCAATGACTTCAGCTCTGTACTAGTGAGCGTTAGAGGCTCTTGCTGTAACGCTGTGACTTATCAGCAATCTTTTGAATCTCGCGCTCCCGGAAAGCGTTGGTGGATGCACTGACAGAGATTCAAATTTCGCGCTCTCTGGGCGCGTGGGCGGCCGTGGACACAGCGCCGGGCTTCACTTGAGTTTCAAATTCAAACGACAGCAGTTTGAATTCCGCGCTCTTTTCCCGAGCGAGGCGGCTGTAGCTTCAGCGCCTGACTTCACTCTCTCTCTCTCTGTAGCTTCCTGTGCGAGCGGCTACAGACGCTTCACTTTCACTTAGCTAACTAGCGAACTGACCGAGCTCTCTGCTTCGCGGCTGCGGTTCAGTTGCTATCGTGATTTCAGCTCAATGGAATGCTTCTGGTTAGTCGGATCCCATCCTCATCGCCAGTATTATAGATTAAGGAATGAGAGACCAAACCAGAGCATTCACAAGTAAAGGCTTTATTCAACAGAATAAAGGGCTGTCGCGTCTGCATACTAACAAGCAGACATGCTCCAGCGAACAGCGGCTGGCTCGACCTAGCAGCCGGCTTTTATAGCCGGCTGTCGAAGGGAGCCAGCCAATGGGAGCTGTAAATGCCCCCGCAGTATAGACAGACTTGGTTGGGAACTTTGGTCAGTTCCAAGGACATAACACCTAATGGGAGTAGCAACTAGGCCACATAACATCATTAACTACACCACATTTAGAAACCTTCCTGACTCCTACAAAAGCATTTTTAGCTTGGATCACACCATGTACACCCTACACATCGCTGCAGTAACCACCTCTGAGAAATGCTTTAATGTCACTGGGTGCAGCTCACCTAGGGTCGCAGAATGCACCAGTCTTAGCAACACAGAACTAAAATGCAACTATACAGAAACCATATCATTTTCATATAGTTACCTGAAGCTCCCACCAGGATGGTTTTTCCTTTGTGGCTTAAAAGCCTACTCATACCTTCCTGCAAATGCCACAAATGGCCCCTGCACCTTGGGAAGGTTAACCATGCTTATGCCATCCTTACAGAGACGACACAGGAGAGCCCTCCAAACCTTAGACTCAGACTGTGATTCCAAAGTCTCCCTTCCCACAAAAACAGAATACACCTCATTGGCAATATCCTTGGTAGGGGTACCTAGATTGGCAGTGTGAAATTCTAAAAATTTGAATAGACTAGCATGTACCCTGGCAAAAAGCTTGAATTTGACCTCCCATGCCCTGGATGCCCTTAACAGAGAACTGAGAGAGGTCAGAGAAGCCACCCTGGAGAATAGGGCAGCAATAGACTTCCTTCTCTTGAAGCATAACTATGGCTGCGAAACATTCCAAGGGATGTGTTGCTTCAATCTGAACGAAACCTCAGAACTCGTAGGAAGGGACATCCACCACCTGAAAGAGCTAGCTCAAAATATTGGCCAGAAGCAATCATTCCTGGACTTTTCATGGCTCTTCTCATGGATGCCGGATCTCCATTGGCTCAAAATCCTTATAACAACCACAGTCACCATTTGTGTCTTTGGAGCCCTCATGTGTTGCCTCTGTCGATGCATACCGCCCTGCCTCAGCTGCCTAAAGGCCTGTATTCCCTCTCAAAGGAGAAAATTAAAAGGGAGACAAGCAGCCATGATGATGATCCAGATTGATCACAAATACCAAGAAGACCCAGACATACAATCAGAGACCACCCTCTAGAAAAAAAAATGAAGGATTGTGGAAAGGGAACTTCACGAGGACAGTGGTGTCACCCAAGCAGGAAAAGCCCGAGGGGAACATCAGGCCAGCCATAGAACAAACTTGCATAGGAAAAGAAATTTAATAAAGTATTGAAAGAAGCCCCCTAGACAAAAGCCAAGTAATTAAGAAAGCTAGGGAAACAAGGAAAAGAAAACCCTTCCAAATCAGCAAAGCAAACAGACAAAAGACAGAATAAATTACATAGGAAACAGACAGGAGATTGCCAGAAAACAAATAGAAAAAACCCATTATAAAGGTAAAAGAGATTAAGAAAGAACTGATAAGGCAATCAAGCCACCTCACAGAGTTTATTTCCCGCCCCTCGCTAAGTATGCCTTCCGGCAAAAATTAAACTCTGACAGGATTTTAATATCTAAACATTAAACACTAAACAAACATTCACACACAAAGGGAGAAAAATGGTATAAAGAACCCGGAATTTACCCTTCAAAGTTAGCTAGCTAGCCCCAGGAACGCAGACTTCTTTCTATCTCTCACCTTCCTGAAAAAATAAAAAGATCCAGCTTTCAAGCAGTTGTCCGTATCCTTGCACCGGAGCTCTCCCAGCAGGAAAATCGAATCCTCAGAAGAAAGGCATTTGCCAGCCTTTCAACAGCCCATTTGCAGGCCATTTCTCAGGTAGTTTTTCAGGCCACCTCTGGGAGTTTTTTGGGTGTTTTCAGGCAGGTTTTCAGGCCTTTTTGGCAGGCTTTTTTGGGCAGGAGGGGTTGGCCCATTTGCAGGCCGTTTTTCAGCCATTCTCAGGCAGTTTTGGGGGCCTTTGCAGG
Source organism: Pseudonaja textilis (assembly GCF_900518735.1). The sequence goes on along the minus strand of NW_020769483.1, from coordinate 611,129 downwards.
AAGTTTTAGGGGCCATTTTGGGGAGTGTTTTTGGCCCATTTCCAGGCCGTTTTTGGCCTATTTGCAGGACGTTTTTCAGCCATTTCTCAGGCAGTTTTTCAGGCCTTTTTCAGTCAGTTTTTTGGGCCTTTTCAGTCAGTTTTTCAAGCCATTTTTCAGGGGCATTTTTGGCCCATTTGCAGGCTGTTTTTGGCCATTTCTCAGACAGTTTTTTGGGTATTTTCAGGAAGTTCTTCAGGCCATTTTTGGGGCATTTTGGGGGGCATTTTTGGCCCATTTACGGGCCATTTTTCAGCCATTTCTCAGGCAGTTTTTCCAGCCATTTCTCAGGCAGTTTTTCCAGCCATTTCTCAGGCAGTTTTTCCAGCCATTTCTCAGGCAGTTTTTCTAGCCATTTCTCAGGCAGTTTTTCAGTCCTTTTCAGGCAGTTTTTCCAGCCATTTCTCAGGCAGTTTTGGGGCCTTTTCAGGCAGTATTTCCAGCCATTTCTCAGGCAGTTTTTGGGCCTTTTCAGGCTGTTTTTCTAGCCATTTCTCAGTCAGTTTTCCAGGCCTTTTCAGGCAGTTCTTCAGGCCATTTTTTGGGCATTTTAGGGGGCATTTTTGGCCCATTTGCAGGCCATTTTTCAGCCATTTCTCAGGCAGTTTTTCAGGTCTTTTCAGGCAGTTTTTCCAGCCATTTGTCAGGCAGTTTTTTGGGCCTTTTCAGGCAGTTTTTCGGGCCATATCTCAGTCAGTTTTTCCAGCCACTTCTCAGGCAGTTTTTTGGGCCTTTTCAGGCAGTTTTTTCGGGCCATTTTTCAGGCATTTTGCGGGATGTTCATTTGGCCCATTTGCAGCCTATTTCTCAGGTAGTTTTTCAGGCCATCTCAGGGAGTTTTTTGGGCATTTTCAGGCAGGTTTTCAGGACTTTTTAGGGAGGGAAAGAAAGAAAGAAAGAAACAAAGGAATGAAAGAAACTAGGAAGAAAGAAAAAAGGAAGAAAAAAAAAGAAAGAAAGAAAAAGAAAGAAAAGAAAGAAAGAAAGAAACAGAATGAAAGAAAGAAAGACAAAGAAAGAAAAGAAAAGAAAGAAACAAAGAAGGAAAGAAAGAAAGAAACAGAAGGAAAGAAAGAAAGAAAAAGAAAGAAAGAAGGAAAGAAAGAAAAAAAGAAAGAAAAGAAAAGAAAAGAAAGAAAGAAAGAAAAAGAAAGAAAGAAAGAAAGAAAGAAAGGAAAAGAAGGAAAGAAAGAAAGAAAGAAAAGAAAACGGGGAGAGGGGGCATTCAGGAAGGAAGGAAGAAAGAAGGAAAGAAGGGAAGAAAGAAGGAAAGAAGGGAACAAAGAGAAGGAAAGAAAAAGAAAGATGGAGGGAGGAAAGAAGGGAAGTGAAGGGAGGAAACAGGGAAGCTGGCAGGATGGGAGGAAGGGAGGAAGGAAGGAAGAGAGAAGGGAGGGGGGAGGCAGGAAGGAAACAAGGAAAAAAGAAAGAAAGATGGAAAGAAAAGGGAGGGTGGTAGGCTGTGAGGAAGGAAGAAAGAAAGGAAAGAAGGAAAGAGAAGGAAGAAAAAAGAGAAAGGAAGGAGGCAGAAAGGAAGGAGAAGGGGGAGGGAGGAAGGAAGGAAAGAAGGGAGGAAAAAGGGAGGATGGAAGGAGGGAGGGAGGGAGGAAGGAAAGAAAAAAAGGAAGAAAGGAAAGAAAAGGGAGGGAGAGAGTTGTTAAGGAAGGAAGGAAGAAAGGAAAGAAGGAAAGAAAGAGAAGGAAGGAAAAAGAAAGAGGAAGGAGGCAGAAAGGAAGAAGGAGAAGGGGAGGAAAGGAGGGAAGAGAAGGGAGGAAAAAGAGAGGGAGGCTGGCAGGATGGGAGGAAGGAAGGGAGGATGGAAGGAAAGCAGAGGCTGGAAGGAAGGGAGGGAGGGAAAGGGAGGGAAGGAAGGAGGGGGAAGGAAGGAAGAAAAAGGGGGAGGGAAGAAAGAAGGAGAAAGAGAAGGAAGGATCAATAGCACTCCAGGGCTAAAGTGAGCACCAGCATTTCTGTAACCTTGTCTTCCAAACTCCCAGGGGACGATGCTGAACTCGGGCTGATCCTGGTGAGGAAAACTGGTGGCGGGAAGAGCGCGACAGGCAACACCCTCCTCGGCCGGAAGGCATTCAAGTCCATCTTGGTGGCCAAGACCACCACCCTGAGGTGCCAAAGGGAGCTGGGCAGCTGGCAGGGCACGACGATGTCTGTGGTCGACACCCCTGGCCTGTTTGACCGTGACGACTACACAGAGATGGTGCGGCGGGACATCCTGGCTTGCATTCATCTCTCCTGGCCCGGCCCCCATGCCCTCATCTTGGTCACCCAGGTGGGACGCTTCACCGCCGAAGATGCCGCCGTGGCGAAGTGCATCTGGGATATCTTTGGGCCTGAGTCCACCAGGTACACCATCATCCTCTTTACCTGTGCGGAGGATTTGGGTGGGGACTCCCTGCAGGAGTACGTCCGAAACTCCGACAACTGGAATCTGTGCGACCTGATTTGGCAGTGCGGGAACCGCTTCTGCGGGTTCAACAACAAGGCCGTGGGAGCCGAGCGGGTGAGGCAGGTGTCGGAGCTGATGGCAATGGTGCAGAGGACCGTTTTCGAGAATGGTGGGCGATACTATGTCAACCGGCTGTACCTGGAGCTCAACGTACGGGACGAGCATGTCCGGGGGTTCTTCGAGAAGAACCCCCAGCCATCCCGAAGCATCGTCGACATACTCTTGCTCTGCTCCCTTCCATTCTGGTTCATCTTTTATGTTGGCGGATGGGCGTTGTCCTGCCTGAAAAATGTAGTTGTCGTGGCATTGTCCTGCCTGAAAAATGTAGTTGTGTCGTTTTCCTGCCTGAGAAACGGACTTGTCGCCACGTTCCGATACTTCTTCCCTTAAGCGTTCGAGTCCTGACTTTGTTTCGTCTCCAGGTCACAAAAACGACATGCAGCTGGTACTCAAGCTACGATTCATGGTGGAGCCCCCAAATTTCTGTGGCTAGGGGAAGACCTTTGTGAGGGGGCACTTTGTGTCCCCCCCCCATTTTACGGCCTTTCCTGTCACTGTCGTTCGCCAAATCACTGTCGGGGTCAAAACCGTTGTGAAGTGAATCGGGCTTCCCCGTTGACTTTGCTCATTGGAGGGTCGCCAAATCAGGAAATCTCCTGAGCCCGCCATAAATACGAGTCAGTGGCTGAGTGTCCGAATTTTGATCACGTCAGCAGGGGACTGCTGCAATGGTCGCAAGGATGGATGGTCCGAAGTCACTGTCTTCAGCGCTGTTGTAATTTTGAACAGTCACTAAACCATTGTAAATTGAGGACCCTCTGTGATTTTGATTTTCCTTTCTTTAATGGAGAAGTAAGGCACGTTGCCGAGATGTGGGAATGATATTTTCTTTTTTTTTGTAAATTTTTTTTGTTTTTAAAGACAAACAAAAACAAACAAAACATAAAAACATCAACCTTTCTTCCATGAGTATGCAAGCAGTGTGTCGGTTGGTTTACAAATTTTTTGTGCATCCATTTCATAGTCGCAATTACAGTTACATTGCATCATAACTCATATTCTCAATCAAAGATTAAATATCTTGCATCATTATTAATCAATCATTTGACTATAATTTTGTTCATTCATACTTTGCGAGATACCTATAATTTACTTAGTTTATATCATAACAATTCATATAATCCTCCCAAATCTATCCTAGAAACGTTTTATAGATATAATAATAAAAAAAGAAAAGAAATACATCTTTATATATTCATTATTTTCTAATATTCTACATATTCCATTATTATATTTTATTATCTAACCATTGATAGAAAAGGTCCCAAATTTTGTAAAATTGTTTATCCTCTTGTTCTCTAATTTCAAATGTCAATCTGCTCATTTCAGTACATTCCAATATTTTCTTAATGGTTTCCTCCTGCGATGGTGTTTTCTCATTTTTCCAATTTTTAGCAAATACAATCCTAGCCGCTGTTAATACATTTACAATCAAATATTTCAAATCTTTACTGTATGTATCAGGTAAAATTCCCAATAAAAATATCTCTGGTTTCAAATCTATATGTTTTTTTTGTCATTTTTTCCAACCACATGTGGATTTTAGTCCAGTATTTTCTAGCATCCGCACAAGTCCACCACATATGATAGTATGAGCCAGGTATCTGATGACATTTCCAACATCTTTCGGATTTATTCTTGAACATTCTTGCTATTCTTGTCAGGGGAAAATGCCACCTGTAAAACATCTTATACAAATTTTCTTTATATGCTGTTGACATTGTCATTTTATAATTTTGAGACCACAGTTTTTGCCATTTCTCTAAATCAATCCCATATCCAAAATTCTTCCCCCAAGCAATCATAGTTTCTTTAACTTGTTCTTCTAGTTTAGTTTCTAACAGATATCCATATAGTCTTTTAATCACCTTTTCATCAGTACCTTGTGAAGATCTTATCTAAGTCAGTCAATTTATCTTAAAAACCTTCTGTTTTAAAATCTTTATCATACCTTGAATGTATTTGCACATATGAAAACCAATTCATCTTTATACCTTGTTCCTCTAGTTTTTGCATAGGTTTGAGTTCACCCTTTTCATTCAAAATTTCCCCATATCTAACTGTTTGTTCCTTATATATTATAGGATAAGAAATTGCTTCAATAGTCGATAACCAGACTGGAATTTTCAAATAGCATTGTCCTTTAATCTTCTCCCAATTTAACCACAGAGAATCCCGTATATGATGTCTTCTAAAATAGCCCTGTGTTTTGGTTCCCTTATACCATAAAAAAGCATGCCACCCCAACAACAAATCATGTTCTTCTAATGTCAGCAATCTAGTATTTCTTAATGTTATCCATTCCTTGACCCACATCAAGTTTGTAGCTTGGTAGTAGAACTCCCAATGAGGCAAACCAAATCCTCCTCTAATTCTAGCATCTTGCAAGAGTTTTAACTTTATTCTCGCTTTCTTACTTTGCCATATATATTTCAACACAATTTTATTTAAATCTTCAAAGTAGTCCTTTCCAAGCCTAATTGATATTGTTTGAAACAAATATAAAATTCTGGGTAATATATTCATCTTGATTGTTGAAATTCTCCCTATTAATGACAGTTGTAGATTTTCCCATTTCGTCAAGTCTGACACTATCTGCTGTTCAAGTTTAATGTAATTGTTCTCCTTTAATGTACTACATCTTGCTGTCAAATGTATCCCCAAATACTTGATCTTATTCGTAACTTAAATTTTCAATAGGTCTGCCAATTCTTCTTTTTGTCTTGATAGCATATTCTTTGTCAAAATCTTTGTCTTTGTTTATTTTCAAACCAGCCACCTTGCCATATGCCTCTATCTTTTCCAGTAATTTTGGTGCTGTTTCTAAAGGGTCTTCTAAAATAAAAGCCAAGTCATCTGCAAAAGCTTGCAATTTAAATTCTTCCTTTTTAATTTTCATCCCTTTTATACTCTTTTCGTCTCTAATATTTCTATTTAACACTCCAAAGTTAATACAAATAGCAAAGGTGATAGAGGGCATCCTTGTCTTGTACCTTTTCTTATATTAATGGAGTCTGTCGATTCTCCCTCTATCATTACCTTTGCCGTTTGCTTGTGATATATGGCTTCTATTGCTTGAATAAATTTTCTGGCAAAACCCATCTGTTCCAACAATAATAACATGAATCTCCAATTCACATTATCAAATGCTTTTTGTGCATCTAAGAATATCAAAGCCATTTGTTTTTCGGGATGTGCCTCATAATATTCCAAAGTGTCCAAAATTACTCTCATGTTATCTTTAATTTGTCTCTTTGGCAGAAATCCATTTTGATCAGGATGAATAAAGTTATTTAAATATTTTTTAAGTCTTTCTGCCAGTATTGAAGCGAAAATTTTATAAACTGCATTTAGTAAAGAAATAGGTCTGTAATTCTTAATTTGCAATGGATCAGCCTCTTCTTTTGGAATAAGTGTGATATAGGCTTCTGACCATGTTTTAGGTATCTTCTTCTTTGACATAACTTCATTCATGACTTCTAGCAATGGAAAGTTCAACGATTGTTGTAATGTTTTATAAAATTCTGCCGGAAGTCCATCTGGGCCTGGTGCCTTTCCATTATTTTGCTTCTTAAGTGCTTCAGTTAACTCCATCATTGTTACATTGCTTTCTAACATTTTTTCAGTCTCTTTAGGTATCTTAGGTAAATTAGCATTCTGTAAATACTGTTGGACTCTTTCCTCATCAATGTTCTCTTGCTTATATAATTTCCCATAAAAGTCTCGAATAATTTCCTTCTTCTCTTTGTTGCCATGGCAAACTTGACCTTGATCATCTATTAACTGCGATATTTTCCTTGATTCTTTCTCCTTTCTCAATTTATATGCTAACCATCTACCTGGTTTGTTTGCATCTTCAAAGTAGTTCTGTTTAGCACCGCTAATTTTCTGTGCTAATTCTTCTTTCTCTATTTGACCCATTTTGTGTTTAATTATATCCATTTTTAGCTTAATGTCCTTTTTCTGTGACATTTTCTGTAGCTCTTTTTCAAGTCTTTTATGCTCATCCTCTAGAGCCTTAGAGGCTTGCCTTTTCCTAGTATTCCTTTTCCTTGTATAATCTATTATCAAGCCTCTAGCATATGCCTTCATTGTATCCCATACATTCTGAATTGATGTATCTTCTTTTTTATTTTCTCTAAAGAAAAAGGCCAATTCTTTCTCCATCCGCTGTGTGAAGTCTTTTTCCTTTAAAATAGTATTATTTAACGTCCATCTTGATCTTCTTTTTTGTCCTTTCCATTTAATTGTCATTGGATTGTGGTCTGCCCAAGTACTTGTTTCAATATTTATTTCTTGAATATTAGATATTAATTCTGTTGACATCCATATTATATCTATTCTGGACCATGATAAATATCTATTTGAATAGAAGGTATATTGTTTAGTTTTAACATTTCTTTCTCTCCATGTATCTTTTAAATTTAATTCATCAACCATTTTTAAAAAAGGATTTAGGGAGAGTCTTTCTGTTTTGCTTTGTTGTTGCTGCTGAATTGTCCAATTCGTTGTCTACAATTCCATTAAAATCTCCCATCATAACTATATTGGCATAGTCCAGTTCAATTATTTTCATATGTAATTTTTTGTAAAATTCTTCTTGTTTGTCATTCGGAGCATAGATTGCAATCAGGAGTGTTTTCATATTATTGTCCATTATTTCCACCATTAGTACTCTTCGATCTTCATCAGTATAAATCTGGTCTCTTTAATATATAAAACCACTCCTCTTTTCTTACATTGGGTCAAGGAAGTAAATATTTTCCCTAATTTTGGCTGTACCAACAATTGTTCATATTGTTTTTTAATATGTACTTCTTGTAGGCAAATTATATCAAATTTTAATTTCTCTAATTTATGAAAAGTTTTTCTTCTTTTAGCGGCTGAGTTAAGTCAATTTATATTAATTGTAATCAATTTTTTCTCTTCCATGGTTATATTTTATAGTTGGGTTTAGCAGCTCTCGTAGATCTTAGTTCACGTTGTTCTTTGGCTTCCACCTTTCTACCTACTGCACCTTCTTCTTTTTCAGTCACCATTTGGCAGTCCTCTTGGAATTCAATTAGTGAGATCTCTTTTTCTGCCTCTTCCTCTTTCCTTCCAAAAACTTCTGTATAAAATAATTCCACTTTCTCAATTGAGTCAATTCTATGTCTCTGTTCTTGCCATGTGAACATTAGCCCTTCTGGAATCAGCCATCTATAATTCACCTCTTTTTTAAGTAGCATTTTAATCAGGAATCGGTATTCTCTTCTCTTCTCATCTCTCTCACTCTTCTGGGTATTTGTTTTAAGACCACAATCTCCTTGCCTTTGTATTTCAATGTTTTCTCTCTTGCCACTTGCAATATTTGCGTTTTAATGGCTTTCTTTGTAAATCTAATATGAACTTCTCTTGGTAAGCTATTTCTCATCGCATATCTTGTAAAGACTCAATATACCTCGTCTATTCCATCCATCATCTTCTCTTCAGTTATTTCCAAGGCTTCAGCCAGTATTTCTATCATTATCTCAGCTAAGTTTTGTCCTTTTTCTTCCTCTACGTTTTGAAATCTAAGATAAAATTCTGATCTGTCCATCTCAGCATACCACTTTTATCTTGTTCAACCACAGTTAATCTGTTATCAATGTCTCCAATCTTCTTGTCTCTTTGTTTATCTTCTTCAATTTTTTGGAATCTCTCATCATACTTCGACATCATTTGTTGAATGTTCTCCACTTCTTCATCAGTTTTCCCTGTCCTTTGTTCAATGTTCTCTGTTCTTTGTTTGATGTTCTCTATTCTCTTTTCAATAGTCTCTGATCTTGCTTTAATATCTTGGATTCCTTGCATAATCATCTGTAGAGTCACTTTTTCTTGTTCTTTTTCTTGCTTTAACATTGTCTGTATTGAGCGTTGTCCTCCAGATGGTGGAGAGGCAGAAGTAGAAGTGGAGGAACCAGGAGCTGTAAGTCTCCTACTCATTTTAAACAATTCAAAATCTTCAGGTTCTTCTAAACCTTAATCCAATTGTGAAGTAGCCAATTATAATTCAGAGTAAAAAATAAAAATGGTAGAGAGAGAAAAAGCCCAATAGTAATAAAAAAAGGGGGGGAGACAAAGTTTCTTCAGGTTCTTGTAAACCTTAATCCAATCAGTAGTTAAATAAAGAAAAAGACTTCAAAAGAACAAGAGAAGGGGAAAAATTCTTCAGGTTCTTCAACACCTTAATCCAATTGAAAGGTCTCAAATATAAAAAAGTGCATAAAAATGAACCAAAAGGATAGATTAAAAAAACAACAAAAAATGCCAGGAAAGAAAAGAGGAAAGGCTTTTAAGGCTTTCCCTTTAAAATAAAAAGCAAACATGGAGATTGGACTTCCCCCCCAAAAAAAAGAAAAGAAAAAGACAACAACAAGCTCCAACCAGGCCAAAAACCCAAATAGTTATTACAAGAATAAAGATTTTTTTAAAAAAAATACAGTAAAGCTGGTGAGGGAATAGCACAACTTAGAAAAAATAAAAAGAGCACACTGCACTTTGTTTAGTTGTCCAAGGCTCTTAATATAACTCTCTTCTCCAGAGACTTATCACCTTTTCTTTTCGTAAGCTTCAACACCAGGCTCCAGCTGTTGATAGAAATCCAGAAGAGCACCTACAATAACACTCTCCCATGCTCTTCCCTCTATCTTATCACATAGCAAGGTCCTTGAAAAGGAGTCTCAGTTCTTTCTTTCTCAGGAAATACAGCATTTTCAAGCCTCTAGTTGGCAGTGTTACAAAGTTTCTTTGCTCTCACTTTCCCCCTCCTTTCCCAAGCAAAACGTAATAAAAATTACCAAAATAAGAGGAAAGAAATATAAAAAAGGGGAAATAACTGAATAACTAAAGGGAGACTCTAGCCTAAAATATTACAAAATCAAAAAGGAGAAGAAAAGATAGGTAGAAATAAAAAAAGAACCAGCCCAGTTCCCAAATACAAAATCGCGTATAGAAATCCGGCAATGAAAAAAAAAACACCTTACTTTGACACTTCCGTTTAAAATCGCCACTTAATCACTTCTGTCAAAACTTTTACAGATTCTTTCTTTTCCTTAGGGTGTCCTTTCAAGTCTTAGAATAAAAAAGTTCTCACCAAACCGGCACACTTTCTCTTTCTGTTCTCTTCCGTTTCCGAGCTGTCCCAACTTCAGCAGCTTTAATGGCTGCCTCTTTGCCGCTGGCAAGAAGAGCGTCTCCTGGATCTACCAGGGACTTTGCGGTATCCCTGGGATCAACAGGATGCACTCTTCACTTTTGCCATCTCTTTGGGACGGTTTAGATCCGTTTGGACCATCCAGGGGCAAAGATATCGGCTGCGATCTCAGACCTCCGAGATCGCATGCCGTATCATCGTGACGCCAGCTCCACCCCAGAACTGGTCAGCAGGACCTTTGAAGCGCGACATGCAGCCCCCTCTACCATGGTTCTTTCTGTAACAGAGAGACTAACATTATTATCACATATATGTTTGATTTCATCCCTCCCACCCACTTTCGTGGGGTACTTTGTGTAGAATTGCCATTGTAAAGGGGATGCGGACACATCGGTATGTGATAGCCATGATGCATCTGCTAGTGGATAACCTGTCCACCGAACTAGATATTGTAACAGTCCACATCTACGACGGGAATAAAGTATTTCATCAATTTCGTAATGATCATCCCTAATGGGTCCTGGGGTTTTTACCCTAGGTTCTTGTCTGGTCATATCAGCTGATTTCAGGAGACTGATATGAAATGCAGGGTGAATTCTTTTAAAATGTGAAAGAAGTCGAAGACCGACACTAACTGGATTAATAATTCGTACCACTGGGAATGGTCCTATATATTTTGGTCCTAGTTTTTTAGTGGCCAGGCCTAGTTGTATGTATTTAGTTGATAAATATACCCAGTCTCCAATGTTATATTGTATTTGTGAGGATCGTTTCTTATCTGCCTGCGTTTGATATGCTTCTTGTGCTTTTTTCAATGCAAGTCGGACAGAGTCCCATTGTTTTTCTATATTATTTGCCCATGTAGTAGCAGTTTCTGATTCTTGTTCTTTTCCTTTATGAGGCCATTCTGGTATAGGTACAAATTCCATACCACTCACTATCTGGAAAGGGAAATATCCAGTACCGCTATGTGCAGTATTGTTATACACTATCTCAGCATATGGTAGTAAGTCTACCCATTTACTTTGTTGATAATTGACATAACAACAGAGGTACTGTTCAATAGCGGCATTAGTTCTTTCAGCCGCCCCATTAATAGCTGGATGATAAGCTGTACTTAATCTTTGTGTAGATCCAATCAGATGTATAAACTCTCACCAGAATTTTGATGTGAACTGTACTCCCCTATCTGATATAATTTTTCAGAGCACTCCATGTAACCGGTATATATGTTGTATAAACAAGTCTGCCAAATTTTCTAGCGGATGGTATTCCTTTACATGGAATGAAATGTGCCTGTTTGGAGAATAGATCAATAACAGTCCATATAATCGTATATCCAATTATCTGGCAAATCAACTATGAAATCCATACCAATGTCTTGCCAGGATTTCATTGGTTCAGACACGGGTTGCAGTAAACCTGCTGGCTTTCCAATTTTTATTTTATTGATTACACAAATAGGACAGGATTTTACATAATTTTCTATGTTCAATTTCATACCTGGCCACCAAAATTGTCGTTTTGCTAACTGTAGTGTTTTTAGAAACCCGTAATGTCCCGCTTGTCGAACATCGTGACAATGTTTCAACACTATTGATCTTAAAACGTTTGGCACATATATCTTACCTCCTCTCCATGCGATACGATCTTTCATCTCTACCTGGTTTTTATTGTTTGTTAGCCAGTGATCTTCCTTTAAGATTGTAAGTGAATCAGTTGCAAGTATGGTTGTTCATAATGATTCAACCCGATCAATCATTGGTATGAGTGGTTGAACTATATTTTCACGCATGCTATTATATTGAGGAAGTCGTGATAAAGCGTCCACCATAAAGTTTTTCCCTGATGGAACATATTTTAATTTGAAGTTAAATCTTTTAAAAAATAATACCCAGTGAACTTGCTTTGGTGACAACCGACGTGGATTTTGAAGTGCTTCTAAGTTTTTATGATTGGTCCACACCTCAAATGGCTGTGAACTTCCCTCTAACAGATGTCTCCAGGTGAGTAATGACCAACAAACTGCGAAAGCTTCCTTCTCCCAAATTGCCCAATTGCGTTCAGCTGGACTAAACTTCCAAGAAGTATACGCACATGGTTGCAATTTACCCTTTACATTCTTTTGTAGCAAAACAGCTCCCACAGCTACATCACTGGCATCCGCCTGGATGATGAATGGGAGGTTTGCATCCAGGTGTTTCTGTTTGCTCTTGTGCAAACAGATTTTTTAGGTTATCAAACGCTATTTGACATTTGTCTGTCCATGGTAAAACTGTACTTGGTTTTGGATTTTTAACACCAATAGACTTGGTTCATAATAAATCCATTAATGGCATAGCGATATCGGCAAAACATGGTATAGATTATGATAACCCCCTTCCCAATGTATAGTTGGCTCCCATTTATCAAGCCAGGCTAGACCTAGGATTAGTGCTTCACTCATGTGAGAGACTACTATAAAAGAAATCCACTCTCGGACTTCCGGGTTGCCAGGCTTCGGCAACAGCAGGGATTCGCGTCTCTCTGCGATCCCTGCTGTGCTCGCTGTCTTGGTGCCTCCAATCCAGACGGATCTGGAGGATAAGGCTGCCCTGTAGAGGCAGCCGAAGATAGGGAGGATCTGTGAAGGGGTTTGGGGGTGTCGCAGACCCACTCCTCACCCAGCTTAACCTCCTTTTCTCAAGGCGGTGCAGCGGCGGTCAGTGATGGCCACCACAAAGAAGCCGGCACCTGGAAAAGATTGTGCTGGAGGAAGAAGGAGAAAGAAGATTCAGAAGTGAAAGTGTTGGCTGTGCCGGGAAAATAGCAACTTCTAAAACCTGGAGTGGAATTGTTTATTGCCTGAAAGATACATTGTATCCCTAAGAAGAGAAAAGCGGCGGAGAAAGCTGCCAAGGGAAAACTTTTTTTTTATTTACTCTCCCACCCCACAGAAACACTAAATGCAGAATTGGAAAATACTGGGCACCGAAGGCATTTTAACTTGAAAATTGTGAGAGAAAGGACTTTGGATTTTGGACTTAACATCCTCAGAAATTGGAAACCTCGCATTGGAGGTATGGATTTCTGAGCGTTTAAAGGGAAATTGCTGTTGTAAGTGGGGGGAGAGGAAAAAAAACTTTCTGGAGCAGAGCTTGAAAAAGGAGGAGATTGCCTAGAACTTTAAAGAAAGATACATTTTAATGGGAACCTTTTGATTAATCAGTAACCCCAGAAAGAGAAATCGAAGAAGGCAAAAAAAAAAAGTATTGAAAGAAATAGTTTATCTGGATCTTTTAGTGACTTTGGAATTTTTTTGGAATTACTCTTGATTAAAAATACTTGGGTGGTTGTTTTTGAAGAAGTCTTTCTCTTCATGATGGCATTGCTTTTGGATGAATTAAAAACTCAATACCAAAAATATAAGAAAGAAGAGCAAGATGGAAAAGATACTTTGGGCACCCTTTTTCAATTTTTAGAAATGGCGGTATGTACTTATGAAAAAATGACTACGCAGCAGGACGATTGGAACAAAGAAGAAGAAGAAGCCATTTTGGATGAGCAATGGGTTTTCTTGGGGGAGGAGGAGGAAGAGGAAAAGAAAAAGGGGATTTTAAGGGCAGAGAAAACAATCCAAAAAGAGAAAAATGAGATGAAAGGTGGATATAAGGTTAGAAAACAACAGAAAGGGGGTAAGCAGAAGAAGAAAAGGGAGGAGGAGAGACAATGAGGTAAAAAAGGCAAGGAGAAAAATAAACAAGAGAGAAAGGAGGGGGTGGAAAACCTTAATGGTGGGAAGCAAGATTTAAAGAAACAAAATCTATTTAGAGACAATGGGTAAATTTAATTGAAAAAGGGATCCTGAAAGGTACATAAAAGTGTGTTTTTATATGTGTATTTAGAGTAAAATGTGTATTAGCATATATGATTAGCTCTTTTATGGTATTTATGGTGGGTTATAGGCTTTCATTTTGTAATTGTAGTGTACTTGCTTTTTTTATAAAGTTTATTGTGTAATTTTAGAATGTACTAACCAGAATCTCAATATAAATTAAGTGTTATATTAGAGTCAAAGGCATTACTCCATTTAGTGTACAGGAGAAGTATATCTAAAGAAAAATGATGAATGGATAACTGGAAAAGAACAGACAAAGAATGATAAGTATTATGAATTGTATTGAGATAAGATAAACAAAATAAAACTAAGAAAGATAAAAGAGGGAAGAAGCTATACAAAAAATTGAAAATGGTAATAAGATATGGAATGACATATAAAGTAAATATGATTTTTGAATTTGTGTCTGTGCGAAGAGTTTTAACCCGGGATTAAGCAGCTTTCAGAAATGATGTTTTTTTATGTTCTATGTCATGTTTGTTTGTGTATTGTTTTTTAAAAGGCAAAAATTTTGACTAGTAAGAAATATAATCTGGATAATAGAATGAAAAGGAGAAATCGGGAGAAGATATGATGAGCAGATAATGTAAATATACATATTACATCTGGCACGTTTTACTGATTCTTCCAGAAAGATTCTTTATGTTAATATGCCTTGATTGTTTGTATGTTTTGTAAAGTCAATAAAATTTGTTTTTTTTTAAAAAAAAAGTCAGAGGAAAATATAAATGTGATGATTGAATAGCAGATAAACTAGAAAAGAAATGTTATTGAATAAGAGTAAAGAGAAACAATGTGAAATTTGTTAAAGGGAATTTATGTATCTATATGGAAATGGGATAAATTAGAAAAATGTGATATAAAATAATGTGTTATCTGCTTTGTAAAGATTTATAATGGAAAGAGGTTTTATGTTTTTAATGTTTAATGATGTTTTCTTTTGTTTGTTTGTTGTTAAAATCAATAAAATTTCTTTAAAAAAAAAGAAATCCACTCCCAGTGTTCACCCATTACCATTTTGATATATTCTGTTCTATGGGTTGTTGGAACTCCACCTAGTATAGACCCATCCACCTGTTCAAACTTAATAGGGACACCCAATTTGATAACCCTTACATTTAACTTATCCACCACTGCTTCAGTTATCAAACACGTTGAGCACCCAGAATCTATTAATGCCCCCACCTTGATTCCCTGATCAGTTCCTTTATTCCATAACAAAATAGGTATTATAAAAGGATGAATGGGCTTACTCACTGTTGGGTCATCAGGTACCTCAGTTTCCACTTCATCTTTACCCACTGTAGTAGATGGCATTTTCGATTTGTCTTCTGCAGTTTGAATGTCTGGCAGGTGGACCGTTATTCCTCTTGCTTTGTCATGATCATGCCTTTTCTTGTCTACCAATTTTGGTTCTAGTTGAATCCGCACCAGCTCTGGGATCTTTGGCCACTGTCAGGGGTGGTATAGGACATTCCATAGCCCGATGTCCCAGTCTATCACATCGAAAACACTTCAATGTTCCCTTTCCACTTTGCATTGGGATTATTTTGGTTTGAGGTTTTATCACTGAGCCCATAGTTTTATGCAGTTGTACTAATCCTTCAAGCCTTGGCCTCAAATGACGTAGTCCATCATCTAGTTCTATTTCCACCCTATACCAATCAGTTAGTGTGGTATGCGACCCCCTATAAAGGCAAGCTTGATTTAATTTAGGGTCCATCCCTTCTTTGAAGAGAAGTATTAACAAACTTTCCGGCAGTGTGGGAAAGTTTACCACTTACTTGTCGAAAGTCATTCACATATTCTCGAGCTGTCCTCCCTTTTTGTTTTATGGCCAACAGGTTTTCTTCTGCCCATTTATCTGCCATCATGTCTTCAAGCTGGGTCCTTAATGCATCTAAAAATTACCCTATATCTCCCAATTATTCTGCCCGATGGCTATATAAATCAGCTGCCCATTCATAAGCTTCTCCTGTTAGTACTTCAGTCACAGCAACTACCATAGACCAATTTGAATGGTAACATTGGCTATATAAAACAAAATGATTCAATACTTGACCCCAAAATACTGCTATTTTATTGGCATTTCCGTCAAAAGTGGCTGCTAAGGGGGGGGGCACCTCCCTTGTGTTTGTCCTTCCCAACGAGCCCCATACTCCCTATCTGGTCTGTCCAATACACTAGGTCTCATGGACTATCTATCCATCTCTATACCTCTATCATCTAGTCTTCTAGAACGTAAGCCCAACCATTCCAAGCCTCTCCCAACTTCGGACTCCTGTAACCCTAAAGGACTAGATGTACATAAAGGGTCCCTCCCAGAATGCAATGCTTGTTTATGGACCGATGTCCTCCTATCCATTGGCTCCTTCAAAGTCACCTCCCCAAACTGATTCTGTAACATGTCTAATGTTTCACTGCCTGGGACTGCCCACTGGCTTTCCTCTGACCCAGGCCAACGCTTAATTCTCCAGTTAGCCATTCGGTCCTTCCGTTGAACTTCTTCCTCTTCTTCCCCCTTTGGAATATGGCTAGGTTCATTCAATCACACTTTGGTTAATTTGGGCTTTACAACCAGCTGTGATGACAATGGCATGGGTTCCTTTTCCTCCCCATCAGCCTCCAGTTCATGTCCACTCACAGCATCGTTTTCAACCACCTCAGTACCCTCCTCCACCATCCATGCTGGATCTGTACCTTCTGCCATAGTCCTTCAATAAACCCCTTTATAAGAGAGGAGAAGATAGAGCAGCGCTGGCTTTCTGTTAGCTCCCGTTGGAACTCATAGAAACTTCAACAATAAACTACTTTACTCACAGTTTGTTGAGAAAGAATGTATTTATTATAATCCATTTCTTCCAACCCAGCAACAATCGGTGAATCCGAATTAAGCCGGTGCTAAGAGCCTCTGCCTCTCAGCACTTTTTATTACCCAGTCCCACCCCTTTCTACTAACATCCGCCCTCCCCATTAATCCCGCTCGCCTCCTCCTCGCAAGGCTAAATGCAGCTAACCTGCTGACCCTAATCACGCCCGCCACATTCCATCCCACATATCTGATTACTCCCCCCCCCCCAGTCTGTTTCATATTCATCTATTGTGCAAACACACAGCAAAACCAAGACGAAGCTCTGATCGGCTTAAAAATAAAAAAAAAGAAACCCCGATAGCCGTTCTTCATCAACTGTTTTGTTCCATTGAGCTGTGCCAAGCCACTCTGTAGAGGAGCAGCAAACCCCCTCCCCCCACACCAGTTCCTATCAGGTGGTTGTGCCTGTAATGGGATGTCAGTTACACGGACATTTAGCAGGTTCGGCAACAACAGGAGGAGCGGACCCCATCTTTTCCAGGTTAATGTGTCGGGCTTCCCATCACAGAACTGGTCGGCAGGACCTTTGAAACCTGACAGAAACAACATAGATAGAAGACAGACAGACAGATAGGCAGGCAGGCAGGCAGATAGATACATAGATAGATAAATCTGTAGTTAGCTGTTAGATAGATGACGGATAGATACAAGATAGATAGATAGATAGATAGATAGATAGATAGATAGATAGATAGATAGATAGATAGACAGATAGACAGACAGACAGACAGACAGGCAGGCAGGGAGGCAGACAGATAGCTACATAGATAGCTACATAGATAGATAAATCTGTAGTTTGCTGTTAAATAGATAGATGATGGATAGATAGAAGATAGATAGCAGATAGATAGATGATAGATAGATGATAGATAGATAGATAGATAGATAGATAGATAGATAGATAGATATAGATAGATAGAAAGATAGAAAGAGACAGATAGACACATACATAAATCTGTATGCTCTAAGATAAATGATGGATAGATAGAAGATAGATGATAGATAGATAGAAAGATAGATAGAAAGATAGATAGATTAGATAGATGATAGACAGATAGATACATAGATACATCTTTAGTTAGGTGTTAGATAGATGATGGATGGATGGATGGTTGGATGGATAGATAGAAGATAGATACTAGATGGATGGATGGATAGATCGATAGATAGACAGACAGACAGACAGACAGGCTGGCAGGCAGGCAGGCAGGCAGGCAGACCGATAGATAGATACATAGATAAATCTGTAGTTAGCTGTTGGTTAGATGATGGATAGGTAGAATATAGATAGAAGATAGATAGATAGATAGATAGATAGATAGATAGATAGATAGATAGATAGATAGATAGATGATAGATAGATAACCCAGATCAAGCTTAGCCCACCAGGTTTCTTCAAATCTTTCAAATCCACTTTTCAATGCACAGTTCCGATAAAGTTATTAGTGTTTTGTTTAATTTGCCTTATTGATCTTCAAAAAGCTCAGTGAATATTTCCCAGCATCCAAATCTCCTATGAAGATAAAGTCAAGGTCAAGTAGCCTTCCTGGTGTTATTTACTTTTTCTCCTTTCCTCACTTTCCTTTGATTTTTACACATTACAGTTATCTTCTTCCTCCAGTAGATGGCTCTCCTGCTCCCAATTCCAGCCTTTAACCGAGTATAAAAGTCAAAAACAGATAATTGTCAAGCAATCAGGGGGGTTAAAAATAATTTCTCCCATTAATCACTTTTCACAATGTTATTTGCCTTCTCCAGGCTTTCTGTGTTTTAAATCATCCTTTAGGTATTTCTTTTACTTCCAGGTCTTTAATCTTTAAATCTCGAAGGTAACAGTTGGAAGTTATCTCACC
The DNA here is from genome assembly GCF_900518735.1 of Pseudonaja textilis. Next base: position 592,790 of record NW_020769483.1, on the reverse strand, counting down.
CAGTTTCACTGCTCTGTCCATGCACTGCTGTAGCACAAGATCTTAGTGTTGTCCCAGCTTGTGACTGACCAAAATGGTCGTTGTCTCTGCTGCCATTTGGGAGAGCTTTCTTCGGATCAGTGAGGAAATTGAGGTTTCCTCGTGATCGACAAAGCGCCTCTCCTTTCTTCACCACCCCTCCAGGGTGGCTTAACCTCATAGGGTGTCTGGCTGCATTTCACAGAGCCCTGTGGAGATCCAATATTTTCCAGCCGGTCTTGCCACAACGTCAACCGGAAGTCCCAATGGGTTATAATTCTGTTGCTGCGTAGTGAGGTGCCTGGTTTTTTTTTTTTTTTCATTTTAAATGCTACCTTTGGGATTGTGGTTGATGCAGTTCTTTTGTTCCCAGTGATTGGTAGACTGGGTCAATGTCAATGTGTCTGTTTATTGACTTATTGGTGGAAAACCAGGTGTCAAGGAATGGCCTTTCTCCCAGGATTTCACCTGGATTACACGTCAGATTTGTGACCTTCTGAATCTTCCTGGACTGACATGAGAGATAGTGGGTTGTGACTTTTGATAGTACTTAAAAACTAAAGCCCAGCAATAACAGCCAGCCAATCAAACAGTCCGAAATCAGACCATGACTCAGAAATATCTGAACAAACAACATTCAGAGTAATTTGCATCTTATAAAAAAGTATTTAAAGACCTGTGTTCTTACAGACGAGCACAATTCAAAATGCACTAACAACATCTCCTTGAATGGTGATGAACCATTTGCAACCAAATTGTCAAGCTTGGAGCTCAAACCAACAGCCTATCTACCAACCTGAGCTACTAATAGTCAAATACATTGTCTGTCAACTCATAAAACATTTTGTACACACATTTTATAGTTGTCAACAGAAAGAAGTGGGGGGGATTTCAAAGAGCAGGCAGCAGTGTGGCAGAGCAGGTAACTGTGGAATCGAAAGTACATTCCATTCATATTATCTTCAGAGACTGATTAGATGACTGAAGCTTCTGCCACACAAAAATCTAATTGGAGAGAATGATTGATGACTCTTGGCTATGGATGTGTTTCTTTGGATGATACACCCAGAGGGGTTGGGGGAAAAACAGGATCAAGGGTGACAGAGAATTATGTATCTCAGAGTCGGCTACACCCAGGCTAATGCTGGCATGTTAACTTCTAATAAATCCTTTGCAGTTTTCGGAGTGTGGCTCGAGACTCAGGATTTCATTGGAGTGACTGCTGGAACCCTGACATTGTCAACCCTGGAGAGAACTGGGCTGAGGCCATCTTGGAGTCTTCAGGGTTGCCACACAACGGTGGGAGGGGGAAAAATTGTTAGATGGGGTTTTGTAGCCAAAACAATATAGTGTTCCTCTGGGAACCAAAGTCATTCTCACAGGCTGGAGGTGGAGCTGGTCACCAAGCAATTGACCAGCAACTGGATTGGACAACATGATCAGTGACTTAGGGGAAAGGGAACAATTTTTTACTTTCAATTAGGTGAAAGCTGCGGGAACTTTCAGAGTCGGCTTTCACCAGTTATGCCAAGGAACCTGCCTGCCTCGAAGTTCTGTTTTCTATGGGTGCATTTTCTATTGGAATGCTGACATCAAGCCCTCTTTTAATTTAATTCATTTAATTCATTAATTTAATTTTAAATTTTAAATCTTCCGATACAATCGAAGCCACGCTCCGGGGTCCTGAGCCCCGACTGCTCGCCCAACCTTCGTGGGACTCAGGGAAGATCGCAAAGAGGGAGAAATGAGAGGAGGACATTGTGGGCACTGCTGCTGCCTCCCTGGGGGCTGTACAGACCCCTACTGAAAGCCATCAGGTGGCAGAAGTGGTGGCTGAAATCATTTTCCAGATGGCAGCCCAGCCAAAAGTCTGCACTGAATGGCTGACTGCTGGGGACATCTATCAGGCCGAGGAAGACTTCAGGTGCAGCAGCTCAGTCCAGGGTCCGGTGAGATACCTGCCGATGACCTCGATGCGGGAGTTGATGACCACCCTCCACCAATGGAGGGTGAAGGGACCTCTGGAGCTGGATGAGTCTGGGGACTGGAGTTATTGGACCATGGTCTATAGCCAAACCCTGGAAGGCCTGCCAGAGAGGTCCAACAGGTTGAGCTTGGAAAGTCTGGAGCAAGCACGTTGGGTTGAGTGGACTCACGTGGACTCGAGTTGCCCAGCAACTCGAGTGGCAAGGCCTGTACCAGCTCTGTCATTGCAGTCAAGCCCTGGACCGCGGCACAGCCCACTGAGGCCACGTCGAGTGGGGACCCCCACTGGGTCACCCACAACCTCTGCTGAGATTACAGGCACCCCATGGATGGGGCTACTACCCCAAGACACAGCTGGGACACACAAGACACACACACACACGTTTCATTTCACAGAGAAGATTTCCGCCATAGGAAGAGGTGCTGTACTGGATGAGAAGAGGGGAGGCACACCTCCGTAGCCAGGGAAGACTTGGGGGTGGCCACAGAAACCCCCCAATCTGATGGGAAGCTATGGAAAGAGCTAAATCAGGAAGAGGCAGAGAGGATCTGCAGGAATCTTATCCTGCCAGATCCTCTGCCCAGCTCCTCCCCTTCATGGGGGAATCCTCCGCTTGGCTCTCTCAGCTTTGCTTCACAGAAGAAAAAAATGTGATTTCCTTCCTTCAAACACCCGTCTCTCTTGCTTAGAGCATCTGGACGAATCAGCCCCTTCAGATTTTCTCGCCCCCTCAACCCAGACTTTTGGACCTTGACTTTTGAGGTGGGAAGGGCCAGAACCAGCGGCAGCACCAAGGGGAATTCTCCCTGTTTGAGTGTCATCGGTCTCCCGGCAGAGTTCTTTGTGACTTCACCTGAAGGAGGAGGGAGTTTGTCACAGAGAGAGAAGAGGAGAAATTGGGAGGGGAGATCCATTCAGTATTGGGTGGGGGAGGACTGCAGCTCAAGGGGTGGGTTCATGCCAGCCCTGGATGGGACCCTTTGCTGTCTTCATGATTCTCAGTCAGGGATTCCCACTTCCCCCCTTCTTCTTTATTTTTTAAAGAATTTTTTTTATTTTTTATGACAGACATAAACAAATGAAAACATACAAACATAACACCATCTTTCCGTTATATGCATACAGTGTGTCAGCTGGTTACAACCTTTTGTGCTAATCTTTTTTAGCCATTACTCACGAGTCATATAAATTCTTGCATTGTCAACCTAACTATATGCTTATATATTTATCAATTATTAACCACTCATCTGACTAACCAATTATTCATCATTTTACATGAGTTATTCTAATTTTTGCATAAGATGATATTATGCATTCATCCAATGGTTCTTGATTTTTGTTATATATTCTATATCCTTCTATAAATTTTTTATTAGGAAACTTCCTAATCTATTTCGTTACCATGTCTTTTTATCTAACCACTGATAAAATAAGTCCCATACCATGTAAAATTGTTTGTCTTCTTGTTCTCTAATTTCAAATGTCAATTTACTCAGTTCAGCACAGTCCATAATTTTCTTAATAACTTCCTCCTGCATAGGTATATTTTCATTTTTCCAATTCTTAGCAAATACAATTCTGGCCGCTGTTAAAACATTTACAAATCAAATATTTAAACTCTTTATTGAATATTTCTGGTATAATTCCCAATAAAAATATAAAAACGAAAGTCTGTGTTGTTTTATCATTTTTTCCAACCATGTGTGGATTATAGTCCAGTATCTTTTTGCATCCAAGCATGTCCACCACATATGGTAATATGAGCCAGGTATCTGATGACATTTCCAATGTTTGTCCGATTTGTTCTTGAACATTCTCGCAATTCTCGTCGGGGGTAAATGCCACCTGTAAAACATCTTATACAAATTTTCTTTATAAGCAGTTGACATTGTCATTTTATAATTTTGAGACCACAATTTTTGCCATTTCTCTAAATCAATCCCATATCCAAAATTTTTTCCCCAAGCAATCATCGTCTCTTTAACTTGTTCTTCCTCTAATTTAAACTCTAGCAAGTGTCCATAAAGTTTTCTGATTACCTTTTCATTGGTACCTGTCAAAATTTTATCTAAACCAGTCAATTTATCATGAAAAACCTTCTGTTTTAAAATCTTTATCAAATCTAGATTGTATTTGTGCATATGAAAACCAATTCCTTTTTATACCTTGTTCTTCTAGTGCTTGCATAGATTTAAGTTCACCCTTTTCATTCAATATCTCACCATATCTAACTATTTGTTCCTTTTTATATGTTATTGGATAAGAAAAAGCTTCAATAGTAGATAACCATAGTGGAATTTTTAAATAATATTGTTTTTTTGTCTTCTCCCAGTTTAAAAACAATGCCTCTTGAATATAATGTCTTCTGAAATACCCCTGTGTTTTGGTTCCCTTATACCAAAGGAAGGCATGCCACCCCATGTTCCTCTAAATTCAATAATCTAGAATTCCCTAATGTTATCCATTACTTCACCCACATCAAATTCGTCGCCTGATAATATAATTCCCAGTTGGGCAAAGCAAATCCTCCTCTTATTCTTGCATCTAGTAACAGTTTGAGTTTTATTCTGGCTTTCTTTCCCTGCCAAATGTATTTTAACACTATTTTATTTAAATCATCAAATAACTCTTTCCCTAATCTAATTGGAATTGTCTGGAATAAGTATAAAATTCTAGGCAATACATTCATCTTAATTGTAGATATTCTCCCAATCAATGATAACTGTAAGTTTGCCCATTTTGTCAAATCTGTCGCAATCTGTGGTTTGAGTTTAATGTAATTATCCTCCTTGAGTGTGCTACATCTACGTATCCCTAAATACTTGACTTTATTTGTGACCTGGATCTCCAAGACTTCCTCCCTCTCTTTCTTTCATCTTGTTGATATGTTCTTTGTTAATATCTTTGTTTTATCTTTGTTTATTTTCAAACCTGCTACTTTTGCATACTCCTCTATCTTTTCTATTAACTTAGGTGTTGATTCCAATGAATCTTCTAAAATAAATACCAGGTCATCTGCGAAAGTTTGCAGTTTATACTCTTCCTTTTTAATTGTCAATCCTTTTGTTTCTTTTTCTTCTCTAATATTCCTGTTCAGCACTTCCAGTGTTAAACACAAATGACAGAGGTGACAGTGGACAACCTTGTCTTGTCCCTTTGCTTATATCTATAGCATCTGTTAACTCTCCATTTATCATAACCTTTGCAATTTGTTTAGAATATATCATTTCTATGGCTTGGATAAATTTTTTACCAAAGCCCATTTGTTTCAATTGTAATGACATAAATCGCCAATTCACATTATCAAAGGCTTTTTGTGCATCTAAAAACATCAAAGCCATTTGTTTTTCGGGATGTGCTTCATAATATTCCAGAGTATCCAAGATCATTCTCATATTGTCTTTAATTTGTCTCTTTGGCAGAAATCCATTTTGATCCAAGTGAATAAAGTTATTTAAATATCTTTTCAGTCTTTCTGCCAAAATTGAAGCAAAAATTTTGTAATCTGAGTTTAGTAGGGATATAGGTCTGTAATTTTTAATTTGCTGCTGGTCTGTGTCCTCCTTCGGTACAAGTGTAATATATGCTTCTGACCATGTTTTGGGTATTCTCTTCCTTGACATAACTTCATTCATGACTTCTAGTAGCTGAAGATTCAGTGTTTCCTGAAATGTCTTGTAGAATTCCACTGGCAATCCATCCAGACCTGGTGCTTTTCCAATGTTTTGGTTTTTTAGAGCTTCTGTTAATTCCATCATCGTTATATTACCTTCTAGCATTATTTCAATGTCTTTGGGTATCTGTGGCAGATTAGCATCCTGTAAGTATTGTTTAATTCTTTCTTCCTGAACATTCTCTTGATGGTACAATTTTCTGTAAAAATCTTGAATCGTTTTTGTCTTCTCTGCGTTTCCATAGCATACCTGTCCTTGTTCATCTATTAGTTGATTTATCCTTCTTGATTTTCTCTCCTTTCTCAATTTATAAGCTAACCATCTGCCTGGTTTATATGCGTCTTCAAAATAGTTCTGTTTAGCATTTTTGATTTTTTGTGCTAATTCCTCTTTTTCCATTAGCCCCATTTTATGTTTAGTTATATCCATTTTAGTTTTAATGTCTTTTTTTGTGGGAATTTCTGTAACTCTTTTTCCAGCCTCTTGTAGTCATCTTCCAGTGTTTTAAAAGTTTTTTTCTGTTTTATATTTATTTTTCTTGTATATTCATTATGAAGCCTCTTGTGTAGGCCTTCATCGTGTCCCAGAGATTCTGTAGTGATGTATCCTCTTTTTTATTTTCTTTAAAGAAGAAAGTCAATTCTCTCTCAATTTTCTGTTTAAAATCTTTTTCCTTCAATATCATATTATTTAAAGTCCATCTAGATCTCCTTTTTTGTCCTTTCCATACCACTGTTATTGGATTATGATCTGCCAAAGTGCTTATTTCTATTTCAATATCTTGTGTGTTGGATAACAATTCTGTTGACATCCACATCATGTCTATTCTAGACCATGATGCATGTCTATTTGAATAAAAAGTATATTGTTTATTTCCCGCATTTCTCTCTCTCCATGCGTCTTTTAAGTTTATCTCATCTATCATTTGAAAGAAGAATTTTGGCAATGTCTTTCTAGTTTTCTTTGTTGTTTTCTGTGTTTTATAGTCCAATTTGTCATTATTCCATTAAAATCTCCCATCATACAAATATTAACATAGTCCAGTTCAATTATTTTCATATGTAGTTTCCTATAAAAATCTTCTTGATTATCATTGGGAGCATAAATTGCTATTAGAAGTGTCTTTACATTATTATCTATTATCTCCACCATCAAAATCCTTCCATCATCATTTGTGTATATTTATTCCGCTGGAATTGTATCTCTGATGTATAACACCACTCCTCTCTTTTTACACTGTGTCAAATAGTTTCCCTAATTTTTGTTGTTTCAGTAAGTATTCATGTTGTTTTTTAATATGCACTTCTTGTAAGCAGATTATATCAAATTTTAATTTCTCTAATTTATGGAATATTTTGCTTCTTTTAGTAGCTAAATTAAGTCCATTTATATTGATTGTAATCAATTTTCTCTCATCCATTTTAGACTTTGTAAGAAGGATTTGTTGCTCTAGTAGATCTTGGTTCTCGTTGCTCTCTGGGTACACCACCAACGGCTTCTTCTTCCTTTTCAATTGCTATTGTAGGTTCATCTTGAAATTCGATTAATGACTCTTCTTTTCTTGTATCTTCCTCCTTTCCTCTAAAATATTCCAGATAGAATAACTCAGCTTTTTCAACTGTGTCAATTCTGTGTCTTTGTTCCTGCCAGGTGAACATGAGACCTTCTGGTATCAGCCATCTATAATTTATTCCTCTCTTAAGTAACTCTTTAGGTAAAAATTAGTATTCTTTTCTTTTCTCTCTCACTCTTCTTGGTACCTGTTTCAGTACCACAATTTCTTTATCTTTATACTTTAGCGTTTTCTCTCTTGCCGCCTGCAGTATCTGTGATTTAATTGTTTTCTTGGTGAATCTGATATGAACTTCTCTTGGTAATTTATTTCGCATTGCATATCTTGTGTAGACACAGAAAACCTCATCCATTCCATCCATCATCTTCTCTTTAGTTATCTCTAATGCTTCTGCCAAAATTTCTGTCATTGTTTCAGCAAGGTTTTCACCCTTTTCTTCTTCTATATTTTGGAATCTAAGATAAAATTCTGACCTGTCGATTTGCCATCCCAAAGATCTGCCCTTGCCTCACTCAACTTCACTCAGTCGAATATCCATATCTCCAATCTTCTTATCTCTTTGTACATCTTGTTCTTCAATTTTCTTAATTCTGTCATCATATTGTATCATCATCTGTTGAATATTTTCAACTTTCTCATCTGTCTTTTCAGTTCTCTGCTCAATTATCTCCGTTCTTTTCTCAATATTGTCTGTTTTTGCTTTGGATTCTTTGCATAATCTTCTGCAGTGTCACTTCCTTCTCCTTCTCCTGTTGCAACATCATCTGTATTGACCGTTGTCCTCCAGATGGTGAACAGGAAGAAGTTGGTATTGAAGAAGCTAGTGCTGGTATCTTTCTACTCATCTTGCAATGCTTGATTGAAGAGGAAAAAGAAAGAAAGAAAAACAGAGAAATGGGAGCAAACAACTGCCACACCAATAAAAATTTTAAGAAAAAAAAGGGAAAGGAAAAAAATTTCAGGCACTTGTATACCTTAATCCAATTTGGTTCCAATTATAAAAAAAAGAAAAAAGGAAAAAAACAAAATGTAAAAAGAAGAGGTAAGAAAAAATAAATAAAAAGGTAGAAAAAAATTAAAAAGATTAAATTAAAGAGACAGAAGTCTATATTATCCCCTTGTTAAAAAAAAGAGAAAATAAAATAAAAAGAGGTGAGGGGGGAGAAAAAATTGTTCTAATTCCTGTATCAAAAGGCTAAAGTCCAAACATTAAAAATTCAACTGGAGGGGAAGTGAAAAAAAAGGAAGGGAGAGATAGAACACTATTCTGTCAAAAAGCAAAACACTGCCACTACATGTTCAAGGCTCTTTACTAGTTCAAAACAAAATTTACAGTTCTCTTTTCAAGGTCATTTCAATCTTCTTTCTTTCTTCCAATTTCAATTCCAGACTCCAGTTATCAATAGTTCACAGAAAAGCACCTGTATAAACAATCTCCATGCTCTTCCCACTATCTTTTCAGTAAAAGCTCAGAGTCCTTGAATGTAATGCCAGATGTATCAACAAGTAAGAAAGAAAGAAAAACAAGGTATCTAAGCCTCTAAATAGCAGTGTTACTTATTTCCCTTCACTTTCGCTTCCCCTCAAATATTCAAGCCAGGAATAAAATAATAATAAAAAAGTTGAATTGTTAAAAAAGAAAAGAATAAAAAGATCTTAATTAAAGAGACTTTCAAAGGAGTTATTTAAAAAGTAAAAGTTAAAAAAGAAAACCAGTCCAGTTTAAAATTGAGAAGCTTTTACCAAAAATCCAAGTTCCAATAAAAAGGAAAAAAAAGAAAAAAAACTTCAGTTTAATTTGTGCTTAATCTCGCCACTTAACCACTTTTATTTTCACTTTTAGTCTTTTAGGGTGTTCTCTCCCAAAAATAGAAAATAGAAATTTATCTCACCAAACTGACACACTTTCTTTCTGACTTTCTTCTGTTCAGGAGCTGTCACAGCTTCAGCTGCTTGAATGGCTGCCTCTCCGCCACTGGAAAAAAGGGCTTCTCCTGAATCTACCAGGGACTTTGCGGTGTCCCTGGGATCGACAGGATGTGCCCTTCTCAGTCACTGTCTCTACGGGATGGTTTACGTCCAATTGGACCGTCCAGCAGTGGAGATATCAATGGTGATCTTGGAGCCTCCAGATCGCATGTCGTACCACTGCGACACCAGCTGCACCCTCCCCACTTCCCCCCTTCTTATTCCCCCCACCCCCCCATTGACATCCACAACAGTGATTCTTGAACCAAAAACCAAGCTTTGATTTGCGGTGGGTCAGAAAGCCCCACAGCACTGTGGGTACAACCGGCCCTCTGGCAGCCCCTTTACCAGGAAGAGATCAAAAGGCAGAAGCTTCCAGGAGGGGCAGGGAAGGCAGTGACCCCACATGGTTGGGGGAGTTTATCTATCTATCAAATGCATCAAACTGGGATTGGCAAGTAAGAAATTGGGGCCGAAATATATAGGCCCCTTTCCTATAGTGAAAGTCATTAACCCAGTGACTGTACAGCTGAAATTACCACCGCGATTCAAACAGATACATCTGGTGTTCCACAGTAGTCTTCCAAAACCATCTATGGGTATATCCTTGGATTTCAGGGACGATCACTATGAAGTAGACAATATTCTAGACTCCTGTACGTGTAGAGATGCATTACAATACTTGGTCAAATGGAAAGGATATCCTACATCAGAGGCCACATGGATATGACAGGAGGATATGGTAGCTCCTCGACTACAGCGAAACGTCCATAGACGATATCCCAGGAAGGCAGGGGGGATAGGGGAGTATTGTAGATATAACACTGACATTGTCCCTTATTGTTTTCCAGGCAGATCCATGGTAGAGGGGGGAGCCGCATGTCAGACTCCGGACATGCTGCAACATGCGCCGGAGCCTGACAACATTGGGTGGCGGGAGGAACTGCTATTTACCTTGTTGCCACTCCAGCCACCCCAGGAACTGCTATTTACCTCGTTGCCGGCCCAGCTGCCTGACATATGGAGACACTAGGACGATGTCATCAGGAGGCAACAGGGAGATTGCAGCTGATGGTCACCCTGGCTATGGAGAGACTAAGATGGTGTCATCAGGCGGCGACAGGGAGATTGCAGCAGGCTGGGAATGGGTGGCAGTGACTGAATCCAGGACTGAAGGAGAGACGAGTGGTGGCTGACGTTTGGAGGAGAATGGCCATGGTGGTGGGTAATCTGGGCACAATCAGGGGATAATAAGGAAGGTTAGTAAGCCCACGGGTGAAAGGAGTTGCAGATAGGTGAATGTTAGTATAACGAAGGACCGGATGTTAGGCCGCTTAGATGAGTGGGAGGGGTGGAACTAAGGTATTTAAAGCGCTGAGAGGCAGTGGCTCTCAGCACTGGCTTTATTTGGAAATATCCTTACTTGCTGTTGCATTGTTTTGGTTGCTGGAATAAAGAGAAGATTACTCCAAACTGTGAGTCCTGGCTGCTTTTTCCAGATGGGAGACCAAGGTACCAGAGGCAGCTGAGACCACGCCCACCCAGTCACATGGCCATGCCCACCTAGCCACTCCCACCTTTTTATTTTTTTCACATTTCAAGAACATCTTTTCTTAGTGGACAGCACGATTTCAGGTGTTCACATTTCCATACCAACATGACCTTGATTACATATTCATCTTTCACACTTAGTTTCATATCTTATCATTACTTTACATATTTTCTATTAATTTTCTCAAATAATTTCCTCAAACTGATTTTGTATATTTTCAATTCGTTTCTGAACCTATTTCTTTTAACTTTAAAGAATTCTTATATCTTCATATTCATTGTACTTTATACTTTTATCTGTCAGGTTTGCCATTTCATTGCACATTCTTATTTCATCATTTCAAAAACTCCATGTCAATTCAAACATTTCAAAAAAGTTTCCCCCACAATTACCAATTAGAGTGTGCCACCCCTATACCATTGGTTAGTTTATATCATTTGGTTAGTTCCTCTTTAATTCCCAATAATCATTTAACTTTTTAATTATCACCTTAAGAATTAATAACAATAATCTCCTAACAACTGCATAACACATATATCTTTTAAGTCAGATTCCGCATGGCACTTTCCCCTTCAATTACATCAAATCATTTATAATTTCAAA
>NW_020769483.1:549171-571021 GCF_900518735.1 Pseudonaja textilis | reverse complement strand
CATATTTATTCAACCCAAACCTGGTTGGTGTATCCATATACCCAACACTCTCAACGAAGTACCTAAAGTTAAAGCTCCCTTGCCAAAAACTAGGACTAAAGTTCATAGGGCCTTTTCCTATAGTGAAGGTAATCAACCCTGTTAACGGTACAACTTAAACTCCCTCGCTTGGTAGGGAAAGTGCATCCGGTCTTTCACAGCAGCTTGTTAAAGCCAGCGGTAAGTTCCCAGATCAGGCCGGTAGATTGGGCAGCCCCAAAACCAATAGGGGTGTAGGGGGGAAAGGCATTATAAGGTAAAAGAAATCCCTGGATTCTAAATTAGATAGGGGCTAGTTGCAGTACCTAGTGCAGTGGAAGCGGTACCCGCTCTCCGAAGCTACCTGGGTCAAGAGATGGAATGTGAAGGCAGATAGATTGGCTAAACAGTTCCATGACAAGTATCCCCAAAAACCTAAAGGACCTCCAGAGGGAGGGAGAGGAGGTTAGTGTAAGGCATCCAGAAAGTATCCATGGTATCAATCACTCCAGGACATTTTCTCTCCAATTGATTTATTTAGAAACAGATCTGGTATGTCAAAGGCAATTCCCCAAAGTGAAAGTATTTTTGCACATTACACAGAATCCACCTTCTCTCCTCCCACTTCTACACTTCATAAATCACGAGAACCAATTAACTGCAACTAGAATTTCTTAATACGACCTACAGAATAACCTTGAACTTTTCAACTGCTCCACCCGCTTCCAATTAAAGGTGGCAGCTGAATTTCAAAGCTGACAGTTAGATTGAACCTTGAGTAACCGCTCTGTGATTTCTTTTCCTTGCAGGAAGTCCTTTTCAATTAAGGGGGGGCTGCCTGTCAACCCTGAAGCTGACCTGACCAATGCCACTTTGAGGCTTCAGTGTTGCCACACTAGAGCTGAGGGATGGCGGGGGGGGGGAATAGAGATAGCTGGGGTTTTGTAGCCAAAACAAAATACTTTCTTCTGGGAACCAAGGATGTTTCAACACAGGTGGTCAGAGAGAGGAGGAGTAACACTGAAGAAGACTCAGGAGATCAAGAAGAACAAAGTGACACAATGTCATGCCCCTGTTAGAATCTGACTCTGAGAGAGCGGAGGAACAGCCGACAGGGAATGGGAGTGTGGCTCCGGAGGTTGTGGAGGAAACTGGGGAAGGGCACAAGCCGGCTGGGCATTCAGAGGAAGACCCAGGCCCATCCCCTCTTCATCCTAGGGCACACAGGGAGGAGCGGATAAGGGAGAAATGTGAATTGCGTGGTCTATGGGGGAGGAAAAGGCCTTGATCCCCTTCATGGGCTGCAGCTGTGAGGACTGTTTAAAAGGACAAACTGCTCAAGGGCCAGTGCTGGAAGCAAAGCGTGAAAATATTTCTAGTTTGTCAGTTCTTATCTGCATTTTGGCATCCTTCCCAGTGTGTGCATTTCGATATCTGTGGACGTCTTCAAGCCCTTATCCTGCCTTGTCTCATTAATTGCTTCAGTGAGCTTTGTGTTGTTTTTTTCCTATTTATAATTTATATGTATTTTGAGTTTGAATAGAAGTTCTTCCTTTTTGCAACTGTTTGTGGGGGAGTTTTTTCTCCAGTCAATGATAATTGAACCTTTGAAGCCAAGTTGAAGGAATTAAAGGGACTTCACCTGTTTTTGTGACTTTGTTCCTTTTGTATCCCACCCTGGGTCATCACAGGAATGAAGAGATACAGGACATGCAATTGAAGGAAAAGAAAGACCACAAGACACAGAGAAAGTTAAGAGAAGAGGAGAAAGAGATCAACTAGAATATTATGGAAGAAGAACTGAGGAACCAAAGGAAATCAGAACAACTAGAAGCACTAAAACAAGACACAAATAAGAAAATGGGTGAAAAGTGTAAGATCTGATCAACAAATATTAACAGACTAAATTCACCAATAAAACACTGGAAAATATTCACTAAACTTCAAAAACTAAAGATAGACATAATTGTGTTACAAGAAGTCCATATAAGAGATGATCAAAAACACCTACTAGAGCAACCGAAATCTGTACGTATCACTTGACCAGCAAGAAAGGAGAGGAGTAGCTCTATACGTAAAAAACAAGATTGCGGCAAAACAAATGTATAATGATAAAGAAGGGAGAATTTTGATAGTAGAGGTTAAATTAAATCATAAGAATATAATAATTGTTGAGATTTATGTGCCAAATGAAATGAAATGAAAGTCAAGTTTGTAATGGAAATGTGTTAACCTGGAATCATGCTGTTCACTGAAAAATGTTGGGGTTTTTTAATATGTGAAAATTAAATAAAAGTTTTTCAAAAAAAAAGGATTGGGTAAATTTAGATAACAAAAGACTCTTATTTTTAGAAGGGCATGACTTACAACAGGGTTGGCATGCATATCTGTGGCCTGGTAGAAACATGGCCCACCAATATTTTTGGAGAAACAAAATTCGGCAAGCTTTAATTCTGATCTGGAGTAAAATAAGACTGAAAAATTACATAGCAATACCAGGTTGGCTATCATCATTCGAAGCAATAATATACCCAAATTTATACAACCAGAAAAAAAGCCGTTACATATAAAGACATTATCACTGATGAAGGTCAATTAAAACAGAGACAGGAACTAAAACAACAAGGAATAGCTTTGGAATACAGTCTAGATACGAAAAAGACAAAAAAGAATGGTGAATTAACTGTCAAGATACAATATTAGATAAAACATTAACAGGACAAGAGACAAAACAAAGAAACTTTATAAATTTCTACTTGACGATAAAATGTATGAAGAACAAGTTAAAGAACCGATATTAACCCGGGCTAGAGACCTCGGACATAGTATAAACCTAGACCAATGGCAACAAATTTGGGACCGAAACAAAAAGATTATGCTAGCGACATCTTATAAGGAAAATCTGTACAAGATGTTTTATAGGTGACATCGACCACCGGCCAGATTAGCAAAAATGTATGGTACTCAATCATCCGTATGTTGGAAATGCTTGAAAGAAAGGGGTACTTTTTACCATATGTGGTGGGCCTGCAAAAAAACACACAGGTGTTCTGGAATAAAATTTGGTCATGGTTAAGAGGAAATGTTGGGTTACACTAGAGACGTTTTTATTAGGAATAATAAAAGAGAACTTTAGCAAAGCAGACATTTACTTAACCATACATGTAATTACAGCAGCAAGAATACTTTCTGCCCAAACTTGCAAAACAAAAAAGAAATTCCAAATGACGATGCTACAATAGATAAGATGTTTCAGTGTGCTGAATTAGATAGCTTGACACTAGAACTGAAAGAACAAAATAAATCCGAATATTGTAAAGTATGGAACAAATTCTACGTGTAGAGGGACATGGAAGAAAGTTCATAAAATTGAAATTAGAATTTAAAGCAAAATAGAAATGAGGTATAAGAAGAAGATCTAAAATGGGACAAAGCCTAGATGGAGCATGGAGTCAAGGTGGCGCACAAACCGGACCAAAATGAGAGTGATGCGCCCAAAGGAAACACTACCCAAGGAGGAGACAACTTCGGTGGTTTACTGCATCAACTGTAGTGACTGTGCAAGCAGTTATGTAGGGGAAATGGCCAAGTGGCCACAGACCAAAGCTGCCCCGAGTTATAACAGACAGGAATAATGAAGAACAAGCCGGGTCGACCACAATTTCACGAGCAAAGCAACTAATTGCCATCTCTGGCAGGTGAACATCACTTCTTAGAGATAAGCATCCCAGGCTGGGTCTGGCAAGCGAGGAAACAACAAGAGATCACCCTCCTTTGACTAACATGACTGAAGCAAAAACAACAGGGTTAATTATGGGTGGGAGGCGGTTGGAAGGGCCTATCACGCATGCAAGGGCTAAATTGATTAATGATATATAAAGGCATAGATCTCTGTAATGGGAGCTTAATACACTGATGATGTCAGCAGAGGCTGATGAAAGCTTAGAAAGTACAATAAATATTTTTTTTTTGTTCCGGAGATCGCAGGATGTCTGTTTCTTCTTTTACAAGTATACCTGGAACTTGTTGTTGTTGTAAGTAACAACTTACAACTTGGAGAGCTGAATCTGAAACTACTTACAAAAATGATAAACTCTTGATAAAATTAAAGAAATTAGAACATGACAAGAAAACCCCCAACAACTCACAACAACACCTGAAACAATTAGTATATAACGTTTCCAACAGAGAACTCACCAAAACAGAAACAGATGTCCTAACCAAAGGATTCAATTATGCTATAGCACCTAAAAAAATCCCCACAGAATCCATCATATGTGCAGTAAAATCTAGCCTAACCAAATTAAATACAGATGAAGCTGATAAAATAAGACACCAAGTTACCAACATCCTATGCACAAGCAAACCACCCAAAAGCAACTTGCAGAAAGAATAAATTAAAGTGCTACAAACCCTGAAAAGAGATAACAGCATAATCATACTCCCAGCAGACAAAGGGAATGCCACAGTAGTAATGGACAGAAAAGACTATGAAACAAAATTGACAGACCTACTCCAAGACTCCACATACAAACCCATAAACACAGACCCAACCACATACCTGGAAAAATTAACCAAGAAGGAAATTATAACCAGCCACATGAGCAAAGAGATCCAACAGACAATCATCCCAAGAGAAAAATCTTCCAGATGCCCCAAACTATACGGCCTCCCAAAAATACACAAAGAAGGCATACCTCTCAGACCCATAGTCAGCTCCAAAGGAGCACCACTACAAAACCTAGCTAAACACTTAGCAAAACAGCTACAGCCCCATGCTGAAACAGCAGCTTCACATGTACAAAACTCATACCACTTCTGGGAAATGATCAAAGATCTACACGTGGAGCAAGAAGATCTGCTTCTAAGTTTCGATGTGGTTTCACTATTCACTCAAGTCCCGATAAAAGAGACCCTTGAAATCATCAAAAATAAATACCAACCAGCCAAACACCTCATGGAACTAACAGAACACTGCTTAACCAACACATATTTCATATACAAAGGACAAAGATACAAACAAATTGAAGGAGCCCCTATGGGATCACCACTGTCACCCGTCATTGCAAACCTGTTCATGGAAGACTTCAAATCCAGAGCCCTGGCCAATGCCATCCACAAACCCAAACTATGGTTAAGTTACATCGATGACACATTTGTGATTTGACCCCATGGAAAAGAAAACCTAAACAATTTCCTAACACACCTAAACAGCACACACCCCAAAATCAAGTTCACCATGGAAACAGAAACAAACAAACAACTACCATTCCTAGATGTACTAATCTACAAAAAAACAGATGGCACACTAGGACACACCGTATACCAGAAGAAAACACACACTAACCACTACCTCAACGCCCAATCCCACCACCACCCAGCACAGATAAACTCCGTGGCTAAAACACTAATTACTAGAACCAAACGCCTGGCAGACAAGACACACATTAAGACTGAATTATGCACCCTGACTAAAGTACTGACAGCCAACGGCTTCCACAAAAGCAAAATCACCAGCTTGATCCACAAAAACACACTGAGACATAATAGAGACTCAGAAGATGAACAGACCTATGGAACAGCTGTCCTGCCCTACATAAGAGGTACCACAGACAAAATTAGTAAGATACTACACAGACATCGCATCAAGACTGCCTTCAAAACAGACAGAAAAATAGCAGCCATCCTTAGAAACCCGAAAGATAAAATTGACCTAGAAAACCAAGGCATATACGAAGTCCCCTGTGCATCATGCCTGGCCACATACATTGGACAGACCAATAGAAGAATAAGTACCCGCCTGGATGAACACAAAAATGCAGTCAAAAAGCTGGAACACACTTCCTCACTAGTCCAACACATGGAAGCCACAGGTCATAGCATCAACTTCAATGGCACCAAACCCCTAGCCACTATAGAAAACCCCAGCCACAGAATCATCAGAGAAGCCATAGAGATTGAAAAAAAGACCAGAAAGCATGAATAGAAGAGATGATTCCACCAGACTGTCAATCATTTGGAAGCCTGCACTCACAAACAAAAAAATCTCCACACCACAAGCCAGGCAAACACCTGGGCACAGACAGATCCCCCCTGATACCTCCAGCTCAAACACACCCCAACCAGGCACCCAGATGAAACCTAGCTTCCTAATTAATGATAGCCGTCCATTTACCCAGAGCCAAGCTGCACTAAAGGCCTCCAATAAAGTAACACAATGTTGCCAGCCAATCAAGATACAAAAAGAGCCAAAAAACAGACAGAAGATACTAGAAACACCAATCAAGCAGAACACAGCAAACTCCAAGACCAATAAACACAGACCAAGACTCCCAACCAATCAGGGTGAAGAAAAAAACATTCTGGCACAGCAATAGGCTGCCCCAAATTTAAATCTGAAACCACTGTAAAAGTCTGACTCACAGATGAACACTATACAGAAGCCTGCTGATGGCAGATGAGATTCTGCCGAAACGTTGCTGCAACTTTAAAAGCACAACTACAATGACATGGGAAAATACCCGAACAAAGCTGAATGCCATACATGTAAGTACCCGCGAAAACCTAAGAAATATATA
This sequence comes from Pseudonaja textilis, assembly GCF_900518735.1. The sequence continues at coordinate 564,425 of NW_020769483.1, read as the reverse complement.
TATATATGTATATGTATATGTATATATATATGTATATGTATATGTATATACTGTATGTTACAAACTATTCCAAAAATACAAGTTCCAGGTATACTTGTAAAAGAAGAAACAGACATCCTGCGATCTCCGGAACTTAAAATTACATTTATTGTAAGTACAATAAATGTAATTTTAAGTTCCCGAGATCGCAAGATGTCTGTTTCTTCTTTTACATGTATATATGTATAAAAATGTTTCTATTTTCTTTTGATCTTTGCTAATGCAAAACATAAAGACTGAAATGTATGTCAAAGAAAGTCTGCCACTTTCAATCTTTTTAATGTTTATTTTCAATTTTTTTTAAAAAGAGCTGGGGTTTTGTAACCAAAACAAAACACTTTCTCCTGGGTAGCAAGGACATTCCCACAAGTCAGTGGCCCCCAGCCTTTTTTGTACCACAGCCCGGTACCGGCATCACAAAATGATCCACGGCCCGATACCGGCATCAGCATGCACGACCAAGGCAAGGTGAGCCGAGCGACCGGAAAGCCAGCCATCCCCCGCTTCTCCCCGCCACCTTCAACTCCTCCCTTGTACCTTTTTTGTGCTTTTCGGGTTCTTTCTTAATCTCCTCCTGAGTAACGCGAGACTCCACCGCCATCGGGACGGCCCTTCATTCGAAGCCGCCTCCCCCCCTTCAACGAAACTAAGGCGCGAGGATTCCTTCAGCACCCAAACGTTGCTTTCCATCCAACCGACGACCGACAAGCTCACCCGGAAGCACTTTCTCAAGCGCCGTCAAAACAAGATGGCGGCGCCCAAGCAAACCGGCGGGCCCGGTCCGGGGCCCGGTAGTTGGGGACCACTGCCACAAGTGGTTGGAGAGAGGAGGAGCAAAGTTACCAGGCAACCAGACAGTACCTTGATTGGACCATGTGACTGATTGTTTGGGGAAGGGAATAAACTTTTGCTTTTAATTAGGTGAAAACCATGGGAACCTTCAGAGTAGGTTTTCACCAGCCTGTGCCAATATGATATACCTAACAAAAATGTTCTTTGAGGAATCATCCTGCCTCGGAGTTCTGTTTGCTAGGGGTGTATTACTTGGAACCCTGACATCTATCTTACAGAGAAACTCGTGCCAGATTCATGGAAAGACCCCTACATTCCTTTAATACCCAAAGAAGGGCAGGCATTCACTTGTGTGAAGAATTGCATGCCAATTTCTCTTAATAATGATTATAAACTCTTCACATCTATTTCAGCTGAAATACTTTAAAAAAGTTTTACGAGGATACATGCATGAGGACCAGTGTGGCTTTATACCCAAAAGACAACTAAAAGATCCTGTGTAATCTTGGCAGTAGTTTGAACATTCACAGCCACGTAGCCAGGGGTGGGTTTCTACCGGTTCTGACCAGTTCTGTAGAACGGGACGTTATGAGTCTGAGCAGTTCGGAGAACCGGTAAATCGCACCCCTTGGTTGGCCCTGCCCCGTCCTGCCCGCCCACTACCCGCTCCGCCCAGTTATTCCTCATCTTGCCCGCCGTTGCTAACCTGCCTTTGACCACCGTTGCTAACCTGCTTTCCCCCGTGGTCCTGATCTCACCGGGTGAGTGAGCCTACAGTGATTCCGGAAGCCCCCTACGCCGCCAGAATCGCCATCGCCGCCTCGCTGCTGCTGCATCCCCCACCCCCCCTGCAGGGCTTTCAGTTTACCTGTGGCGCGAACAGGTGAACTTCCCTCGGAGCTGGACGCCTTCGTGCAAGGATAAAGGGCATGTGTGTACGAGTGCCTAGAGTGAATGGATAATTCTAAGGGACTGGATGGCTTTGCACGGCTGCCCATGGACCGCACAACCCTAAAGTGCTGGGACTCAAGCAAGCAAGTTCTAACCATGAGTGGTTTATGTTCCTTTTTCGCTATCATCCCCTACCCAATAATTATATATGATTTTTTTTTCTTTTTTTTGTCTATGCTGTAATCAGTGTCTCCCATTTTTCATCCTTTGGTCTTTGTCACCCATTTGTACAGTGTGGAAGGGCATTGTATGTACTTCATGTACATGTGGTTGATCTATGTCAGGGGTCTCCAAACTTGACAACTTGAAGACTTGTGGACATAGCTGGCTGTAGAATTCTGGGAGTTGAAGTCCACAAGTCTTTTTCTTTTTTTTGGGGGGGGGGGGATTTTATTTGGGTTTTCACAAAAACAAAATACCAATAAAACGTCTTTTTTGGAAAATAGCATGGTCCCAGGTTATCACTTCTTCATACAGACACAAAACTCAATTTCATGCTCATTTTTATATTCTATTCCATATCTTATTACCGTTTTATATTTTCTACATAGTTTTTCCCCTCTTTTCTAATTTTCTCAACTTTGTTTTGATTATCTCAATTCAAATCATTCTATTTATACTTTTGTCTGTCCTGTTACAATTTCACATTATCTTTTCTTATTAAACAATTTTTTCCCTGTAGTTACCAATTAGAGTATGACACCTTTATATCCTTTAATTTTATCCATTCAAGCTCTTATTTAAGCTTCAATGTATAGCTTTAAGATTATAGCATTCAATATAATACATAACTTCCAATCGAATTCTGCTTGGTACATTCTTAAAATAGACACTATATTCTTAAAAAGAAAAAATTATATATATATGTTGTGGCTCCAGGCTTGGATTCAGCTCCTGTGACTGATATGAGTTCAAGTGAGGAGGTCATGGCAGAAAAATATGAGCCGGCATGGCTCAGTGATTGGACTGATAACCAGGATGAGGAGATGGACGTGACAAAGGACGACAGACCTGATATATTAGAATTGTCAGGACCTTTGACCTCTGGTTCCTTATCTGATCAACAGCCGGGAATGGCTGACAGGGAAGTTTTGAGAGAGTCTTCTAGTGGAGATGAGAACTTGGAAAATTTGTGGTTAAATGTAAAAAATAGAAGACGGTTGAGAAGGCAAAATCAGCTGGAGCGAATGAGGAGAGCGAGTCAGTAAATTAGCACGTTGCCTCAATGAGTATAAAAGGAAACAGCTGGGCTGGTACATTTTGCCAGGAACAAAGTGACTATTTGAGTGAGGACGTTACAGCAAGCAGCTCTGAGACTGGAGATTTATTGCCAGGACTGGTTTGTCGGACAGAGTAAAGATTTATGCTGTGGTTTCTGCCAGCCGTTATCTTGTAAGACTTCTTTCCGTTTGATTTAATTGTGAAACGGCTGCTTTCTGTTTTGTTCATTTGAATTTTGAAGGGGAGTCATAACATTATTGTTCCTGGCCCAAACAAACCATCTTTAAAGCAAGATGGATTCAAATCAACTGCAGCGTTTGGTAGAGCAGCAACAACACCAAATTAATCAGCTACTGCAAAGCAATGTGATGCTTCAGAATCAGGTAACACAATTGCTGAATTATGTTTCCAGCTTTTCAAGCCCTGCTGCTGATCCCCCTGCCCCTCCTGTGAGGAAAAGCCCAGTATCCATGCTGGAGAAATTTTCTGGGCAAATGGACAGGTTCCCGGCATTTATGGGTCAATGCCAATTGTTTATCTCTCTGAGGCCTGAAGACTTCCCAACCGACCGGTCTAAAGTAAGATTTATGATCAGTTTATTAACGGGGCAGGCTGATAATTGGGCTACTCCCTTGTTAGTTCAAGATAGCCCGTTGTTGAACAATTTCCAGGGTTTTCTCCAACAAATGAGAGTGATGTTTGAGAACCCAATTAAGATACAAACTGTGGACAGACGGTTACGGGACATTAATCAGGGGAAACGTTCCCTGCAGGAATACGTTGCAGAATTTCATTTGCTGTGTATGGACTCTAACTGGAACGAACCGGCTCATATGGCTGCATTCCAGGAAGGCTTGTCTGATGCCATCAAAGATAAGCTGGTCCATGCAGAGCGGGCTTTAACTTTGGATGCATTGATAGTTCAGTGCTTACGAATTGAAGCTCGTTTACAGCAACGTGGACGCAAACGGCTCGTTATGGAACCATCTTCGTTTTCTTGTGCACAACCCACGCCACCGAGAGTTTTCCAACCCACGGTTAATGCTGAGGAGCCGATGGAGTTAGGCGCAGTCCGCCCTCGCTTAACGGTGCGAGAACGTTCGAGAACGTTCCAGGAAGGCTTGTGCCTTTATTGCGGGGGTCTGGGACATTTTGCAAATTCCTGCACTCAGAGAAGGACTCGCAGACCTGTGCCTGAAACCACTTCTGGCCCGTCGGGAAACAGGGTAGGCCCGACCTCAGGGAAACCCTAGGTCAGGCACATCCTCCACCCCCATCCCAAATTGCCGAAGTAAATCCTGGTCCTCCTCGGCATTTACTTTTGGACACTTGTATCTTCTTACAGTCCCAGAAGGAAGGAATTCCTGCCGTTGCGCTGGTGGATTCAGGGGCTACAACCAGCTTTATGGACTGTGCTTTTGTTAAACATTTTGGAATTCCTTTGATTCCTGTGAATCCACCCATTAAGGTGGAAACCGTAGATGGGCGTGAACTCAAGTCGGAACCTGTTCGCTGCGCTACTCAGCCAGTGCGTATGCTTATTGGGGATCATGAGGAGGCGATAAGTTTTTATGTCACCTCGAACCTCCATCTCCCTTTGGTGCTCGGAATGTCCTGGTTGCGTTTGCACGATCCATTGGTGGCTTGGTCGCAGAACGCTATTTCTTTTCCAAGCCTACAATGTGTGGACCACCTGAGGCATGTTTGCGCTGGCCAAGATATCGCCGCTCCTGCTGTCTCAATTCCTTCGGAGCTGTCGGACTTCTCCGATGTTTTCAGCGAACAGGAGGCAGACCAATTACCCCCACATCGTGCTTATGATTGTCCCGTGGACCTGATACCGGATGCTCCATTGCCAAAGGGGAGATTATACTGCATGTTGGAGCCCGAGTTGGTTGCACTCCGAGAGTTTTTGGATAAAAACTTAGCTCGGGGATTTATTCGACCCTCGTCGTCCCCTCTTTCGGCTCCCATTCTTTTTGTTAAGAAGAAGTCAGGAGAACTGCGTCTCTGTTGTGATTATAGACGACTAAACTCTATCACCGTGAGGAATAGCTATCCCTTACCGCTCATTCCGGAATTGATGGAGCGGTTGCGGGAGGCTACTATCTTCACTAAACTCGATCTGCGTAGGGCCTACAACCTGGTTCGGATGCGCAAGGGGGATGAGTGGAAGACGGCGTTTGGCACTCGTTATGGTCATTTCGAGTACACCGTCATGCCATTTGGTCTAACCAATGCTCCCGCTGTATTCCAGCATTTGATGAACGACATTTTTCGGGACATGCTGGATCGGTTTGTCGTGGTGTATCTGGATGATATTTTAATCTACTCTCGGTCCAGGGATCACCACCTTCATCAGGTCCGTCAAGTGCTGCAGCGTCTTCGGGAGCATAAGCTCTATGCGAAACTGGAGAAGTGTTTCTTTTTTCAGTCGTCGATAGAGTTTTTAGGGCACATCATTTCTCCCGAGGGCATTGCTATGGACCCTAAAAAGGTTGAGGCATTGTGTAGTTGGGAAGCCCCTCGTCGAGTCAAGGACGTCCAACGTCTTTTGGGATTCGCCAACTACTATTGGACTTTTATCCCGGACTTTGCTAAAGTAATGGACCCCATAACTCAGCTCCTCTGTAAGAAGGCCCCGTTTGTGTGGGGCCCCCCGCAACAACAGGCTTTTGACATTTTAAAGAAAGCATTTGTAGCGGAGCCGATATTGAGGCATCCTGATCCGAATCGTCCATTTGTGGTCGAGACAGATGCCTCTAATGTCGCTATCGGAGCGGTACTGTTACAAGCTTCGAAGGATGGCGCGCCTCTTTTCCCATGCGCATACTATTCTAGGAAGCTCACAGCTTCAGAGCGCAACTACACCATCTGGGAAAAGGAGTTGTTGGCCATTAAGGCTGCTTTTGAGACCTGGAGACATCATTTAGAGGGGGCTCGGCACAAGGTAGAGGTTCGGACAGATCACTGAAACTTGGAACATTTGACCACAGCTAAGAAATTGAACCAACGCCAGATTCAGTGGTCGTTGTTTTTTGCCAGGTTCAATTTCTCCGTTACTTATGTTCCGAGTGGACAGAATCGGAGGGCAGACGCGTTGTCTCGGAAGCCCGAGTATATCGGGCCCGAGGATCCTCTTCCTCTACAAACGGTGTTACCACCAGAATCCTTGGCCGTACTGCAAGATCCAGTAGACTTGCGGGCTCGCATACGGGAGGCGCAACGATTGGATGCGTGGACGCAGCAGAGACGGGGGGACGTCGGACCTGATTCTCCATGGTCCATTGAAGAGGACTTGCTCCGACATCGGGGTTTATTATACGTACCTACCAGGTCATTGAGAGCTCTCATCATGACACAATGTCATGATAACCCCGCTGCTGGCCATTTTGGATTTTATAAAACCTTGCATTTGGTCACCCGGACTTTTTGGTGGCCTCGAGTTCGTCACGATGTGTTCTCTTATGTCGCTTCTTGCGTCCAGTGTAGGCAAGCGAAAGCGGCGTCGGGTGCGCCCCCTGGACTCCTCCAACCATTGCCGACTCCGGGCAGACCATGGGGAGCGATCTCCATGGACTTTCTCACGCATTTACCATCCTCGTCGGGCTTCACGACGGTGCTCGTGGTAGTTGATATGCTGACTAAAATGGCTCATTTCATTCCCTGTCGGAGATTACCTTTGTCCCGCACTATGGCTCAGCTATTTTTACAGCATATCTTTCGTCTGCATGGACTGCCAGATAGAGTGGTTTCTGATCGTGGGGTTCAGTTTACTGCGCAGTTTTGGAAACAGTTAATGGCAGCGCTACAAGTTCAGGTGTGCTTAGCGTCAGCACACCATCCGGAAACTGATGGCGGGACTGAGAAGGTGATTGGCATTCTTACCCAATATTTGAGGTGTTTTGTTAATCAGCGACAAAGCGATTGGGCGAAATACCTCCCATTGGCAGAATTCGCTTTTAATAATTCGCAGCACACCTCCACACGGGTAACGCCATTTTTCGCGAATGTAGGTTATCATCCGTGCTTCTTCCCATTAACTTGGATGGATTCACCGGTTCCTGAGACACAAGATTTTCTGGAGGAACTACAAGCGGTCCACCGTTTAGTAAGGCAACAACTTGAATGAGCGAAAGAGGACTATAAACGGTTTGCGGACCGGTCACGTCGAGCACCGCCTCCATTAGCTGTGGGGGACAAGGTGTGGTTGTCCACAAAACACCTTCGGATCGATCGCCCAATTAGGAAATTGGACCATCGTTTCATCGGTCCATTCCCGATTGAGGCGGTTATCAACCCTGTGGTATACCGGCTCACCTTACCTCCTCCGGTTCCTTATCTGATCAACAGCCGGGAATGGCTGACAGGGAAGTTTTGAGAGAGTCTTCTAGTGGAGATGAGAACTTGGAAAATTTGTGGTTAAATGTAAAAAATAGAAGACGGTTGAGAAGGCAAAATCAGCTGGAGCGAATGAGGAGAGCGAGTCAGTAAATTAGCACGTTGCCTCAATGAGTATAAAAGGACACAGCTGGGCTGGTACATTTTGCCAGGAACAAAGTGACTATTTGAGTGAGGACGTTACAGCAAGCAGCTCTGAGACTGGAGATTTATTGCCAGGACTGGTTTGCCGGACAGAGTAAAGATTTATGCTGTGGTTTCTGCCAGCCGTTGTCTTGTAAGACTTCTTTCCGTTTGATTTAATTGTGAAACGGCTGCTTTCTGTTTTGTTCGTTTGAATTTTGAAGGGGAGTCATAACATATATATGTAAATAAAACACATTCCATTCCAATTCAATTCTATCATTAATATGCATTAAAATCTTAACATCTTTAACATTTCTTTTCAATTGAATATCATACTTCCTTGGGAACACTTATAAACTTTCCATAGTTAATTCTTTTTTTCCCCATATTTCTCACTTATATTTTTATAAATCATTACTAACAATTAAAAATGTTCCCTTTTAATTCTCTCAATCATTTTAATTCATTTATTTATTAACAAACATCCCACTGCATTACAATAAATATTTTATCCATCATCATATTTTCTAAAGTTATTTCTATTTGTAATACAACAAAGCGATCTTATGTACCTTTGCAGAATCCCTTTTACAATTAAATTTTCACCCATTATCTCTAAACAAGCTTATGGTTACAATCCTTATATCTTTTCCCTGTTTCTCCATTTCTTGTTTCTGTCTTTTACAACTTCTTTTCGTTGCCTTCTTCCCCCTCTTCTTCTCCCTCCCCTTTTTACCCGCTCGACTCTCTACTTCTAACTCTCTCATCTGTAATCCCTTCTTCTGTTGCTTTCTAATATTATCTTTCAAATTGTTCTTCTTTTTGTTTTTTTTCTAATCTTAAACCTTTCACTCTCTTTCCCCCCTTTTCTTTTTTCCCCCCACTTAAAATTATTTGATCATTAAAGATGGCTTCTTCTTTGTCCCAATCTTCTTGTTCTGCAAGCGTTTCTTGTTGCTTCTCATAGTTCCAGATCTCCATTTCTAAGAATTGAAACACGAAGCCAAAGTTCCATTTAAGTTCCATTTTCAGTTCTTCTAAGAGTGATACCATTTTAAAAACTTTTAAACAACCACCCGGTTAATTTTAGTTATCTAGATGCAAAAACCCAAAATCACCAAGTAATCCAAATAATTCAAGGCTGTTTCTACTTGCTTCTTTTTTCCACTTTCTCTTCCTGGGGTTCTATTATTTTGTTACCAAGTTTCCATTAAAATGTATCTTTGAGGAATCTTGTTAAAATTTCACTGTAAGTTCCTTTTAATTACAGTTCCATTCCTTTTTTTAAAAAATAGATTTTATTGAATTTACAGTTTAAAAACACATCAATGGTACATTTACAAAATAGAAAGAAAACGGCTGGGGGGAAAGAAACAAAACAACCGGCCTAACACACCGGATAAGGGCCAGTTCGGGGGAAGAGAAAAGATATAGAGGGAGAGGGGGGAAGGGAAGGGGAGGGAGAATAGGGTAAAAAGTACAATTAAAAACGAACGATATCTTTTTGTGACAGTCTGTAAGGATCATTTCTCTTCATCATATCCAATCTACTCTTTTCCATTATGTTTAAGTTACTCTATATCATTTACATAATTTGTCTCTGTGTAAGCCAATTATACCATGAGTCCCAGTTGTCGTAAAATGTTGAGGACTCTTTGTTTTTTAATGCTATAGTTAGTTTATCCATTTCAGCACACTCACAAATTTTCTGAATAACCATTTGCTCTGAAGGTGTATGAGGTGATTTCCAACATTGAGCAAACGCTAATCTAGCCGCAGTTAGAATATGGATTATTACATATTTTGTCTTTTTGGATAAATATCTATCAGAGATCCCTAACAGGAAGAACTCTGGTTTATAGTCTATTTGTTCTTTAGTTATCTCCTCCAACCATTTTCTGATTTTTTGCCAAAATTTTTGGGTAGTTTTACAAGACCACCATGTGTGGAAAAATGTTCCTTCAGTGCTTTTGCATTTCCAACACCTTGAGCTCATGTTAGGGTTCCATTCCTTAATTCCAGGCAGTCTCCTCCATTTTTCCAGATCCTGCCCTTCTATTCTTTTTTTTCTCCTTTCCAGCTTTTAAAAACTTTTAAATGTCCAGAAATCTTTATTTATCCCTTTGACATTTTAATTTTCACCTTAGATGCCTATTAATATCAAAGTGGATTTTTTTTTCAGTTTCTTGCTTAAGTCTCTTAGCTGTCAGTATAAGGAAGGGAAGAAAAACAACCCTAATCCTTTCCCTTCTCTCTCTCCTTCGCAGCTTCAAAATCTTCTTTGGGAACAATGTTGTTAAGTTTAAATTCCAGGGTACCTTATTTGTTGCTTTTGCTGTTTGACCCGGTCAACCAAAACTTTCTCTTCTCATCTTCCTCCTGCACATTCTTTTCCGGTCGAGTTCTTCTTTGTGGTGGCCATTTCTGACCACCGCTACAACTGCCTTCAGGAAAGGGAGTAATGGCCAGCTGGGGAGGCTAGATGCTGCTCTCCTCAACCCTGCTGGCAGTCTCCCCCCCTTCACCACCTCTATGGGGTGGCTTAGCCCCGAAACCAGCCGGCTCGGGGCGCTCCAGCGGCGAGCACGGATCGAAGCCTTGGAGAGACGAAGAAGATCAAACCGGAAGTCCCTGAAGTCCACAAGTTGTAAAGTTGCCAAGTTTGGGGACCTCTTGACTAGATTATCAAGGAAGAGAGAATAACATGCAGCAGATGCCTACCAAAATTTAGTCATACTACAGATTGGCTGTTTACATTGAAATCAAGTGCAACATAGTGATGATAGGTAAATTATTGGGCAGTTTAGTTTGGTATTTATTTCAGTAGGCTGATTTTAGAAAGTTAAACAGGATCAGACCTGGTAAGTACTTAGCTGGGAAGCCAACACAAAATGGGGTGTGGGGAGGAATGTGGTTGGGAAGAAAAGAAGGAAGATAGAATAAGATAACTTTTATTGTCATTTTTTTTACTGTAAGTACACTGGCATACATTAAAAGTGAAATATATATACATATCCGTACACATACATAACACACATATACACATGCTGCACACACACACACACACAAAATCATTGCCCATTTTGAATACATAGCAGGAAGGATACATATACATTGGATACATATACACCAATGTGTGTGGAAAAAACTGCAAAGAAATAGGATTATAAAAATACAGCTTCCAACTTTTAGCAGTTATAGACAAGAGAGAGAAAGAGAAACGAAAAAAAAAGAGGGAGAAAGAGATAGAGATAGAGAGATGAGAAAGAGAGAGGGAGAAAGAAAGACAGACAGAGACAGAGATACCTTTTAAAAAGAAAATAGAAAAAATGGCTCTTTGAGTGTTGAACGTAGCAGACCCCTAGGTTAGGCAAACACCATGATCGTTAAGTGAACCTTGTGGTCATTAAGCAAACACTGGTTGTTAAACAAGTCCATTTTCCCCAATGGGCATTTTTAACCAGAAACCAGAAGGAATTGTTGGAAACTGGCAAAAAACATAGAAAACCTCGGTCACAAGACTGTGTGGGATGTTGTAATTGGTCGTAAGTGTGTGTGGGGATGTGTGTGTGTGTGTGTGTGTGTATGTATGGCTGTCAAAACACCCCAAAACAGGTCAAGTTGCTCTGGGGAGTTCAGTCATAAATTAGAACACTTGCTAAGCAATTGGCCGTTAAGCGAGGACCACTTATATTTGGTTTGCCAGTCACATGGCCACCTAGTTCAAAGTAGTGAAAAAGAAGGATTTTGGATTGGGTTTTAAACAGGGTTTGAAGTCCATTTATCCACTCCAGAAAGTTTGCATTATGGTGAACGGAGAATTTGATAAAATCATGTGAAATCCAGAAAGGAACAAGAACAGGGTTGTGCCCTTTATCCCTTCTGTTATTTATTCTGGTGTTAGAACTGTTAAATAGGGACATTGGACAAGATTAAAGAGCAAAAGGATTACAAATTAAAGCACACAGTGTAAGTTTCATGCTTTTGCTGATGATTTGGTATTGGAGAAACGATGGGCTTAAAAATAAACAAGCTAAAGACGACACTATTGACTAAGAATATGAATGTGGCGAAATTGGAAGAAATTGGAATTCAAAACTGGTTTTAAAGTTGTGAAAAAGGGACAATATATGGAGGTGATTTTTTTTATTATGTTTTTATTGTTTTTTATTATTGCAACTCAAAACATCATAGTTTCAACAGCATTTTTGGACATCTATACAAAATCTTATGTCTTAACACATGACATTTACATTTATCTAACATTAATTAATATCTTCGTCCATAATTATTATTCTTATATATTCTACATATTTATCATTCCTTTTCTTGAGGTCTCTTCCAAGTTAATTTCCTATCTTGTTTCTGATTTCTGTTTGTTAACCAATCGTACCATTTGTGCCAAATTGAAAAATATTCAGTCTTTTCTCTTTCAATTGGCGGCTATGAGATATGTAACATTAAATATTTTACCTTTTTTTGGAATTTGGTCTTTTATAATTCCTAAGAGAAAAGTTTCTGGTCTGAGTTCAGTTTGATAACCGGTGATCTCCTGTAGCCAGTTTTTAATTTTGATCCAGAATGTCCTGGTCTCGGGGCATAGCCACCACATATGGTAAAATGTACCATTAACTTTTTTGCATTTCCAACAGGTTGGACTTACATTGGAGTATATTTTTGCCAATCTCGTTGGGGCCAGATACCATCTATCAAACATTTTATACAGGTTTTCTTTACGTGCTGAGGATATTGTTAGCTTATAGTTTACATTCCATATTTTCTCCCATTCTTCTAGCTCTATGCTATATCCAAAATTCTGCGCCCAAGCTATCATCGTGCTCATTGTCTCTTCTTTCATTTTGAAATCTAATAGGTATTTGTATATTTTTGAGATGCATTTTTGTTCTGATCCCATTACAATTTTATCTAATTGGTTTTGCCCTTTATCAAATCCAAAATCTTCCAGATCTTTTTTATACTTATTTTGGATTTGTAAATTTGGCCACCAATCAATTATAATTCCATTTTCATTTAGTTCTTGATTTGATTTTAATTTCCCTTGATTATCTCATAATTCCTCATACCTTACCGTTTTTCTTAGATCTGATCTATTCGGGTGGATCATGGCCTCCATGATTGACAGCCAACGTGGTATCTTTGTATAATGTTTATTTTTAACTTTTCTCCATGTTGTGATAAGTAAATCTCTTGTTAGATGATGATTAAAATAAGTATGCATGCTGCTTCTTTACAGAATTAAACAAAATGACATCTAAATTTGTCTGGTTGGGCAAGAAGCCACGCATTAAAATGAAATTACCTTTTTTCTCCCACAGAAATGCATGCCAACCTATCTGGAGGTCATGACCTTCTAATGTTAAAATTCTCTTGTCTTTTAGTTTGACCCAATCTTTAACTCAATTTGCTTGGTAGACCATCTTGTAATAATTTCATTTTAATGCGTGGTGTTAGTGTTTGGGGATAAACCCCCAAGCAGAGTATGCAGCAGCAGTCAAGCCAGGCAGGCAAATGAGAGAGAGAGTGGGCCCAAGAGTATACACACACTGGAGACAAAAACACTGTTTGTGGTTTTAAAATAGTTATTTAATTCACACAGAGATTAAGAAGTGTCATTCAGTCCATATATCATTATCCAGTATATCCATCCAGTTATCAAGTCCATTAACAGTAAATACAATGTCTTTATCTGCTTGTAAATCTTCTCCTCCCGATACCTTTCTCTCAAAGACAACGCTGAGTCCTCAGCTCACCAAGCAAACAGTCCAAAAGGTATCTGGCACAGTAGCCTCCAAGAGTAAGCAGATAGACGTTCCAGCAGGCAGCAGACCAGGAACAGAACCAGGTGCATCCAGAAGCCGGGGCTATTACGTTTCCCTTCCTACCTATATTGCTGCCTGCAACCGCACCCACAATGACATTGCAGTTTCTTGTGCTTAAAGCTACAAAACACTTAAAACTAGGTTTACATATTTATTCAACCCAAACCTGGTTGGTGTATCCATATACCCAACATTCTCCCCTTTTGGGTGATATAAATATGTAATGCCTTTACATTCTAAACCCATATTTTTCACAACTCTGTAGATGCTTAATGGCACCTTGGGCTTTAGTAAAATGATCAGCTACATTGTCCTCTGACATGCAGTACTCCAGCTGTATCAATTTACTCTGTACAGATTGTCTTACATTAAGATACCTCAAATCTGTATGTTTACTTCTCGTTTTAACTGCAATATTAGTGGCCATTTGAATTGCTGCCTGATTATCTTCATGTACAACTACAGGGTAATGTACAGTTATACCCATATCCTTCAACATTTGTTTGTACATAATTAACTCAGTACACAATAAAGATAAACAGGAGAATTCTGCCTCCATAGTAGACAAACTTATATGCTGTTGCCTTATTGACTTCCAGCCTATTAATGTCTTACCCAGCATTATGGCTGTTCCTGAAGTCGACTTTCTAGTATCTCTTTCTGCTGCAAAACTAGCATCTGCATAGGCACTCAATATGAGATCACCTTTTGGTTCTAAATACAGTGTATAGTGTAATGTTCCTTTAAGATACCTTAAGATTCTTTTCAATGCTATCCAGTGACATTGAAGCGGATCATTATTGTGTCGTGCCAGCTGATTAATACTAAAAGCAATATCTGGCCTTGACCAATTGCTAATATATGATAAGCTACCAATCAAAGATTGATACAGTTCCTTATCACATTTGGGACTTTGAGTATCCATTTTGCAAATATCCTGACTCATTGGAGTCTTTGCAGGCTTACAAAGTTCCATCTTATAATCTATTAGCAATTTCGATATCTTATCTTCCTGAGATATCTTAAAACCTTTCTGTGTTCTCAGTATATTCAATCCTAGATATCTCTTTATCTCCCCTAATTGCTTGATTTTTATTTTCTTGGCTAATGATGTTATTATTTCATTTGCTTCATCATTAGTTTTAGTTATCAGAGCAATATCATCAGTAAACAACAATAATAATGATATTTTCCCATTCTTTTCTCTCTTAAATAGATATGGGTCGGCTAAACCAGCTTTAAACCCTATATTGGTCAGTTCTTTTACAATATACTGGTTCCATTCATAGCCCGATTGTTTAAGACCATAAAGGCTCTTCTTTAATAACCAACAATCATTATTATTGTCTCCTTTAAATCCATTAGGCCTTTTCATATAAACAGTATGTCTTAGTGGAGCATGCAAGTAAGCAGTTTCCACATCTAAATGGTTAACTATATATTTCTTGCTTGCTGCCCACACTAATGCTGCCCTTAAAGTTGCTGCTTTCAGACTAGGTGCAAATACTTCATCATAGTCTTTTGCACTTTGTCTAAAGCCTTGGGCTACTAACCTTGCCTTATGGATTGTGTTTCCATCCTTATCTGTTTTTATTTTAAAAATCCATTTGCAGCCAATGGTTTTTGTATTACTAGGTAATCTCACGTTTTCATACACTTTCATATCCTTCAGAGACTTCAATTCTTTATTGATAGCTGCATACCAATTTTCTTTCTCTTTAGAAGGATATCTTCTTATCTCATCCACAGTATTTGGGATTCTATTTTCCTGGCACACTGTGTTAGCCTGGTATCTTTCAGGCCGTCTAGAAATACGTGTAGTCCTTCTGGGTATTACTGGGCTTGGTTGAGTTACTACCTGTTCCTCATCTTCAGCTATTTCTT
>NW_020769483.1:538498-549161 GCF_900518735.1 Pseudonaja textilis | reverse complement strand
CATATTTATTCAACCCAAACCTGGTTGGTGTATCCATATACCCAACACGTGGCTTCTTGCCCAACCAGACAAATTTAGATGTCATTTTGTTTAATTCTGTAAAAAAGGGTTTTCCTAGTTTTATCAGGATCATTTGAAGTAAACATATTAGTTTTGGTAAAGTATTCATTTTTAATACCACTATTCTCCCTAGAAAAGGCAATTTGAGTTTCACCCATGATTCTAGTTCTTTTTTAATTTGCTTTACCAATTTTGTATAATTGTCATCTTTTATTGACGAGCATATAGAGGATAGCCATATTCCCAAGTATTTCACCTTTTTTACTATCTGCAGCCCCATTTTATTTTCCAGTTCTGTTTTCTGCTTTGTAGTGGAATTTTTAACTATCATTTTGGTTTTGTTTTCTATTTATTTTGAGTCCTGCTACTTCTCCCAATTTTTCTATTTTGTTGCAATAGTGTTTGTCCCGTATTCATTGGGTCTTCTACTATAAATGTCAAATTGTCCACAAATGCCTGAACTTTATACTCTTTTGTTTCTAATTTTAATCCCTTTTATCTCTGAGTTTTGTCTGGTTGCGGCAAGAAGCACTTCTAAAGATAAAATAAATAGCAGAGGTGATAATGGACACGCTTGTCTCACCCCTTTCGCAACTCCAAAATCATCTGTGCAGTCTCCATTTATCAATACACTCGCTCTTTGATTTGAATATATTTCTTGTAATGTTTTTTTCTATATTGATATCAGAATTCAATTTCTTTATTTGGTGCAGCATAAATTGCCAATTAAGATTATTGAAGGCCCTTTGTGCGTCCAAAAAAATTAAAGTTGCTTGTTTTTCCGGATGTGCTTCGTCGTATTCAATTGTATTTAACACTGTACTAATATTATTTTTAATTTGTCTGTTTGGTAGGAAACCATTCTGGTCTGCTTGTATAATTTCACTCAGAATCGGTTTCTTCACAAGTATTCCCTCTTTTAATTGCTTTCTTAAAACTCAACTTTTTAACCTTCCTTCTTTCCCCAATTCTTTGTAGCGTTCTCTGTGTTAATTGTCTATTTAAAATGTCTTCTCCTTGAGTCGACTCCTCCCCCTCTGAGAATCTTTCCTCTTGTTCTTCAATCACCATTTCCATTTTTTCTAGCACAGAGCAAAGTGATTCGCCTCTTTCCTGTAGTAGTTCTCTCATATTTTTAAGTTCCATTTTTAATTCCCGAAGAGATATCATCATTCTTATATTTTATGATTGTTAAAGTCCACAAAAAGAAACCACTTTTACTCTTCTTTCTTCTTTCAGTTTTTTAAAGTTCTCAGCTATTCCAGTCCAGGGTTTATACCAAAAATATCAATCAGTCCCACAAACAATCTTTCCTTCTTTGCTTTCTCCTTTATTCTGGTTCTGCTTTCACTTTCTAGAATTCTTACTTTGTTTCAATATTTCTGTAATGTTATATCCACACCAGTTCATTCAAAGACAAGATGCTTTCCCTTTTATTTGAACTAAATTTTTATCAAAAGGTGACACTCTCCATTATACAAAGTCTTCACTTTTTAACCCTATATTTTTATTTAAGGTTTTTCGAACCTCAATATTCCAACACAATCCAGTCTCCAATTTGTAAACGTTGTTATTATTATTCTTTGACAATCTTAAGTCCAGCTTTAATTTTATACTTGTTTATTCCCAAATTATTTTAGTCCAATTTCATTAAATCTTTAATTCCAGCTTCTTCCTTTCCCTGTTCAAAGCCCCATTTAGCTGTCAAAAATATTTTTCTTTTTTTCTCTGTCCCTTTGTAATTTCGTCGCTCACTTTTCTTTTCTTAAAAATTCTATGTTACCTTAATCCCGGGGTACTTTTATTTGGTTATATTGCCCAGTTGTCCCGGTTCAGATGTTATCCACCTCTTTCTTCCCTCCTGCACAAATCTTAGTCGAGCTGAGTCATCCTCTTCGGGATGGCCATTTTAGACCATTGCTGCAGTCGTCTTCGGGAGGAAAAAAAGCCAAGCCCGGGGGGGGGGGGGGGGGGGGGGGCCCCCCCAATCAGGCTTGCTGCTTCCTCTTACTCCGCTGCCCCTCCAAGGCAGTTTCAGCCCCTAATCAAGATGATTGGGGCTCTCCGATGAAAGAGCACAAATGATAGCCGATAGTTTGAAATTAATTGTTGATTGGTGCCATCTTTGGAAATTAAAGTGATGTATGCCTCAGAACAGGACTTTGGAAGTCTGGCTTCTAATAATGCCTCATTATATAGTTCTAATAATATTGGTTCAAATGTTTCGTGTAAGTTTTTATATAATTCGCTAGGTAGACCGTCTGGTCCTGGAGTTTTGCTATTTTTCTGTTTTTTGTATCGCTTTTTGCAACTCTGCCAATGTTATTTCTTTATTTGGCATTTCTCTTTTTTCTTCAGAGATTGGACCCAGACCATTTTCCTCTAGGTAATACATTATATTTTCCTCTATAATTTTTTCTTGTTTATATTAGCTCACCAAAATAGCTTTGCACAATTTTCTTTTTCTCCTTCGTCTGGTAGCATATATTCCCTTCCTCATCTTTAAGATGGTGAATTAGCCTTTTTTCTTTCTCTATCTTTAATCTAAGAGATAACCATCTGCCAGGTTTATTTGCTGATTCACAAAAAAATTCTGTCTTAACAAATTTTAAATTATGTGCACTTTCCTCTGTAAATATCAAATTTAACTTATGTCTAGCGATCTCTATTTATTTCTTTGCTTCCATATTTTTTGGATCTTTTTGGAGTTCACATTCATATTTTTTAATCCTTACTTGTAATTTGTTCTATTTCTTCCATTTTTCTTTATTTTTCTTGGCTATGTATGCTATTGATATATCTCTCACATAGGCCTTTGTGGTATCCCATAAATTCTGTAGATTGGTATGTTGTTTTGAATTGGTCTCAAAAATATTTCTAATTCATCTTTAATTCTCTGACTATATTCTTTTTCTTTTACTATTTGTTAATTTAATATCCATCACCTCTTTCTTTTCCTCTGCCCTCTCCAAGTAATTTTCATAGGAAATTGGGGAATATGGGATCGGCTCATATATTGGGCATTATTTCTACAGAGATAATATCTTTCTCAACTGCCCCGTTCACCCACACCATGTCAATTCTCGACCAAGATTTTTGTGGATTAGAGTAAACTGTATAATCCTTCTCATTTGGGTTTCTTTTTCACCATATGTCTTCCAAATTAGAAGCGGCGGATGTTAAACAGCTGAACTGTGAGTCTTAACATAGTGGATGGAGGTCCAAACATGGAATGGTGATCCGGTGGTGAGAGCAAGGAGTTTGATGACACAGAATCAGAGCCTATCTATTTGGTTACTTGAGCTTGACCAATATTATTTAGATTTGATTATAAAACTGGAAAACAGAGTATTAAGAAATTTGGAGCATAACTTGATGGATTTCTGATTTGAAAGTGAAGACGATCAGTGGAAGAAAGACACAGTAAAGGACTAGATCAAGGAACGGAAATGACCATCTTAATCTGTACAGACAAGAAAGCAGAAGAGAAGCTGATGCAATAGACTGACTAAACAGAATTGACTGATTGACACATATCTATGTAAATAACCAGTGAAATAATACTCGACTAAGGTTTGATTGAAATTATTAGATAGCTTAATAGAGGATAGAAAGTACAACCTGAAGATTTCATATATGATATCCCTGAAACTTAGAAGCTTAAATGATATGAAATTGTGAGAAGATTGATGAATTGTTATTCTGATTATTGATTGATTGATTGATTGATTATTGTCTAATGAAATAAGTAAGGTTTAGTAATAAGAACTTAATTATATTTATCTCTTGCTTAAAATAAATTAAATATCTATATTTAAGAATTAAATATCTATATACAATATAGTTGATGAAAGATCATTTAAAAGGCATTAACTTTAGGAATAAGCAAAATGGGAAGTAGAAATTGAAGATATTATACTTACCCTCTGTCTTATTTTATCTTACCCTCTTCATGGTTTTTTCTGTGACTTATTTAAACTTTAACTTTAATATAAGATAGAATATAATAGAATATAGCAAAAATACTGAGAAACATATAATAACTGTAAGGATTATTAACGAATTAAACTGAAACTTGGAAGCAATAGTAACTGATATACAGTATTATAGATGAAGAGATATATATTAAGGAGAGCTATTGAATAGAACTGGCAATGAAGATAGGAGTAAATTGTGAATGGTAAAGTGGGAAGAAATATATAATAAAGTAAAGAACATGACTAGCATCACAACAATGACTCTGAAAGGGAAAAAAAATATCTCAGGTTCATCAGTGTCCATTGCATCTCCAGTGAGTCAAAGAACAATAGAGGGAATGTTGAGTACGGAAAAAGCAAGCAATACTGTCAATATGCAAACAGTGCAAACAACATTGTTAGTCATCCAGGAAACAATGCTTAAAATTCAGGAGACAACGCTAAATAACCACACAGAACTGAAGACAGAGATGGGAGAGATGAAAGGTATTATTCAAAAACTGGATGAAAAGATAGGAACGATTCAGCAGACAATGGAGAAGAACGAACAAAACATAAAAAATATAGAAATTAAAGCAGAACAAACAGATAAGAAATTGGAAGGGATGGACAGGAAAGTAACAGAGATGAACAGAGATTTGGAATACTCGATAATCCATTTGGAAATGGAACACATTTTATCTGAGGTTCCAGAACATACCAGAATCTAAGAATGAAGACCTAGGAGCCATAATGTCTCAACTAATAGAAGCATTGCAGAAGGATCAACAAGAGATTATAAAAGAACTTGATGAGGTTTACAGGATCCATACAAACTACGTGAGGAGACACACACTGACAAGAGAGGTTCACATTAGGTTCGCAACAAAAAATGTGAGAGACATCGTATATAACATTAGAAAGGACGAGCCAATGGTTTACAAAGAACAAGAAATTGTGACCTTAAAACAGATCCCAAGGCGGGTGAGAGAGTTAAGGAAAGATTACAGAACTCTGGCAGCACTTCTGAATAAACAAAATATTTGGTTCCAATGGCTGGTACCAGAAGGAATGCTGGTGATGTGGCAAGAAAGAAAAATAAAAATTGACAACATCGATAAGCAAGAATTTTATTATCAGCTGGCAGAAATAGAAGAAGAAGGGAGCAGTAAGGAAGAGTTGGAAAAGGAAAAAAAAAAAAAAAACGCTCGGTCTTGCGACCGAAAAAGGAGAAAAAGAAGTATAAAAGAGAGAAAAAAAACAAAGAGACGGAAGAAAAAAGAAAATACGTTAAAACCAGACAGATATTCTTTTTGACAGTCTGCAAGATCCAATTCTCCTACCTTACTTTAAATATACACATCTTATCACTATTTATGGTTATTTATGCTTATTTATGCTCATTGAACAGTTTATCTCTGATATAACCAATTATACCACGCATTCCAATTATTATCAAATGCTGAAGACTCTTTATTTTTAAGAGCTATGGTTAAATTGTCCATTTCTGCGCAGTCACATATTTTCTGAATGACCAATTGATCTGTAGGTAAACGGGATGATTTCCAGCACTGGGCAAATGCTAATCTGGCCGCATTTAGAATATGAATTATTATATATTTCGTCTTTTTAGGAAAATGTTTATCAGAGATCCCTAGTAGGAAGAACTCTGGTTTGTATTCAATTTGTTCTTTGGTTATCTCCTCCAGCCATTTTCTAATTTTTTGCCAGTATTTCTGGGCTTCTTTACAGGTCCACCACATATGAAAGTAGGTTCCCTCTATGTTTTTACATTTCCAACATTTTGGACTAGAGTTTGGGTTCATTTTCGCTAACCTCGAAGGGGGTAAGTGCCATCTATATAACATTTTATACATATTTTCTTTGTACGCCGCAGATTTCATAATCTTAATGATTCTATTCCAGATCTTTTCCCATTCTGTTAATGTAATGCTTCTTCCAATATTCCTACTCCACATTATCATGTTCCCTTTCACTATCTCTTGCTCTAATTCTACCTCCAATAAATATTTATAAAATTTAGAGATATTCTTTTTATTTGATCCTAATAAGATTTTATCTAAGTGTTGTAATTTGCTATAGATTCCAAACTCTTTGATATCTTGTTTGTATCTACTATGGATTTGTATATATAACCACTGATCAATTTTAAATCCCTGTTCCTGTAAGTCCTGTCGAGTTCTTAATTTTCCTAAAGGGTCTAATAAATCTTTATATTTAGTCGTTTTTGTTATATCCAAATTGTTGGGATGAACCATTGCCTCCATTGTTGAAAGCCAAATCGGAATTTTTAAATAATGTTTTTTACATATTTTTTTCCAATTAGTTAATAGTGAATCTCTAATAAGATGTCTATGAAAGTACGCCTGTTTAGTTTTCCCCACATCCCATAGAAATGCGTGCCATCCTCTCTGAAGGTCGTGCCCTTCCAAGGCTAGAGTTCTTTTATTCCGTAAATTGACCCAGTCTTTTAACCATAATAAGTTGGCTGCCCAATAATATAATTCCCAGTTTGGAAGCGCTAGCCCACCTCTACTTTTTGCATCTTGTAAGGCCTTAATACTGATTCTAGCTTTTTTCCCTTGCCAAATAAATTTAAGAGTTACCTTATTTATATCATCAAAAAAATTTTTTGGTAATTTTATTGGGATTGTCTGGAATAAGTAAAGGAGTTTTGGTAAAATGTTCATTTTGATTGTGGCAATCCTGCCCAGTAAAGAAAGCTGCAACTTATTCCAAGATTCTAGATCTTTCTTAATTTGCTGTAACAGTTTATCATAATTATTCTCTTTGAGTGATTTACTATGTGGTGTTAACCATATGCCTAAATATTTGACCTTTTTTGTTGCCTGTATCCCCATGGTTTTTTCTAATTCTTTCCTCTGGTTCTCTGTTAGATTTTTAGTCAGTAATTTCGTCTTATTTCTGTTAATCTTTAATCCTGCTACTGAACCATATTGTTCTAGTTCTTTTATTAGATTATGTCCTTTTTCCATGGGATCCTCTAGGAAGAAAACCATATCGTCTGCAAACGCCTGTAATTTATATTCCTCTGCTTTGACCCTAACCCCTTGGATTTCAGAATTTTGTCTTATCCGCGTTAACAATGATTCTAAAGCAAATATAAATAAGAGGGGTGAGAGAGGGCAACCCTGTCTAACGCCCTTTTCAATGCTTAGTGGGCCTGTTTGTTCACCATTAATTAGTATATTGGCTTGTTGGGTATTGTAAATTGTTGTGATAATATTCTCGAATTTAGTGCCCAGATTCATGTTATAGATTTTTTGTATTAAAAAGTGCCAATGTAAGTTATCGAATGCTTTCTCCGCATCTAGAAACATGAGTGTAAATTGTTTCTCTGGATGAGCTTCATAATATTCTAAGACGTCAATAACGGTTCTTAAATTGTTTTTAATTTGGCGGAATGGAAGGAAACCATTTTGGTCTTCATGAATGTATAAATTTAAGACTTGTTTTACTCTATTCGCAATAATTGAGGTAAATAATTTATAATCGGCGTTTAAAAGTGAGATTGGTCTATAATTGTTGATATATCTGGCATCCACATCCTCCTTCGGAATTAACGCAATCAACGCCTCCCTCCATGAGTCTGGCATTTTGGCAGCCAAAAGTACTTCGTTAAACACTTCCAGCATCAGAGGCCCTACTAAATCTATTGTGGCTTTATACAATTCTACTGGAATCCCATCTGGACCAGGGGATTTATTATTACATTGATTTTCCATTGCAGATTTTAACTCAGACCATGTAATATCCTTATTTAGTAATTCTTTGTCTCCTTCCCCTATTGTTTTATCATTTGTATTCTCCAGATAAGTTCTTATTTTATCCTCATTGATTTCTTCTTTTTTATATAATCTTTGGAAATAGTTTAATATAATATCCTTTTTCTTCTCAATCTCATGTTGTGGGATGCCTTTCTCGTCTATTAATTGGTGTATCAATCTCTTTTCTTTTTCTTTTTTAAGTTTATAAGATAGCCATCTTCCTGGTTTATTGGCGTGTTCAAAATAATTTTGTTTGGACCTTCTCAAGCTAACTTCTATTTTATCTTGTTCAATTAAATTCAGCTTATGTTTGGCTAGTATTAACTGATTTTGTAGTCCTTGGGTCTTAGGGGTTTTTTGTAATTGTATTTCTAAGTCTTGGATTTGTTGTTGTAACGCGTTTTGTTGGGCATAAATTATCTTGTTTCTCATAGCATTATAGGAAATTGTTGTGCCTCTTATAATTGCTTTCATAGTATCCCAAATGTTCTGTTTTGAAGTTGTTTCATTATTATTATCTTTTAGAAAATAGTTTAGCTCCTCTTTCAGTTTATTAATATACTCTTCTTCGTTTACAATTTGGTTATTTAGTGTCCATCTTTTTTTTATTCGTCTCCTATCTCTCCAAATTAGCTGTATTGGGTTATGATCAGCCCATTCATTCGGTAGGATTTTGATTTCTTTTATTTCATTAGCCAAGTCCAAATCCATCCAAGCCATATCTATTCTGGTCCAAGTCTTATGTGGGTTAGAATAATATGTAAATTGTTTTCCTTCAAGATTCCGTTCCCTCCATAGATCTTTTAAATTTAACTCTCTCAACATTTCCTTACCTGCCGCAGAAAGTTCCCTTTTCCCCTTCTTGTTTTTCCCCATATTACTATGGTCTTTCTGGTAGTCTGCAATGGAGTTAAAATCGCCAATCAAGCAAATGTTTCTTTTTTCAAAGCCTACTATTTTTTGGTGAAGGTGTTTAAAAAATTTCCCCTGGTCATCATTTGGGGCATAGATTGCTACAAGTAAAAATGTGATGTGGTTTATCCAAACTTGTATAACCAGAGTTCTTCCTTCGGGATCCGACCAGATTAATTCTGCCTTTACATCTTGTTTTACATAAATTGCAATTCCTTTTTTCTTGTGTTGGTCGGCCGGTGCTGTAAAAAGTTTACCTAATTTTGGACAAATTAGATGTCTTTCGTCATTCTTCGAAATATGTGTCTCTTGAAGACATATTATATCTGCGTTATGTTGAATAAGTTTTGAGAATATCCTTTTTCTTTTTAATAATGAATTTAATCCGTTTATATTGATGGAGAGCAACTTCTTCCCCTCCACCATTTATCTACTTCTGCTTAGATTTTTGCCTAGTAATGATTCGGTTCTCTTGTTGTTGTTGTTGTGGGATTTGCTCTTCTCTCCCATGTTGTGGATTATCACTTCCTGAAATTGGAGAAAGTCGTTCCTTTTGGGTTCTGTGATAATATCGGACCTCCTGTGGTCTTGTTTTAGGTTCTTCTTTGGTGGGTTGACTATTCTTATCTGTGAGCTGTTGATGAAAAACTTGGGCCTGTTCTATCAATTCTATTTTGATTTTCCTCTCTTTCCATGTAATTAACATCCCTTCCGGGATTAACCATTTAAAATGGATTCTTTCTTTATTTAAATCATTAGCTAAAAATTTATAATCTTGTCTTATCATCCTCACTCTCTTTGGAATTTGTTTTAAAATCCTAATTTCTCTGCCTTTATATGATATTGTTTCCTCCCTAGACATTTTCAAAATTAAATCCCTCAGACATCTCCTAGAGAAGTGGATATGAATTTCTCTTGGACAGTTGTTACGCCTGGCGTAGCTTGTGCTAACCCTATATACCTCATCAAACTCTTTAATTAGATCATCTTTTTCCTTTCCTAGCCATTCAGCCAATATTTCTGCCATCAAATGTTCCAATTCTTCATTTTTGGCTTCCGCCACATTCTGGAATCTTAAATACGCCATTGCTTTGTCCATCTCGAGGTGGACCAGAGAGTCTTCCGTTTCTCTAAGTACATTTTTAAATTCCTCATCCATCCTTTCAAAGTTAGTCTCCATGCGTGTTGTTCTACTCTCTATATCTTTTATTTTCACTTCGTTTCTCTCCATGGCCTGCTGTAGAGACCCTATCTTACCCTCCACCTTCGATATATCTGCTTTCATTTCAGCCTTCAGTTTCCCCATCTCATCTTTCAATTCGCTTATATCTGCTCTAGTTTCCTTGTGATTTTTAATCATCATTTCTTGCATTTTAGATATAGCTTCCTGCAAGGCTAATATGGAAGTTTGTATATTAATATTGGGGACATTGGGCTGCTTTTCCCCTATTAAAGACTCCTCGATAGTTTTTTGAGATGTTGGTGGGGTGGCTGTCAACGTAGTCGATAGGGTCGGGATAGCCTTCTTTTCTGTTTTTAAGGCCATAGTTGTTGTGGATGTCATCTCTCTAAGTATTTGTTTTTGTTGATGCACAATTTTAAATATATTATCACCATTCAGTATTTGGGTCCTGTACTTGAAAGACTATTCACGTATTTCAATTTTATATCTCACTCCACAGTCTTTTCCCCTATATCATAAATAGAGATCTGCAACAATATTCTAGTCAATGTAATAAGAAAATTGGTCAACAATAGTACATCAATTAACACTTTAAGGGATTAATCTTAAATGTCATAAGTAGCCTAAATAATTTATAAATAGATTATATCAACAAAGTTTATCCCTTTTTACTATTAATACTTACAACAGTAAACTCTTAACTCTTTGATAATAGTGTATCCTCCTCTTCCCCCCCCCCCCCC
>NW_020769483.1:471851-533498 GCF_900518735.1 Pseudonaja textilis | reverse complement strand
TCTTCTCCCCAATATTAAGTAGATGTAATAGTCATGTTGTGCTCAGACCTGAGGATTCATAAGACTCAATCAATGTCAATATTCTTTCACCTCCATCGCCTCCCTCTTCTCAAATAGAGTCAAAAAGAAAGGTCCAAGAATCAAATAAAGCCCCTCACCAGTTCCGGACCTCCAATCTCCAGGTTTTAGCAATCTCCCTCTTTCCCCAGAGCTTCCCCCTCACAGGGTAAAACTGTGCTTTCCTTCGCTCTCCATTATAATCTTTCCATTTTCCCAATTGCTTTTCTGGCCGCTCTCCACCCGACTTCCAAGAGGTGCTTATCACAACCAGGAGAGAAGAATTTATGCTATCATTCTTCTGTCATTCTACTCCCTTCAGACTTCAAAGAATCCAAGATATAAACCGTTTCTCTGTTCCTGTTTCTTATGTAATGTTGTTATGTTATTTTTTTAATTGTAAATTCAATAAAATTTATATATACAGGAAGAGTTGGAAAGTAAAAGTCAGGAGGATCAACAAGAAAACCAACAACAGGAAATACAAGAAACGGAACAGGAAAAAAAAAGTAAAGAAGAGAGAGAACAACCAAGACGAGAAGGACTAAGAACAAGACCACAAAGAGAAACAAGAGTTAATAGAAGATTGAGACAGACCTATAACTGATAATGGAAGAAGAAATCAAATTACTTTCAATAAATATTAATGGATTGAACTCCCAGATTAAGAGAAAACAAATATTGGCCAAATTAATAAAACAAAATGTTGACATTATATGTCTACAAAAGGTACATATCCAAAAGCGATATAGAAAATGTTTAGATTATCCCAAATTAGGTGTACTATTTACAGCACTGGCAGATCAACAAAAAAGGCGGGGTAGCAATTTATGTTAGAAAAGGGATAAATGTAAAACAAATTTATGCGGATGAACAGGGTAGAATTTTAATGGTACAAATTAATATTCAACAAAAACAAATATTATTGGTGGGGATATGCACACACAACGATAACCAAAAGCAGTTTTATAAGTTATTATATGATAAAATAATTGATATGGATCAAGAAAATATCTGCTTAATAGGGAACTTCAATGCCATTGTAGACATAGAAAAAGATGTCAGTAAGGAACAAATTAGGAAGAGAAAAAAGAAAATTTTACCAAAGGCATTTTTTTTGAATTAATAGAGGAAACTAATTTGGAAGACATATGGCGGAAGTGATTCTTACTGATGAAAAATCCAAGATACACAAAAGTTATGTTAAAGTATGTAAGAAGATAAAGTTGGATTTAAAGAGATGAGAAAAACTAGATAGGTGTCATTGATGGAAAGAATTTCAGTAATTAAAATGAATATACTATCTAGAATGTTTTCTGTATTCCAGAATATACCAATATTGATTAAAGATACTTATTTTAAACAGTGACAGAAAGATATATCCAAATTTATTTAGCAAAATAAAAAACCCAAGAATTAAATATAAGTCTTTACAGGTTTCTAAAAAAAGAGAAGGTCTGGTTTTCCTGGACCTTAGATGAAATTACGATGCTTCTTGTTTGTTGTTAGACCTTGAAGGTTCTGATTTCAGATTTGGGTGGCATGCTTACTTGTGGTCCGACAAAGTAAAAGTTACACCTGGTTTTAAGAATCATATTATTAGGCAATCAATTGGGCATGTATGGTGGAAATATAAAAGATGATTGGCTGATAAAGTGCACTTTGACTATCACCTCATGAAGCACTACATAGAACAGAGAATGGAATGTAAACGGATGACATATCAGCACTTATTGATATATGAAAAAGAGGGACTTAAGATAAAGACAAGGGAACTATTTGTAAGTGAAGGATTTATTTGTTTGTGATTGATTGCTAAAGTATATAAAAGGTTACTTAAGAGGAACCTGGAAGACGAATATGTCAAAGATGGTATGGAAAAATGGGTGAAAAATTTTGGGTATAACATGATGCTAGATAAATGGGAGAATGTATGGACCAATGATTTAAAAATTACTTTGAATTATAGTTTGAAACAAATCTTGTACAAAATGATCTATCATTGGTGTTTGACCCCAGATAGTCCAGCAAAAATGTATAGAGGGATTTCCAACAAGCATTGGAAATGTAATCAAAACCCAGGTACATTTTATCATAGGTGGTGGTCTTGTAACTATGTTAAATCATAGTGGGAAAACATAATAATGATAATGCGGAAAATATTTAAGATACAAATATTAATGAAACCTGATGCTTTTCTTTTAGGTATTATGGACAAACCAATCGAAAAACAATTTGGGACACTATTTCTTTATATGGTGACCACTGAGAGGATTGTACTTGCTAAGTATTGGAAAGGAAAAGAGATGCCAACTGTTGAAGAATGGATTTTAAAATGGACTGAATTAGTAGAAGATGGCAAAATTAACTGCCTCGATTAGAAACAATGGACTAGGCAGCTTTATAAGAGACTGTAAACTGTTTGTGGACTTTCTATGTGTTAAATACAGTACGCTACCTCAGAATTACAGGGTTCTATCTGTGTCATGACCATTTTGTGGAAAATGAGCCGTAAATATTTGAAAAATTGTACTGGTTACCCCATTGTACGTAGAAGGGAACATTTTGGTATGTGAGCCTATCAACAAATAGTGCATACAAGAAAAAAAATGAGGCCAATGGTGGCTCATCTTGGGGTCATACTGGAGGCTCTAAATATCAGATAAAACCTTGTCACACTAACTTACACCATAAAAATGAGAATTACAAAGTTTAATAAAAATGTTTTTGAGAAAAGCACTGAATTCAACTTGATATTAACTTGAATTTGTTTTTGTGGCCATAAAATGCATGTAAATTACAATTTGAAGGTTCACTATTAAATGTAAGAATGTAAATGCATGTCTTAATAAGGACAATTACAGTTTAACCCCAGTTTTGCATAACGGTTTCTTCAAAATGCTGCTGTCATAGTCATTATTGACTTTAAGCATCCATTTGAGCATACTTTCTATGTCATCTTGTTTTGCTTTGGATAGTGTGTGTACCTGTAACTCTGCCCTAGGCACAGGCAATGTAACAGATGTGGCAGGTGGTGTTGGAGAAGCAGGTTTCCTACAAACATTCCTCATCCTCTTTTCAAAGGCACAGATGGTGACCATGGTCTAACTTTCCACAGTG
This sequence comes from Pseudonaja textilis, assembly GCF_900518735.1. The sequence goes on along the minus strand of NW_020769483.1, from coordinate 530,321 downwards.
AAGGTTGTCTTGAACTTTACTGTTGAATGGGTCTGGGTGAATTTTATTTGTGAAACTTTAGCATATGGCACATTACTGTACTGAAACTGCTTTGAACACATGGAGTAATTTTTAAAATGTGCGGGTTTCATCTGGATGATTTTGAATGGCTGGCATCGCTTGGCTTTTTTTAGCAATCTTAGGAAAGAAACTGGTGAAAAGAATTCGGCTGGTAGCATAGCTCATTCAATTATGCTATGCATATTATCCACTTCTTGAATGCAAGAGTGGCCCGGTACAGAAAACTTCATTTCAAACCTTTCAATGTTTGCATGATTCCAAAGAAAATCTGTTGTTGCAAAAGACAGGTGTGAATTTCTATTTTGTGGAATGCAGCTGTCACTCCATAATGTTAGATGCACTGCATATGGTTGATCTTGCACTACATTTTCCAAAATTTGTAACATGGCACTAGCTATATCATTTCCAGCACATCCTCCCATTAATTCAGTCCAAATGACACAGTTCCCTTGTTCTGTATGTGATGTGAATAGTCATACTGTACAAATTAAGTTTATGCTTGTAAAAAAAACTGCTTCTACCAGGTCTTGGCAAAGTGATGACATTCTCTATGCCAAAACAGCCTAGTTTTGTCTCCTCTTTCTTCCTGTCTGTGATCTCTCATTAAATTCTTCTGTTGGATTTACAAATCATATTTCTTTTGTACCATCTCTTCTACCTGCCCAATTGAAGAGACAATTTTGTTTCTTGCAAAGATCACAGCGATCTTTTTTGGGTACGTGGAATGCCAGTTTAAATTCATTGTTGAATACAGTTTGATAGTAAGAGAGTTTGACTCACTCATTTTCCATTAAAAGTTCCATATCCAATTGGTCATCTTCAGTTTCTGGAACATACTCGGATCCACTTGGTTCATATAAGTCTGAACTTGCTTCCATATTGTGGAAAAGAGATATTTTTTCAGTATTCACGTGTCCAGAAATGGAGGCAACACTAGGTGCTGCAGGCTCCATCCTTGCTCCGTCACATGGGAGCAGCCAAGCACAACAATTGGCTGCTGCGAATAGAACCCTGTAGTTCTGAGTTTTCATGCGATAGTGTAGATAGAACCTTGTAATTTTGCTATTTGTGGTGAATCTATTTTGAAATTTTACAAAATAAGTTGTTAAAAAATTAAGTCATGGTAGATTCTTGTCACACTCTTAACTCATTTTTGACAAAAATGTCAGATAGAACCCTGTAATTCTGAGGTAGCGAGCAACAGATGGTTAACAGAGGGATTTGAAGATTTGTGTAACATTTGGGCTAATCTGTTGACTTTTTTTCTTTTTTTTAAAACATATATATTATAAAGTTGGATAAATTTGATTATTAGAGTTTCTCATATGGAATATTTGCTTATTTAATATAGTATTTTTTTTAAACAAGGATGGGAAACATAACTATTTGTAGACCTGTTATGTAAGGGGAGGAGAACCTATCAGATTTTTTTTTATTTGTCTATCTATCAGATGGGGTGGATTCTTTAAGTTCAATGTCAGATATATCTGACATTTGGGTTTTTTCCCCACCCACCCCACTCTTTTTTTTGTACACCATTCCCCCCTCCCTTTTTTTTAATTGTTGGTGTTGGATGTTTATTTTTCTGGTTTGTGTTTTATTTTTGTTGATAAATGAAAATAAATATGTTAAAAATATTATTTGACCATGGAATTTATTTTTTTTCTTGAATAAAAGAAAAACTAACCATAAACTTAAGAAATATCAGGCCCATTTGCAACTCCAATCAAAATACTTAAAAGATAAGAGAGAATGGGGAATTAGTAGAACTAGGACAAAATTAGATGAAATTTTATTAGGACCTGAGCAGAAGATGATCAAAAAAATATATCAAGTTTTATTGGAATTTATATTGGAAGAAGAAAAAGTAAAAGAAATGATAGTGGTATGGATGAAAAATTTTGGCTATAGCATTTAGATGATTGGCAGAAACTATGGAATAGAAATAAAAAAATGACTCTAGCAATACCCTTCAAAGAAAATCTGTACAAATTATTTCATAGATGGCATATACCACCATCAAGATTGGCAAAAATGAATCCTAAATTTTCCCCTATGTGTTGGAAATGTAATAAAGAAATAGGAACTTATTATCACTAATGGTGGAGTTGCACAGAGGTGCAAAACTACTGGCAAAATCTACGTAAGTGGATAGAAGAAATGTGTGGAATTAAAATACAATATAGGCCTGAGTTCTTTCTGTGAGGAATTAACACTGGGAAATATTATAAAGAAATTCTGTATTTAATGATCCATGTAATTACTGCAGCACAGTAATTGGAAAAATAAAGATATCCCAAATGAATTGGAAATATGGAAGAAAATTATAATGTGCACAGAAATGGATAAATTAACAAAAGAACTTAAAAATAAGGAAGATTCGGATTATTATAAAACATGGGAGAAATTTTATGGTTGGCTAGAGATGAGGAAGATCAAAGAGAATAAGGAATGATTATATGTGCATTTAAAGTGTATATATGAAAATTATGTAATATTACTATTGGATTTAGCGATGTTTTGACAATGATTGATGTTAGGGAAACTGTACCACATTCAACGTTTTTATTGTAAGAATTGTGTGTCTTTGTGTCTGTTTATTTGTTTAATAAAGAAAAAATCATATAAAAAAAGGAATATCAGGCCCAAGCCAAGAACTGAAAAATCCAAATTGAGTCAAATCCTTTATTTGTTTAACCTAATGGACAGAATCTTGACAAAATAAAGCTATAACTTTCTAACCTACTGGAGATATTCTGGAAGTTTCCAGGATGTGGCTACCATGAACTTCTCCCCTCTCACCCTTCCAGTTTTGGACTGCGCAGTCTCTTAATCTGGGCCTCTCTCTGGGAAAACTGTTTGTTGCCAAAACTCTCCCCCACTGCAGGTGTACATTCTATCACAAAAACTTAACAAATTAAGAACTCCTGTTGTTTTTTGTCCCCCAAAATGGCCTGAAAATGGCCCAGAAAACAGCCTGAAAACGGCCCAAAAAATGGCCTGAAAATGGCCAAATATGACCCCAAAACAGCCAAGAAACAGGATGTTTTCTGGGCCATTTTCAGGCCAAAAATGGCCTGAAAACGGCCTGAAAACAGCTTGAAAACTGGCCTGAAAACAGCCCCCAAAACAGGCATGTGCACACTGACCAGCTGGTCTCCGGTTTTGTGGGCACTCAGTGCCGAAAAGTTTCACCATCACTGACCTAGACTATCAAAGGCCCTTAATTTGACCAGTAAACCTTAGTTAATCTTGTGTGTGAATGAGCAAAACCAGAATATGTCCTGAAATTGTTCTTCCAACATAAAGTTACTTTATAAAATCAGTGGTTTTTGTTATGATATGTACAGAATAATCCTTGAGTAACAAGGATATGCACATGGAAACGTTTATGAGAGTAGTTATGAATAATTATTCAGCCACACACAGATACACTGAACTGAGTTAAAGTTTACTTTAAGAAATAGCACAGTCCAATAAACGGTCCAGGTCATATACGTTTTACAGTCCAAAGAATATCCAATTACAAAGTCTTCTTACTGGTTGCCTTTGTCATTTACAGTAAACAAAGATATCAAAGTATAAGCGCAGCATAAATACAACAGAGATAGCAACAGAATGTCAGAGATACAGAATGTCAGAGAGAGCAAGCTATTTCAGAGAGAACAAGCCATGATCTCTAGCTCCCTCTTTTGGCAATCTGCAGTACAATCAACCAATAGGAACACAGTACAAATCAATACAGTGATTTTGTCTTAAAGCTACAAAACATACATTGTTGGTTTATACATTGCCAACCCAACTAATTGGTGGACAGATTCCTAACAGTTATTTTAAGACATACAAGCAAGGATCTCCAAAATACTGAACAAAAGAATCTGACTGTATTATCTTGAGTTGTCAGCTAAATCATATCCTGGATTTTATGTTTGAAATAGGCTATTTACAGGTTGTTGCGCATCGTCCAGCGTAGCTTTTGTAAAATGGGTAGCCATACAAATTTGATTAATAAATATTGACAGGTAAGGCAAACAAACTGCTGTCCATATAACCATTTGTCTTTGTTAGATACAAACAGCCCCACAATGTGATCAAGCTTACTCCAAAAATGGTCTAGTAAGTTCTATTGCTATGAAACAGCAACTTTTTCCTCTTCTGTTGATACAGTTGAAACTTATAGAATGTGTGTGTGTATCCCACTTCCAGCACAGTAAAAATCAGCCATCAAATGAAGACCAAAACCAGTCAGCGGGTACAAATTATACTTTTATTTTTAAATTGGCATAAACCAGAAGAGAACTAGTACTACATTTAATTCTATGGCATCATTGAAAAAGGCTAAATTATTTTGAGAAGAAATACACAAACAGAACAAATGAAAACCCCAAAATATAGTTCCAACAAACAAAACCATTAATTTAGACACTGAAGTCTAGTTTGAAAATCTAAGATGTACAAAATACATGATGTGAATAAAAATGGCTACAGAGATGAAATTTAGCTGTTTTTCTTCTTTTTTGTCATTTTATTTATTTAAATACAGATTTAGGTGCATTTCAGATATTGGAAAAATTAAAGGTAAAAGTGCATAAGTCAAAGAAGGCAGAAAAAATAAATCAAGCAATGACCAATCCTTTGTTTCAAGGAAGGGGTGAAAAAGCTAGGAGAGATTTTTTTTAATGAGCTATTTTGTTCTAACTTGATTTGGTCCTCTAAAAATATTTATTCACATTGTTACTTTGCAACTTCCTCACAAAAAGATATCCTCTCCAGGATTGTCCACACAATTTTGCCTAATTTTCATCAGTCAGAAAAACAGCTGCTTCTAAACTTGTGCTTCCATCTTAGCACCAAGAATGTAACCTCACCCCTATCAGTCACTGCTGTTGGCACCCTCTGAAAACTCGCCTCAAGGATAAGTGGTCCCTAGACACCTACAGCCCTCTACAAATTGTCTTGTTACAGGAAAGCCTGCTACCATTCTCAATGGCTTTTCTAGTGGCTCCAATAGAGCTCATGGAATTATGCTATGGTATGAGGAGACAGAGACACTCCTTCCTTGAACACCTTTTTCACTAGTGCAAACATTTAAGAGAAAAACAGAGACGAAGATTTCTAAGAAATAAGATTCTAAGATGTTTGTGCTTCTACAACATGATGAAAAGGAAGACTTCAAAATGTAATCACTATTTCTATTTTGATTGGAATAATATATAAGAGCTTCTTAATCTTATGATGAGGGAAGGAACTCAAATAAAACTAGCAATCATATGCTAACTATGCAGGGGTGGGCTGCTGCCAGTTCGTATTGGTTCAGGCAAACTGATTATTAAGTTTTTATGCAGTTCGGAGAACCAGTAAATAGCACCACTGGCTGGCCCCGCCCCTCCTTTTCTCACCTTGCCCTCCTTGGCCAATGCCTAGAGACATGCCCACGGCATAGCTGCTGTTGCTCTCTAGTTCCCTCTCCTCACTTGCCTCAACCACGTGGCCCAGATCTCTGCCTGGTGAGCCTTCCTTCGCTGATCTCCACTCCTCGCCAAGCTGCCTCCCAGGCATTCTTATCCTGGCCTGAGAAGGTAAGGCCAACGGTGGAGGAGGGGGACCACTGTGCTCGGCCAAAGGGCTGCGGGGACGGGACATATGGTGAGGCTCGGCTGTCTCTCGGACCTGGCTCCAGGAGGGAGGCCCAAGAGAAAGCACCTGGTCCAGGAACACAGCATCCCAGCACAGCGCTCCCCCCCAATGGTCTCCTGCCCGCTTGATAGAGGGGGAAGGCGAGCAGGTGGCAGTGAAGCTGGGCCCGAAAGGAGGCCAAGCCTTGCCATGTTGCCCCTGAGGCAGCCCTTCATCTGAATATGGAAGGTCCTGAGTGGGTCTCCCTCCCACGGCATTTCTGTATTTAATTTTGGAGCCGTGCGGGCAAGGGTAGCCCGCTGCACTCAGGCCCAGCGGCACCCCCCCAAGCACCACCACCGCATGAGCCAGCCAGCCTAGCCCGAGCCCCCAGTTGCTCCTGGTCAGTCCCCTGGAGACCGCAAGCAAAGGAATGATCGCCCTCCGCCAGCCACCCCTTGCCCGCCCAACCGCCCGGTCAGGTTATGGGAGTACCTGGCCTTTCAGCCACCCTCTACCCTCTGGAATAAAGAGGCCAGCCAGTAGGCCGAAGCATTGGGAGAGTTGTGCAGCGGAGAAAAGGCAGCTATGTGCTCTGCCGAAGCATTGGGAGAGTCGCACGGCAGAGAAAAGGCAGCTGCATGTTCTGCCACTGCTGTTCCAATGGCCTGTCTTGAGAACAAGTGGGAATAAAGAGGCCAGCCGACAAGCTGAAGCATTGGGAGACTTGTGCGGCAGAGAAAACGCCTTTGGAATGGCAACGGCAGTACATGTGGCTGCCTTTTCTCTTGCTATGCGGCCCTCTCTCAAAGAACTGTGGCTCCCTAAAGGTAATGGTGCTGTTGTGGCAAGGTGGGGGGCACGGAGGCAGCCAAAGTGGTGGTAGTAATCGCCGAAGCCTTAGTGTTCAGGAGTGAAGTGCCACTTGCCTTTGCATGGCTGCATTCCGCCTTCATCACTCACAATATGAACTGGTGGCACCCAAGGCAGCCATAGCTTCCTGCCGCTTCAGCTCAGAGGTATGGGGTCAGTCCTAGCTTTGCTGTCCATCACAGCTAGGAATCTCAAAGCTGAGAATGAACGCTTCTGCTACCAACCCAGGCGCTAGATAGGCAGCCCCCCTGCAAACTGCGTAGTCTGTTGAGGGGCCTGGCCAATGCTTCGCTGACTAAGCTCCCAGACTCCCAATGATTGGATGGGGCCTTTCAGGCACTTAGCATGGCCACCAGTTTATAGCTCCAGCAGCCTCCACCCCTCCCTCCGTCGGCTCACAAAACTTTGGCTGGGCTCCTCAAGGGATGAATCTAGCCCCCGGGCTGGTTGTAGCACCAGTGTTCATTGTCAATTTTATTTCCTCGCTGCTATGGACAGCAAAGCTAGGTTGATATCCCCCTGTGCCAATCCAGCAGACAAAACAACAAAGGGGGGCAGAGAGAAACAGTCCCATTGCTAAGGTACACCAGAGTAGGAGGCCAGTGAACCAGAGAGCTTCTTCCCCACCTTCCCAGGAGCATGGGACTACTTGCGACTGGGCCCAGAGCTCCTCTGAAGTTTGTTCTGCTGCTGGAGGAAGGGCTGCAGCAGTCCCATGCCATCTCCTTGCAGTCGCGCATGCCGGGACTGCTGCAGAGAGTCTCCCCCTTTGGGGTCTTTTTGTGTGGGTCGGAGGGGGGCAGAAATTCCTACTTCAGCCTCCTAGTGCTGCGTAGGGCTTTGGGCAAACGCTGGAGGAAAGCGCTGCTGGCTCACTCACTTGCTCGCGCTCTGCCTCTCCAGTCTAACTTTGATGCAGGCAGCAATTCACCTTGCCCTTTAAAAGCCCACTGTCGTTCAAGCTGGGTGCTGGTGAGGGCTGTTGGGGAAATGGATGGGGGCTTGGGAGAGAGAGAGGTATCTGATCCAACCTGTGTGTGTGTGTGTATGTGTGTGTGTGTGTGACAGAGAAAGAGAGAGAGAGAGAGAGATCTGATTCAATCTCAAAGAATTATGTCAGGGCTGGCGGCGGTGTACTCTCTCTCTCTCTCTCTCACACACACACACACACACACGCACACACACACACAAAGGTTGGATCTTTCTTTCCTCCCGCCCCACCCACCAGAGACCCCTGGATTCCCTCCCCAACCCCACCAGGCACCACCAACATGAGTGACGTAGAGTTGGCCACGCCCACTCAGTCACATGACCCTCCCGGCCACGCCCACCCACCCAGTCATTAGGGAGAACCAGTTGTTAAATTATTTGAAGCCCACCCCTGTAACTATGAAGAGTGATATATTGGAACATCCCTTTATTTACATTTGGAGGAAAAATACAGAGGTAAAAAGTTATCCTTAATTCTTGCTTAATGAAACCCATCAGTGGCACCCCTTGTAAAGAGATGCGTGCTTTTTATTCTTAACTGTATATGCTTTGTAGTGCAAATAAAGAGTATTCAGTTAAGAAAAAAAGTCCCAGAAACAGTGGAAATACAGAGAGAATACCAACCCTTTAAGTGTCTCCACTATGCAAGGGAAAAAAGTAGAGATCAAGAAGCTATATGCAAAGAGTTCTGGAATGGCAGAAAATATGAAAATAGTAAGAATTTATGTTGATCATTTACAATGGAGAGGTAATAACAACAAACCCAGAAAGAATTCAGTAAATGTGCCTCTGAAGGTCATTTTTAAAAATACAAAAGTCCATTCATAACTGTTTCACCTATCTTGGTTACAACAGAGATTGCTACCAAATGTAGATTGAAATTGCCTCCATTCCATTTAAACTTCCCAGAGGCTGGTGGGAGGAGCTGATGGCTGTTTGTGGGGGAGATGGAGAGTGAGCACCCAAGGCAAAGGTAGCAGCCCACATTAGGCGAGCAAATCATGTAACTATAAACCAAAAATAGCAATAATACATTCAGGGGCAGTATGCTTGAGATTGTGATTTTATTTCAAAATGACCGGCTTAATTCAGTGTAATACTTGTTTTGCACCTGTCTTTTGCAGTACTCTTTTCAAATGTGGATACTGTCCTCTTTGTAAACAAATTACTAGTCTACATGGACAGAGTCTAGAGTCTCTAATCTATGCTCTCCAAGCAGAAATTAGTTGCCCAATCCAGCAATACCAGTCTATTGAGCTGCCACCCTATCAGCCCCCTCTACCACAAAGATCCTGCAGGAAAAGGGCAGTATGGACAACTGTGGGATCTGGCAGGGTGAGAACTGTGGACCCTAAACACTAAGCTTTTGCTGTGTACCAGCATAACAAATACAGTGCCCTTGCTGACCTTAATAGGAACACTAAAGTGACAGGTCAAGGTAGTTGTGATAATAATAACTCAAATAAGCAGGGGATTGTGGTCCGAGAAGAAGAACTTACTTTGGAAAGGGGAAAGTGAAAATCAGGTATTACACATCAGTCACACAAAAAGAGCAAGTCATGCAAAAAGAGAAGCCACCTTCTGGTTGGTGATTCAATTGTAAGGGATGTAAATTTAGGAAAGGATATGGAGGTTTTGAAAGAGGTCAGAAGTCTGCCACGTGCTACTGCCAGTAGAGACAAGAGGCGTATTCTTAAGATAGTCAAGAATGCCAGTAAGGACTGTGATGTTGATGCTATTATACATCTTGGTACAAAAGATCTGTCCCAAAAGGATGCACTTTGTGTGCAGAAAGACTTCCAGAGCTTGGGATATGAACTTAGTAGTATGGGTTGTAGTCTTATCTTTTCAGAGGTTTTACCAGTATACAAGGAACAAAAAGGAAAAGGCCAGCGTGTAGCGGAGTTTAATGTGTGGCTAAAGGAGTGGTGTAAAAGGGAAGGCTTTGGTTTTATTAGTCATGATGTCTGCAGCTGGTCCAATGAAAAACTGTACAAAAGAGATGGTTTGCAACCATCAAAGAAAGGGACTGAGTTACTTGGCATTAAATACACAGATTTTCTGGATAAACATTTAAACTGAACAGCGGGGACAGAGAATTAATTCATACAGAACATTTCTGTTCCCAGCAACCTAAAATTAATAGGGTTTCCAGTGCATGTTTGTGCAGGTAAGATTACCAACCTTGCTGTCAAGCAAAACCAAGCAATTAATAGTGAGTGCCCTACCATTTGCACTAATCAAACAGGTGGCAAGAAAGTAGGGGCAGGCAGGCACAACACAGGTTATGTAGACAGTAAACACAGCGTCAGACAAAGATCTCAAATGCCTATATACAAATGCACAAAGTCTGGGGAACAAACAGGGTAAACTCAAACTACGAATACATGAAGGTAGATATGATATAGTTGGAATAACAGAAACTTGGTGGGATGAAACCCATGACTGGAACATACTGGTAGAAGGATACAAACTGTTCAAAAAACCCAGACCCCATAAAAGAGGAGGTGGAGTTGCACTGTATGTAAAGGACCACTATATTGCTACAGATATGCATGATACCAAAGATGAAAACCTCCTAGAATGCATATGGGTCAATATAAAAGAAAAAAAGAATGACATGGCCATAGGTGTATATTATAGGCTACCCAATCAAGCAGAAAAAATAGATGTCCTTTTTGCCAGCCAAATAACAAACATATGTAGGAAACACACAACAATAGTAATGGGAGACTTAAATTATCCTGATATCAATTGGAAAACTAATTCTGCACCAAGTGAGAAATCAAATAGGTTCCTAAACAACCTAGCTGACAACTTTGTTGTCCAAAAGGTAGAGAATGGAACTAGAGGGTCAGCCATACTGGGCTTAATTCTTACAAATAGAGAAGAAGTGATAGAGGGAGCTGAAACTGCAGGAACCTTGGGTGACCATGTCATACTAGAATTCAGCATAACACAAACACAAGCAATAGAACATAATGACACCAGAGTCTTGGATTTTAAAAGAGATGATTTTAACAAACTCAGAGAGAACTTGGGAAAGATTCCATGGATGAAAATCCTAAAGGGGAAAACAACTCAAGAATCTTGGGAAACTCTGAAAAGTACGATCATAAAAGCCCAGACCAGCACAATACCACTGAGAAAGAAAAACAAGAAATCCAAGAAAAAAACAGCATGGCTGCACAAAGATCTCTCTGGCAAATTGAAAGAAAAAAGGACAAGTACAAAAAATGGAAAGAGGGACATACAACTAAGGCAGAATATCAGCAGATAGCCAGAATCTGCAAAGACGAAGTTAGGAAAGCAAAGGCTCAGAATGAACAAAGACTTGCAACAAAAGTCAACGATAATAAAAAAAGTTTCTTCCAACATATAAATAACAAAAAAAAAATCAAGGAAGCAGTCGTTCCACTAAGGAGAGAAGATGGCAAGTAAGTAACAGGCAACAGAGAGAAAGCAGAATTGCTTAACTCATTCTTTGCATCAGTCTTCACATAAAAACTAACTATAGCTCAACCCACTAATAGACAGACCAGAAATAAAAGTTAAAATAAGCAAAAAAAAAATAGTAAGAGAACACCTATCTGATCTCAATGAACACAAATCACCAGGGCCTGATGGATTACATCCCAGAATTTTAAAGGAACTGGCAGAGGTCATCTCAGAACCACTGCACCATAGCTTTCAAAAATCCTGGAGCACCGGGGAACTACCAGAGGACTGGAAAAGAGCTGATGTGGTTCCCATCTTCAAAAAAGGAAAAAAAAAACAGACCCAGGAAAGTACAGACCAATCAGCCTAACATCAATACCTGGGAAGATACTGGAAAAGATAATAAAAAAACCGATCTGCCAACATCTAGTATAGCTAATGTTGTAGTTGAGCAATGAGAGGCTTGACCAGGGCATAATGCAACAAGACTTTATTAAAGCAATAAAGGACTGAACGTGTCAGCTCTGCCTGGAGCAGGCTTCCAGCGATCAGCGGCTGGCCGGACCCTTTTATAGCCGGCTGACGAGGGGAGCCAGCCAATGAGGAGCAACAAACGCCCCCGCAGAAAGTCCGGACCTGGTTGGGAACTTTAGCAAGTTCCAGGGACATAACACCCCTTCCCCCCAGATGCGAACACGTGTAGTCTTTTAAATAAGCGGGTGGTTTGTGCTGGCGTTCAGAGCGTCGTAACTCAGGTGAGTTACCCAGTGTCTCAGAGTTCGAAGGGATAGGTTGGTTTGGTGATGGGGTGCAGTCTTGCTCGGAAGTCCGAGCGGGTACCGGTGAGGTGATCCTGGTTGGCGATGCCGTGGCCCCATCCGCTGGTCCCAGTGGAGGATCTGACGGGCAGTCCCGGTCTACTGCCTGCTCATTCAGTTCTGGTGATGGTGGCGAAGAGTCTCTGGGATGATCACCGATGAGTGTTTGGTGTGGTACCTGGGGGTTGACCTGTGCCCACGATCCAGCACTGGCGAGGGAACCCTGGCGCTTCCGTAGCTGGTCCAGGTGCCTTCTCCAGATGCGGCCGTCTTCCAGCTGGACCCGGTACGATCTGGGACCGGTGATGGCAACGATCTCCCCTGGAATCCATAGCGGGTCTCCGGCGTAATTCCTTGCAAAGACATGTTCCTGCAAGACAAAATCTCTGACCCCCGCCATTGAACCTAGAGGGGTGTCAGGGCAATAGTTAGGGTGGAGCCTATCCAATACAGTTCTTAGGCGTCTACCCATCAAGAATTCAGCCGGGGACTTGTTGGTGACCGTGCAAGGGGTTGAGTGTTGGCTTAGTAAGAAACGGGAGAGTTTATGATGCCAGTCTTCTTTGCTGAATCTGGCCAACGCTTCTTTTGTGGTCCTGACGGCTCTCTCCGCCAATCCGTTGCTGGCAGGATGAAAGGGGGCCGTGAAGATGTGTCGAATGCCAAGGTTGGTGGCAAAACGGCTAAATTCCGTTGAGGCAAACTGGGGGCCATTGTCCGAAACTATGGTATCCGGTAGACCATGTGTCACGAATAAACAGGTCAAGGCCTTGGTAACTGCTTGCGTGGTGGTTGTGGATAGCTGGGCCACATCGATCCATTTGGAGTATGAATCCACGACCACCAAGAAGGTTTTGCCGTGCATTGGGCCGGCTAAGTCAATGTGGAGCCTAGACCACGGCGCGTTGGTGTTCTCCCACTTTGTGGGGGTGGTGACTGGAGGGAATGGCCTGGATTCTTGACAGGGTTGGCACGAGCTTACCCACTTGACGATGTCGTCGTCCAAGCCTGGCCACCAGACGTAACTCCGAGCTAACGCCTTCATCCGGACGATGCCCGGGTGGCCCTCGTGTAGTGCCTCCAAGACTGGCGTGCGAAGTGAGGCCGGGATTACGACTCTGGTGCCCCACAACAGGCAGCCCTGCAAGCTGGAGAGTTCCTGTTGACGGTTCTTAAAAGGTGTGAATTCGGTTGCAAGGTTAGTGCCCGGCCACCCCCTCCTCACCCAGTCCAGTACCTGGGCGATGGTTCTATCAGACTTAGATTTGGTGGCGATGTCGAGGGCGGTGACAGGGAGGTCCAGCTCAGTGACATCGAAGATGGCATGGACAGGAGTCGGGTCTTCAGCTGGAGCTGGCAGGGGACAGCGGCTGAGAGCATCTGCGTGGCTTAAGGTTTTCCCTGGGCGGTGGACGAGTTTGTACGAGTATGCCGCCAGGAACAAGGTCCATCTCGTCATCCTGGGAGATAACACTTGGGGGGTCTGCTTGTCCCCGGATAGCAGACCCAGGAGAGGTTTATGATCTGTGACCAGTTCGAAGTTGTGGCCAAAAAGGAATTCATGAAATTTCTTCACGGCTGCAACTGCGGCCAAAGCCTCCTTATCTATTTGGCTATAATTGCGCTCTGTTGTTGAGAGTGTTCTAGAAAAGAAGGCGATGGGTGCCTCAGAGCCGTTGGGTAGTCTGTGGCTTAAGACAGCTCCAATCCCAAAAGGGGATGCATCGGCTGCTAGTACTAATGGAAGGCGAGGGTCAAATTGTATAAGGACTGCGTCTGATGTGAGCAGTGATTTGACTGCGTGAAAGGCGGTGTCTTCCTTGTGTCCCCAGTGCCAGGGCGATTTTTTATCTAAGAGCCTATGTAAAGGTTCGGCTACTGACGCTTTGTGAGGTAGGAATGATGCATAGAAGTTCAGTAATCCTAAAAAGGCTTGTAGCTCGGCTTTAGTGGTTGGCGTGGGTGCCTCATGAATTGCCTTGACTTTGGATTCTAAAGGGTGGATGCCTGATGCGTCAATTCTATAGCCCAGAAAGTCCACCTGTCTAGTGGCAATGGCACATTTCTCCCTTTTTAATTTTAGGCCATGCTGTCTGAACCTGTCCAACACTGCTCTGACTCTCTGGAAGAGTTGGGGTCTGTCCCTGGCCGAGACCAATATATCGTCGAAGTAGGGTACTACACCAGGGAGGCCCTGTAATATGCGTTCCATAAGGGACTGAAATATGCCAGGGGCAACACTTACGCCAAATTGGAGACGCTTGCACCGAAAAGCACCCCTGTGAGTCACAATTGTTTGCAATTCGGCTGTTTGGTCGTCAACAGGGAATTGCTGATACGCTTGTGACATGTCCAATTTGGCAAAAATGGTGCCAGGCTCAAAAGTGTGCAGTAAATGTTGAATGACCGGGACTGGGTAAGCGCTAACTTGTAGAAAGCAGTTAATTGTTGTCTTGTAATCCGAACAAATTCTCAGGCTGCCATCTTTTTTAAGGGGTGTGACAATTGGCGTCTCCCATTTGGCGAAGTCTGTGGGTTCGATGACCCCTTGTTTTAGTAATTTGTCAAGTTCCGCGTCCAGTTTAGGCCAAATGGCAAATGGCACCCTACGCGGCTTCATCCGGACGGGAACTGCCTGGGGGTCAACTGTAAATGAGATGGGGGTACCGTTATAACACCCCAACTCATCGCTGAATACGTCAGAGTAGTCAGTGAATAAGGAGTCAGTGTCAGAAGTCGAGACAGCATGGACTCCTGTTACCCCAAGGCCGAGATATGGGAACCAATCAAGCCCCAGAAGACTAGGGAGATTGCCGTTAACTACCACTAGAGGCAGGTGGCCCTTGAAAGCTTTAAAATTAACTAGGAACTTGCCTTTGCCGAGTACTGGAATGTCCTTCCCTTGATAGTCTCTCAAGGTGAGCTGGCACTTCTGGAGTTGGTTCCTGGATAGTCTGGGCTGGATCTGCTTGAGTGTGCTCCAAGAGATGATTGAGAGCGCTGACCCTGTGTCAACCTCCATACGACAAGGTTTACCTTCTAATAAAATGGAGATTGTGATTTTACTAATAGAATGACAGGTGTGGTTAGCATGGTAGCAAGTGTGACAATTTAGTACTTGCCTTTGGGAGCCAGGATGAGTAATGGAAGGAACCCTTTGCGCTGAGTTGTGTGCAGCCTGACAGACTCTGGCGATATGGCCTTTCTTGTGGCAATTGTTGCAGGTGGCACCCTTGAATCTGCACGAAGCCCTCGAGTGAGGTCCGCCGCAGGATAGGCACAGAATGATGTGTTTGGGTGCACTGCTGCTTTCATGTCTGGTTCCTACCTGAGGTTGCCTGGCATGGGCGAGGCGGTGGACGTCTGATGGATCGTTGGGATCATCTTCGTTGATCACCTCTTCCGAGTGGATGGTGGCAGGGTTTTGTTTTGAGGCAGACCCTTGAATCTCGGTGGCTGACTGGGTTGCCAGTTCCGCAGCCAAGGCTTCCTCGACAGCCTGGGAGAGGTTGAGGTCCTTCCTGGCAAGCAGTCGCCTTTGGAGGTGAAGATCTTTGACTCCACAGACAAGTTGGTCGAGGAGCATGTCATCTAAGTAGTTTTTGAACTCGCAGTGGAGAGCTGCTGTCCTCAAGGCGGCCATGTACTGGTTGATGGTTTCCCCCTCAGCTTGCTTCCTCATCCGGAAGGCGAAACGTCTAGCAATCTGAGACGGCTTGGGGGAGTAATGATTGGTGAGAATCTCCAGCAATTCTGTCCAGGGAACGTTCTTCAACTCACGTGGAGCGACGAGTGCAGTGGCTGTATCAAAAACGATGGCCCCACAATAACTTAGGAAGAATGACTTCTTCCTGTGCTCTCCCGCATCAGCCAGACCAATGGCATCGATGTAGTGGTTAAAACGATTTTTGTATGACTCCCACTTCTCTTCATCCGGTTTAAACGGTGGGAAGGCTGGGTTGGAGTTCATGTTGTGACTTCAGCTGGTTACACGGCTGTAAGAAAAAAAATCTCTCTCTGGGAAAGGCAAAATGGCCCTGTGTGCCCTTAGTGATTGTGGCAGCTGCTGTTACAGCGTTTAGCCAGAATAGTGACTTCAGCTCTAGAGGGCTCTGCTAGCCTCTCTGTTCTCTCTGGGCTATGCTTGTGGCTCAGGCTGCAACGGCTGTTGGCAGCGTTTTGAACTTCGCGCTCCTGGAGAGCGTAGGCGGTAATGGCTGGCCGCCTCTGACAGTGATTCAAAACTCGCGCCCTGCGTAGGCGTCAGGAACTCATTGAATGACAGCACCGCGCTGTATTCCGGGTAAAATTCAAACGACAGCCGTTTGAATTTCGCGCTCTTTTTGGCTGAGCGCCTGCGGCTCGCAGCGTTTCACTTTCCCCTGTAGCTTGCTAACCGAGCGGCTACAGACGCTCCTGCTTTCGCTTTTGCTGGCCGAGCTCTCTTTCGGCGCGGCTGCGGCTCAGCAATAGAGTGATTTCAGTTGTTGCTGATTGCCTCTGGTAGCTATCCCATCCTCGTCGCCAGTGTTGTAGTTGAGCAATGAGAGGCTTGACCAGGGCATAATGCAACAAGACTTTATTAAAGCAATAAAGGACTGAACGTGTCAGCTCTGCCTGGAGCAGGCTTCCAGCGATCAGCGGCTGGCCGGACCCTTTTATAGCCGGCTGACGAGGGGAGCCAGCCAATGAGGAGCAACAAACGCCCCCGCAGAAAGTCCGGACCTGGTTGGGAACTTTAGCAAGTTCCAGGGACATAACAGCTAACACCCAAGAACATAGGCTCAAAATCCAGATGGATCTTGACAGACTAGAACACTGGGCCTTATTTAACAAAATAAAATTCAATGTAGAGAAAAGTACACAAAAGTGTACTTACAAAAGTCCTACACTTTGGCAAGAAAAACCAAAAGTACACATATAGACTGGGTGAAACCAGGCACAATAGCAGTAACTGTGAGGGATCTTGGAGTCTTAGCGGACAACCAGCTAAATAGGAGCCAGCAGTGTACAGTGGCAGCCAAAAAAGCCAATGCAATCCTAAGTTGCATTAACAGAGGGATACAATCGAGATCAAGTGAGGTACTAATACCACTCTATAAAGCCTTAGTAAGACTAGAGTACTGCATCCAGTTTTGGTCCCCACACTATAAAAAAGATGTTGAGACTCCAGAGAAAGTACAGAGAAGAGCAACCAGGATGATTAGGGGACTGGAGACTAAAACATATGAAGAACGGTTACAGGAACTAGGCATGGTTAGTCTAGTGAAGAGAAGGACCAGGGGAGACATGATAGCAGTGTTCCAATATTTGAGGGGCTGCCACAGAGAGGAAGGGGTCAAGCTATTTTCTAAAGCACCTCTAGGCCAGACAAAGAATAATGGATGGAAACTGAACAAGGAGAGATTTAACCTGGAAACAAGGAGAAACTTTCTGACAGTGAGAACAATCAACCAATGGAACAGCTTGCCCTTGGAAGTTGTGGGAGCGCCATCGCTTGAGACTTTCAAGAAGAGATTGGACTCCCATCTGTCAGAAATGGTGTAGGGTCTCCTGCTTGGGCAGGGGGTTGGACAAGATGACCTACAAGGTCCCTTCCAACTCTGATTATCTGTTATTTGTTTTCAAATAAAATGCTAAATATTTTCTGCAAATTACTTCCACTTACAGATAATTGTAGCATATTTAAATGTTACTAATACCAGTGCTCAGGCTAATTTCTGCTGTGTGACAGAGAGCAGGCTGTACATTTGCTGACATGTTTTGTCTTTTTTGGGGGAGGGAGCCCTTGGAGATCTTCAAAATAAGAGAAAACAATTTCTACTTGATGAATAAATGAACTAAGAATCTCACACATTTAGTAATCCTCCTTGCCTTTGTTGTTCCATCACATTATCCAAGCAACATAAATTTCCAGTTTTGTAGCAGTTCCCTGCTATTTTTGAGAGCAAACTTCTCTAAGGAATTTGATTTTGGTCCATGATACTATCCCAAGCAGCAACAGAGACGGTCAGATTGAGACAGGAGTGGGTTTCTACCGGTTCTGTCCACCTCTGTAGAACTGGTAGCTCTGAAGAGCAGCAGACATAGAACCGGTTCTATGTCTACTGATGTTTTGGCCCACCCGCCCACCTGGGCTCTTACCTGACTTTTATTTCTTGATTTTTCAACGTCAGCTGCCGTGAGAGGCACGGCTGCAGTTAAAAAAGCAGGAAAAAGCTTTTTCAAAGGCTGCTTCTCTGCACACAGCGTGCTGATGACGATTTACAGGCGTGCGCGCACAGCATGCAGCAAAGCACATCATAAATCACCGAACCATGTAAATCATCGAACTGGCAGTTAACCCTGTCGGATCCCACCCCTGGATTGAGATCAAAGGAGAAAGTGGAATGTCTCTAGTGCAAGATCTTTGTTCCCCTGATGCCAGGTCCACCAGGGAGAAGCAGTGGAAAAGAGGAAAGACTGTAAACATTGCTTGGCTCAAATGGCACAAAGAAATGGAAAGAAAGAACTGTTCCCTAATCTGCCTACTAGCTGACAAGAGATTTGAATCTGGCAAAAATAAATTCTTCATACAAGAATACTTATGACAAACAACAATGTGGTCCCAAAGATAGCACCTCTGTAGAAAGTGTGACTCATTTTCCTAAGACTGATACAGAGAACCTTGAGAAATCTGTATACTTTCATACATTAAATACCAACTGGACTTAGGAATCTGAAAAAAGGAGAAAACTGATACCAGGCCTTTAAAAGGGGCCATGTGCAGGCATTACCTAAGGAAGACTTAAACAAAATATCATTCTGAAACTACTTTTGGGATAAAGGGGAAGGTAGCAAGAATGGAGAAAAGCATTTGGATTATGATGTCCCTCTTCATCTGCTTTCAAAATAAGGTAGCATCAAAATTGAGCTGTGTGGGTTAGATGCTTTAGTGGCAACTCTTGATGAACATTTGTATGATTATTGTCTAATAATGCCCCTTAGCAGACCAAACTAGAGATCCACTGTAACTGAGCCATGACATCTAAGAGGCAATACTAGCATTATAATCGATCCTGCTAAATTATTCCATTGGTAAATACCTGTAGTACTTTTATGGCAGAAACTGCTGTGGCTTCTATATCCCTTGTATAGACTACACACATGCTCATTCCTTTGATTCCACAAAAGGCTCTCCTGCTTTTAAAGAATACTTTGATTTCTTTCAAATGAATATTTAAAATTCATGAAAAGGAAAATTCAATTGAATAAATCAGCAAGAGTCAGCATTGCAGAGAACCTGGTAATTTTTGTCAACAGAAATGTTTAGATGTCCCCCAAATTACTGAAACTGTGACATTCCTCTCCAAGCCAAATCAATAGCTCTTGCTTTTGGGTCTTCCTAGGCTAAAGCAGTTAAAGACGCGTAGCTTGTCATTGGTTAAAGAAGTTTAGCTTGTCAGCTGGAAAGTGGCAGCCTGGGTTCAAGATCTGAGCACTGTGCAATGGGGTGATCTTCTTGCCCCAGCTGCTGCACACCTAGCAGGTTGAAAACATGCAAATGCAAGTAGATTAATATGTACCACTTCGGTGGGAAGGTAACAGCATTCTGTGAGCCTTTGGCATACAGCCATGCTGGCCACATGACCACGGAAAATGTCTTTGGACAACACTAGCTCCCTCAGCCAAAAAAAAGGGAGATGAGCACCACACCCTAGAGTCAGACACAACTGAACAGGGAAACCTTTACCTTTTTTACCTACACTACTTCCTGGTCCATGTAGCAGTTGAATTAGGGTTTATATTATTACATTATCAATTCCCAAAAATACAGCTCCAGAGAGAGGGAGAAGGACACTGTAGTGCTATATTCCATGAAGGCTGAGGGAAAGGATGGAAAGACAATTAGCATTTGTGAAAAATCTCACATAAAACCCAAGTTCAAATGCCTCCAAAACAAGGCTAAGTTGGTAGGGAAAAAATGACCATGTCAAATATTCAGAACATAATAAGTGATGAGAGGCAGCAGAGAAGTAATAATGGAACAAAACCCCCAAAGAGCCCTTCTCCTACTAGCTTTCAGGGTAGCACTACAACAGAGCTCACATAGCCTCCACATAGTTAGCTGGAAGCATTCCGGTGTCACCAGTACGCTCAACGGTGCCATACATCCAGCCATCATCAATTTGCTGCACATTTATTATGGTGTCACCATCCTGGAAGGAGACCTCATCTTCATCAGCTGCACTGTAATCATAGACTGCACGGAACCGTTTCTGTGTGGTGTGCATGGGGGAGGGGAGAGAGAAGAAAGTAAAGTATAAATCAATGCTCAGAAATGATGATATTCCTAAAACGGGAAAAAGGAGAGAAGAACAGTTTTAATATATACAGGTGAAACTCGAAAAATTAGAATATTGTGCAAAAGTTCATTTATTTCAGTAATGCAACTTAAAAGGTGAACCTAATATATGAGATAGACTCATTACATGCAAAGCAAGATAGTTCAAGCCATGATGTGTCATAATTGAGATAATTATGGCTTACAGCTCATGAAAACCCCAAATCCACAATCTCAGAAAATTAGAATATTGTGAAAAGGTTCAATATGCTAGGCTCAAAGTGTCCCACTCTAATCAGCTAATTAAGCCATAACACCTGCAAAGGGTTCCTGAGCCTTTAAATGATCTCTCAGTCTGGTTCAGTAGGAATCACAATCATGGGAAAGACTGCTGACCTGACAGTTGTGCAGAAAACCATCATTGACACCCTCCATAAGGAGGGAAAGCCTCAAAAGGTAATTGCAAAAGAAGTTGGATGTTCCCAAAGTGCTGTATCAAAGCACATTAATAGAAAATTATGTGGAAGGGAAAAGTGTGGAAGAAAAAGGTGCACAAGCAGCAGGGATGACCGCAGCCTGGAGAGGATTGTCAGGAAAAGGCCATTCAAAAGTGTTGGGGACTTTCACAAGGAGTGGACTGAGGCTGGAGTCAGTGCATCAAGAGCCACCACACACAGACGGATCCTGGACATGGGCTTCAAATGTCATATTCCTCTTGTCAAGCCGCTCCTGAACAACAAACAATGTCAGAAGCGTCTTACCTGGACTATAGAAAAACAGAACTGGTCTGTTGCTCAGTGGTCCAAAGTCCTCTTTTCTGATGAGAGCAACTTTTGCATCTCATTTGGAAACCAAGGGCCCAGAGTCTGGAGGAAGAATGGAGAGGCACACACTGCAAGAAGCTTGAAATCCAGTGTGAAGTTTCCACAGTCTGTTGATTTGGGGAGCCATGTCATCTGCTGGTGTTGGTCCACTGTGCTTCATTAAGTCCAGGGTCAACACAGACGTCTACCAGGAGATTTTGGAGCACTTCATGCTTCCTTCCGCAGACGAGCTTTATGGGGATGCTGACTTCATTTTCTAGCAGGATTTGGCACCTGCCCACACTGCCAAAAGCACCAAAACCTGGTTCAATGACTGTGGGAATACTGTGCTTGATTGGCCAGCAAACTCGACTGACCTGAACCCCATAGAGAATCTATGGGGCATTGCCAAGAGAAAGATGAGAGACATGAGACCGAACAATGCAGAAGAGCTGAAGGCCGCTATTGAAGCATCCTGGTCTTCCATCACACCTCAGCAGTGCCACAGGCTGATAGCTTCCATGCCATGCCACATTGAGGCAGTAATTGCTGCAAAAGGGGCCCAAACCAAGTACTGAGTACATATGCATGCTTATACTTTTCAGAGGTCCGATATTGTTCTATGTACAATCCTTGTTTTATTGATCGCATGTAATATTCTAATTTTCTGAGATTGTGGATTTGGGGTTTTCATGAGCTGTAAGCCATATTCATCACAATTATGACACATCACGGCTTGAACTATCTTGCTTTGCATGTAATGAGTCTATCTCATATATTAGGTTCACCTTTTAAGTTGCATTACTGAAATAAATGAACTTTTGTACGATATTCTAATTTTTTGAGTTTCACCTGAGTTTTATTTGGCAATATTTGTGCTAACTCAGGAGCTTCAAGAAAGTGCAGGAAGTATGGCTAAGGGTCTGCAGATAGAGGCTGATGGAAGGGTTTATTCCTCTGCCCACCCTAATTTTCAAATAACCCAAACCTCCAAAAATTGGGAAAATTTATCTGCAGAAAATGAAATCCAAGCAGAAAGGAAAAATTACCAGTTTTCCTTGTTTTGCATCTTATAAACTACAAATTAACACTGATCTCTTTATCTCCAAAAGTTTCCACACTTCCCTGTTGCTTAGATCAGCCCTAGTATCCAATTCATTGTACACTGTGTGCAATTATAAGGCAAGTGAGTATTTTGACCATATCATCATTTTTATGCATATTTTTCACCTCCAAGCTGTAAAACCTGAATTCTTAGTGGATATAAGCATATCAGGTGATGTGTATTTGTGTAATGAGGAAGGGTGTGCCCTAAGGAGATCAACACCCTATACCAAGGTGCACATAATTATTAGGCAGCTTCTTTTCCTCAGCAAAATGGGCCACAAAAAGAGATTTAACTGACTCTGAAAAGTCAAAAATTGTAAAAAGTCTTTCAGAGGGAGGCATCACTCTTGAAATTGCTAAGATATTCGGGCGTGATCAAAGAACCATCAAATGTTTTGTTGCAAATAGTCAACAGGGTCGCAAGAAATGTGTTGAGAAAAAAAGATGCATATTAACTGCCAAAGATTTGAGAAGAATGAAACGTGAAGCTACCAGGAACCCATTATCCTTCTTCTGCATGGCTAGCCAGTAAAGGCCTTAACCCTAAACCCTAACCCTAAACCCTATTGAGAACTTGTGCACCCTTCTTAAATGGGAGATTTACGATGAAGGAAAACAGTACAGCTCTCTGAACAGTGTCTGGGAGTCTGTGGTTGCTGCTGCACAAAAAGTTGATGGTCAACAGATCAAGAAACTGACAGACTCCATGAATGGAAAGCTTATTGACTATTATTGAAAAGAAGAGTGGCTATATTGGTCACTGATTTTTTTTGTCAGAAATGTTTATTTGTACATTTTGAGTTGTTTGTTTATTATTTTCACTTTAACAGATGCAAATAAACAAGTGAGATGGGGAAATTTTCATTTTTCATTTAGATGCACAATAATTCTGCACACTAATAGTTGCCCAATAATTGTGCACACATATTCTCCTAAGAAAGCCAAAACCTCACTTTTTCTTTATTAAATATTCAGGTTTGAGGTTGATTAACATTTTGGATTGACCAAGAGCACTGTAGTTGTTCAATAATAAAATTAATCCTCCAAAATAAAACTTGCCTAATAATTATGCATTTTACATTACTGTGTCTGAGCATGTAAGCATGTCAGTAGGAATGTGGAACTGGTAATTAATGTACTTCTCCCAGAGATAAAATATAAGAAGGCATCTAACCTATAGACCAAATAAAAACCACAGAGTTTATCTGCTTGAACAGCCACCTGTTCCAGGAAGATCTGCTCTATGTATCCCTCTACATGCTTTTTTCCCTGTTCTATATGATGCTGCAGATTGCAGCAAAGTTTTTTTTAAGTCTCCCTGATCCACATTCTCTATTCTCCTTTTCTCCAGTGTTCTAGTGAGCAACTGAACAGTGTGAAGTCCTGAGAAAAGGTAAATTCAAACTTTTGGCTCCTATTAGCTCCCATCACAAATAGTGTTTCTGGCTTGTTCTTCTTGTTAGGAATAACATAGGTTACCTAACGTAGTTTGGGTAAAATAATATATATAAACTATGATAGTAAGTTTAAGTGTGTGTCACTTTAAACTGCAAAGCATGTAATTTTGGGTGCGGTGTGAAACTGCCATAAGAGGGAGCAAGAGAACCTGCTGGATTGCTGACGATTGCTGATTGATGGTTTGCTAACTGCGTGTTCCCTGCTGCTGAAGGAAGAAAGGAGGTTTGACTTCTTCATATCTCTACTGCGAGGAGATATATTACTGGACTGATATTTGTAAGTTTACTGACCTCTTTTTCGACACTGGACTTTGCAACTGAATAATCCCCGGACGGACTGAACTAGTGAATGATATATGGACTGTTTGACTATGCTAAAATTCTTACTGGAATAAACTATTTAACTAGCACAGTGTATCTGTTTTACTGAGTGTAAGCTACAAAAAACGTTTATCTCACATATTTTGCCTGACTGCCTGACTGCCGTGCAGATTCTGCTAGGGTGTATCCCTAACACTTCTGGTAGATGCTAACTCTTATAACAACCCCAAATTCAGAAGAGTTTTGGCCTACTGTTATATGCAAACACTCTTTCTTTCTTTCTTTCTTTCTTTCTTTCTTTCTTTCTTTCTTTCTTTCTTTCTTTCTTATCAAACTTCTTAATCTCCCATCTCATGTTATTCTATACATTATACTTAAATTGTTATTTTCTATATTATTGTTTATGAAACTGCAATATAAAATACTGAAAAGCAGGGCTACTGGTGGTGACATACAGTCATGGTGGCATGGGGAAACAGCACTCTGTTCCCTGTTGCCGAATTTCTGGCGATCAGTGGTCTTTCGAGGCGAGGTCCGGTCCTGGGGGGATCAGTAAGAAAGAGGGGAAACTTCGGAGCCGACACGGACAGGTGCGATCTCCCGACGTGCCAAGAAGGGACCTTTGATTCTGGCGCAGAGGAGGTCAGCCTTTATGGCTGACCCAAAGACTTGACATCCCGCAATAAAGAAGAAGAAAGTGGAGAGGGCAAACGGTGCAGTAAAAGTGGTAGGAGCAGAAGAAACTTCCAAGCTGTGAGATCGTTGGTGAGGAGGTGCCCAGAGGAGTAACAAAATGACAGCGAAAGGTCTGAGCAGCAAATTGGCAGCAAAACAAAGAGGAGAGCAGAGAAGGAGGAGGGCGAAACACGGGGCCAGCGGCAAAGACACAGAGAGGAAAAGAAGAAGCGAGTGAAACTGAAAGTAATCAAAAGTAATCTGTGAGATGGAGAGAGAGCGACGTGACTAGAACAGAGTTGTTGAATCTTTTTTTCCCCCAAGCATTTGGTGCTCCAATGGCAGAGGAAGAGAGAAGCGGGAAGAAAGACTAAGTATAGGAGAGTGACAGTGCAAGTTTGACAGGACTGCCATCTTGAAGACGAAAACAGCCGTCTGTTAACTCTCTCAGCCCTACAGTAAGACTTAAACAACAATCTACTCTGAACTCTTTAATCTACTCTGAACTCTTTACAACTTAATGGAAATTCTATATGTAAATCTGTTTTTTCTACATCTAACTTTTACATTGACATCTATATTTATACTTACATTTATAACTATATTTATACCTATACCTATACTTATACAGTTGATAATTATATTTTATTTTATATAGATATATATTGATTGAAATTTAATGATAGTTATATACTTATACTATTACTGATTGTTATTTATTGTGAGTTAAAGATAAAATTATACCTAATTTATAAGATTTATATTGATTGAAAGTTATTGATAGTTATATATTTACACTTTCATTGATTATTATTTATTGATATTTAAAGACATATTTAAATTTAGAGTTATAATTCTATCTATTTATAATCAGAGTGGAACAAATCAAGTAATCAACTTATAATTTCATAAATTAATACTATTAATCAATTAACCAACTAATTTGCCAATTAACCAACAAATAGACCGTATTGAAACAGCCTACATTGTTATTTTAATTGCTGTTTCTGCTATTGGGATTGATTCCTACGTACCCCAGGATTAAAAAATAAAGGACTATTTTGGAGGAAAGTGTGTGGAAGTGGCAACCAGAAAAGGTGAGAAGGAAATTGGATCTTATAAAATCAGCTTGAATTATTGTATTGGATTAACTTGGAGGAGAAAATTTAAAGGAAATATTTGAACACAACAAAGGCTTGGAAATTAAATTATGAAGGTTTTTGAGAGACTAGTTTCACAGCACATCAGAGACTGCCTCCCACCCTCCTTTGATCAACATCAGTTTGCTCATAGAGCAAACCTATCTACAGAGGATGCTGTGGCCATCACACTTCATAGAGTGCTGAGTCATCTGGAGAACAAACAGAGCTATGTGAGGATGCTCTTTGTGGACTACAGCTCTGCATTGAACACTATCATCCCAGATATACTAGTAACCAAACTGTATAATCTGCAGGTCCCCACCCCCACATGCTCCTGGATTAAGAACTTTTTGACAAACAGACCACAGTCTGTTAGACTTGGCCCCCACCTTTCTTCCACTATTACACTCAGTACTGGTTCCCCCCAGGGTTGTGTCTTGAGCCCCCTGCTATATGCCTTGTACACCTTTGACTGCTCACCAAGCCACGCAACAAATACCATCATAAAGTTTGTGGGCGACACGACCGTGATTGGTCTCATCTCCGGAGAGGATGAGACGGCATATAGGGCAGAAGTAGAGAACCTGTCTGTATGATGTTCACAGAACAATCTGTCACTGAATGTCCATAAAATCAAAGAACTGATTATGGACTTCAGGAAACATGGACAGGACCACGCCCCACTCATCATCAATGGAGAACGAGTGGAAACTGTCCCTACGATCAGATTCCTTGGCAACCATATTTCAGCTGATATCTCCTGGTCCCCTAACACCAAGGCCATAGTGAAGAAGGCTCAGCAGTGGCTGCACTTCCTGCGGGTTCTCAGGAAAAACAATCTGGATAAGAAGCTGTTGCTGGCTTTCTATAAAGCCTCTGTGGAGAGCACTCTGACATACTGTCTAGGTGTGTGGCATGCAGGCTCCTCAGCTGAGGACAGGAAAACTGTACAGAGGGTGATAAACACAGCTCAAAAGATCATTGGTTGCCCTCTGCCCTCCCTGGAAGACTTAGCCAGGTCCCGCTGCCAAAGCAGAATCAAGGCCATCATAGAAGACCCCTCACACCCTGGCAATTATTTTTTTGACCTGCTGCCGTCTGGACGGCGTTTTAGGTCAATAAAATCCCACACCACTAGACTAACAAATAGTTTCTTTCCCTGGGCCATCTGAACCTCAAATAAATACAAAGTCTTATTAAGATGTGAAAAGATGTGAAATTGCAATACCTCATTCAGATGTATAATAACATATTACAGTACAATCCATCTCTTGTGTATTACACTCGGCAAAGCGTTACAGTCAGTGTTGGATGTATATTTTGTGTATATTCGTAGATATTGTACTCTCTAATTGAAAATGGAGACGCGGGTACTCTATTTTTCTTATCTTCATTTTTAAGTGCTCTGGTTTTATTGTATTGTGAACAGTTGCTGGGGTGCATCCACAGTTTCACTGTACTTGTACAATGACAATAAAGTTCTTCTTATCTTATCTTATAACCATTGGATTATTGGTACTTAAAGGGCATAACTAAATGCTGGAATTGAGTGTGTGGAAAAGAAAATAAATAATAGCTAATAATTGATATTAGCTAACTTAATAAAAGTACTATATTTAACAAAGAAAGTAAAAGTAAAGGAAGGAGTGGATTGTGGAAAAGACTCAAGAGCGCCACCTGATGGTACAGGAAAAACTTCAGTGACTCTAAAAAGTGCTTGGTCTTTCTAAGAAATTGGACTTTGGAATCTAAAAGAAAGCTAAAGGAACTCCATTATAATAAAATAAAAACTCTGGAAAGTGACATTAGAATATTACAAAGGGGAAGGTACTTGATAATGTTATAGAACCACCCGGTGATTGTGTGAAATAGTTGGGAAAGGGCCAACTAAAAGACCTGGAAATAAAAACTTAAGGACATTGACTGTTGAAAATAAACTTAAAAAACTTTGGCTGGAATAATATACTGGACTTCGGGATGGAATACATCTATTAAGGAAGAGGAAAGAAAAGGAAAAAAGGAGAAGATACAATGGAGGAATTATTTGTTGAAATAAGATTGGACCTGAAAGATATAAAGGAAATGATGAAAATTAAACTTGAAATGTGCAGCTACGTATTACAGAAATTAGAAATTGCGACCCAGCTTGTAGAAGAACAAAGAAAACCAGAAGGGGAGGAGTTTAACAAAGAAGAAACCATCTTTGAAGAACAAAGGCAACAACAATTATTTAAGCGGGGGGGAAAGGAATTAAAATTAAAAATATGTGGTCTGATGTGATAACAAAAGGAAGAATGGTTCGGAAAATGAAAAAAGGAGAGGGAAAAAGCAGAAAAAGGAAGTACAAAAGAAAAATCAAAAGAGGGAGGGGGATAAATTTAATAATTGGAGTAAGAAATGGAGGGGAATAAGAATGGGGGGGAAAGGAATTAAGAGAAAGGACCAGAAAATAAAGAGAAATAGAAAGCAAACAAGGATGAAAAGGATTTATACTGCAAGGAGAGTGAGAGATAATGGGTGAAAAAGAAAGGAAAGGGAAAAAGATTCTGCAAGGTAATAAATCGTGACATATAAGAATAAGTACTGAAAATAGATAAGAAGGTAACTGATATGGTTTTTTTAAGTTTTCTTTTTTCTTTTTCTTTTTTCTTTTTATTAAAGGATTATTGCTATATTAGACATGGAACTTAATGATATAAATATGGAAATGGGAATTTATAACAAAAATATTATACATTAATTGACATTAGTGATGCATAAGAAAGGAAGAGAGATGATGAAAAGAGAATTATTGTGGAAAGATTCATATCAGTTGCTATAATTAATTGAATAGATTAATATCCTTGTAATGTATAGATGACTTATAAGGTGATTAAGAAAATGTAATGCAGAATCTGACAATATATATATATATATATTTGTGACATATAGTAAATAGGGAGACTGGTATTAAGGTAGAATGAAGGTGGCTAGCTCGAATTACTAACTAAAGGGGACAAATTTGAATTAATAGAATAAGGACTGTTAAAATTGCAAATGTGACAGAAAAAGGCAGTATCGGAAATGAACATAGAAATGAGATAAGAATTTTAGATAACATTGTAAAATAAGATATGAGAATACCCTAAGAAAAATGAATTAAGTTATAATATGAACTGGAATTGGATAAAATAAGTTTAACATTTAATATTCATAAGGATAATGTGATATGAAATTGAATAAATAAAATGAATAGGTAACTATGGTCATTTTTGTATTGAGATGTGAAACCTGGAACCATACTGCTTGCCAAATGATAATTTTTTATTTAAAAAAGAGGAAATTGAATAATGAAACTATAAGGTATGTTTAACTGATATGGTGGTTGACATTAGGAGAGAATATTGAAATGTTGAAAATAAGCAATGAGGTTGTGACTTAATGTGAATATGTGTATTAAGAGATACTATTAACTCTGCTTATACTAAAATGTATGATACATTGATTTCACACTGTTAATGTATTGTGTGTGTAGAATGAAATAAAAAGCTTGATTTAAAAAAAGAGATTGATTCTTATGAAGAATACTAATTTCGAAGACTGTGCTGCTTAATTAATATTTAGAATACCTAGAATATAATACGATATATATTATCGCATATTATACTATAGTGTAAAAAAAAAAGCAGAGTTTAAGAAAAGAAAGCCAGGAGAATATTGGATAGTGGTTTGGGAAAAGATAGAAAGGATATCATGAGTGCAATACAGAATTCTAAAGGAAATGACAAGCATTACTACTACCACCTTGAAGGCCGGGAAGAAAACCACTCCAACAACAGCTGCAGTGATTGCGTCCCCGGCTAACCAGAGGTCAATAGAAGGAATGTTTGTGACAGAAAAGTAAAATCCCGCATTGAACATGCAAACCATGCAGGCTACACTATTATCAATTCAAGAAACCATGGTGAAATTACAAGAGAATATGACTAAAAATCATGGAGAGATGAAAACAGAAATGGAGGAGGTCAAGAGAGAAGTGAAGAATGATATTCAGAAGCTGGATGAGAAAGTGGGCTTAATCCAAGAAGCAATACAAAAGAATGATCAACGAATACAAATTAGACCTGGTGGATCGAAGGATTAGAGAACGAAACAAGGAAGTAGAGGATTCATTGATCCAGTTGGAAATGGATAGAGCCTCGTTCTATCTGAGGTTTCAAAACATCGTGGAGAGCAAGGAAGAGGACCTGGCAATAATAATGGTGGAAATAATAGTGGAGGCGCGCCAGAGAGACAAAGGAGAAATAATAAATGAGCTGGACAAGGTCTACAGCAGAGGTCACCAACCAGTGGGCTGCAGCCCACTGGTGGGCCACAAAAAAATGTTGATGGGCCACAGATGAATGTCCCCCCTAAAGCACCCCCTCCAAATCAATGAATCCAGGCTGTACGGAAACACAAGTCTGTGCCACCCACATGGTCCACCCCCCCACTGGCCCCCACCCTTTGGCCAAGCACAAACCTTACCTTGAGTAGAGCCACGTGAGCTGGAACTGAAAGGTAAGGTAAGACCAACAGCGGGGGAGGGAAATCTGCCCCGGGGTGGCTTGCTGATGTTGGTGGGAAAGTCGGTCCCATATTCCAGAGCTGCAGTAGTCATAGGACTGGCCTGTGCACTGGCCTGCCATGGATGAGCTGCTCCGGGATGTCCAAAGAGAGAGTCTTGTGACTACTGCAGCTCTGGAATATGGGACTGGCCCGTGGTGGGGTTGGAAATCTCTGCTTCAGCGCTTTGACTCCCAGGGGCAGGAGATCAGCCAAGCTATCTGCAAAATCATCTCTCTCTCTCTCTTGAGGAGCACTTGCAGAGAGAAGCAGTTAGAGTCACTCTCGTCTCTCAAGAGCCCAGCCAAAGTTTCCCGCTTTGCTTCTGCAAGCACTCCTCGAGAGAGATGATTTTGCAGATAGCTTGGCTGATCTCCTTTCTTGTGGCCCACCAGTGGCCCACTGGTTGGCAACCACTGCCCTAGACAAAGCACAAGATCTCCATGACCAGCTGATTGGCACAGAAGAAACAGGCAGCAGCAGAGAGGAGCTGGAGCAGGCAAATCAAGAAGACCAGCAACAGGAAAGGAAAAACAAAGACCAGGAAGAAGAGAAAAAGAGGGAAGAAGAAGAGCTTCAAGAAGAGGGAAGAGTAAGAACAAGAGCCTGAAGAGATATAAAGAGCAACAGAAAACAGCAAGTAGCATAAAAGTAAGAGAATGGAAAATAAGTTGAAACTATTAACTTTAAATATAAATGGATTTAACTCTCCAATTAAACGGAACCAAACCTTTGGAAAATTGGCAAAGCAAAAGATGGATATTGTGTGCCTCCAAGAGGTGCACATCAAAAATCAAGATAAAAAATATTTACAATATAAAAAATTATGAAAACGTTATGTATCTGTGGCAGATGAAAAAAAGAGGGATATCAGTGTACATCAGAGAAGGAATAAAAGCAGAATTAATATATGCAGATTCAACAGGTAGAATATTGATGATAGAAGTTTTACTGGAACAGAAAAGCATATTATTAGTGGCTATATATGCACCCAATAGTCAACAAGAGGACTACTATGAGAAAGTCCATGGAAAAATAATAGAAACAGGCAAAGAGGATATATGTATGATAGGTGATTTCAACGCAATCGTAGATATAAAGAAGGATTATAGCAGTAACCAAAGAACTAAAAAGAAAAAAAATACCCTCCCAAAATCTTTTTTTGACATGGCAGAAGAACTAAATTTGATATATATTTGGAGAACACATAATCCAAAAGAGAGTCGGTCTACCTTTTACTCTAACCCCCATAAATCCTGGTCAAGAATTGACATGGCCTGGATAAGTAAAGCATTAGTGAAAGACATAGAATCTATAGAAATTGTATCAAATGTATGGGCAGACCATAGTCCCCTAATATTAATTTGGAAGGGACAACAAATGCAAAGAGAGAGATGGACACTTGCACCACAAATTCTGAAAGAAAAAGAATATACTGGAAGATTAACAAAGGAATTAGAACTATTTTGTAAAGATAATACAAAATATCATACATCTTTATAGAATTTTTGGGACACAACGAAAGCTCATATAAGAGGGCTAATGATAGCCTACAATGTGAAAAGGAAAAAAGAAAAAGAAAAAGAACACAACGCATTACAGAATGAGATCAAAAATTTGGAAACCCAATTACAAAATAAACTGGGGAATGAGCAAATTATAGGTAAATGAGTACTAGCCAAACATAAATTAAATATATTACAACAGGAAAAGAACTTAAGAGCTTTGAAATTTGCAGAACAAAACTATTTTGAACATGCTAATAAGCCGGGGAGGTGGCTTGCTTATAGATTAAGAAAGGAAAGAGAAAGAAGGATGATTCAGCAATTACAGGATAAAGAGGGGAAACTACAATACAATATGGAAAAGAAAAAAAAGATAGCACAATAATTTTTTTAAGAACTCTATAAGCAAGAGAAAATCACAGATGAGAAAATAAATTACTATCTAAAAGGAGAGACTATGTCAGTACTAATGGAAGAAGAAAGGGCAATGTTAAATAAGGATATCATGATAGAGGAATTAAGGGAGGCAATCCAAAAACAAAAAAAATAACAAAATGTCAGGAATGGATGGATTACCAGGAGAAGTTTATAAAAGTTTAGGAGAAGTAATTGATCTGATACTTTTGGAAGTCTGAAATGAAGTATTAACGGAGGCAAGGCTACCAGAGTCGTGGAAAGAAGCTTATATTGCACTAATACCAACGGAAGGCACAGATACCACACAGATAAGAAATTATAGACCAATCTCTTTATTAAACACCAACTATAAAATTTTTATGAATATAATGGCTGGAAGAATGAAAAAAATAATGAATAGTAAAATACATTTGGACCAAAATGGCTTCCTACCAACAAGACAAATAAAAAACAACACAAGAACAGTAATCGATATACTGGAGTACTATGAGGCACACCCAAAAAAACAGGTTGCACTTGTTTTTCTGGATGCCCAAAAGGCCTTTGATAAGGTAAACTGGCAATTTACGTTCCAGCAAATAAACTATATGAAATTCGGAGACAGATTTGAATAAATGATAGGGTCAATATATTCAGTTCAGAAAGCTTGTATAATAATCAATGGGGAACTTACAAACTCATTTGAAATAGGGAAAGGAGTACCGCAGGGATGTCCACTTTCACCTCTGCTCTTTATCCTGACTTTAGAAATTTTGTTGATAAGAATTAGATCGAATTGGGAAATAAAAGGGTTAACAATTAAACAAGAAGAACACAAGGCCCAAGCATTTGTGGACGACCTTGTATTCTTCATAGAAGAAGCAATAGAATCAGGACCAAAATTAATAAAAGAGATAGAGAAATTTAGGGAAGTAGCCGGTCTAATAATTAATAAAGACAAAACTAAAATGCTAACAAAAAACTTAACAGACAATCAGAAAAAGAAATTAGTGGAAGTAACAGGTTTACAAATTGCAAAAAAAGTTAAATATTTGGGCATCTGGCTTACAGAAAGATGTTCAACAATAAAAGAAGATAATTATATAAATCTAGTACAGCAAATAATGAAAGATTTAGAAAAACGGGAGAAAATACAGGTATCTCTGCTAGGGATGATTGCGGCTATTAAAATGAATATTTTACTGAGATTACTTTTCTTCTTTCAAACGATCCTGGTAAAATTGGATAAAAATTTTTTTTCGGATTTAAACAAAATGACTACAAAATTGGGCAGGTAAAAGAGCAAGGGTAAAATTAAGTGCATTGCAGGACAATAGAAGCAGAGGTGGATTTGGACTCTTTGCCTGGGAAACATATTACAAAGTGGCAGGTTTAACGTGGATTAAAGATTGGGCTAATCTAAGAAATAAAAGAACCTTAAATTTAGAGGGGCATGATTTACAGGCGGGGTGGCATGCCTTCACATGGAACCCAGGAAATAAGACCCAAGCTTATTTCCACAGACATATAATCAGACACTCATTAATGTGAATATGGAGGGAAATAAAAAACAAACACTATATAAAAATCCCAGGATGGGTATCCGTCATGGAGGCATTGATACACCCCAACAACCTAGAGATTGGAAAAATGGCTAGATATTATGAAGTTCTAGATACCCAAGGAATATTAAAAACAAATCAAGAACTCAGAGACCAAGGGCTGAACATAGATTGGTGGCCGTACCTCCAGTTAAAAACAAGGTATAAAAAAGACCAGGAGGAATATGGAATAGAAGTAAAGCCAAATCAATTAGATAAATTCTTAGAGGGTACAGACAAAAAATTAATTTCAAAAATGCATAATTACTTATTAGAGTTTAAGATGGCAGGGGAATTAGTGAAGGGCCCGATGATAGCATGGGCAAGAAATGTGGGACACAACATTGATTTGGAGGACTGGGAAAGAATTTGGAAAAAGAATTATAAGATAACGAAATCGGCAGTATACAAAGAGAATCAATATAAAATGTGTTATTGGTGGTATCTGGCCCCTTCGAGATTAGCCAAAATGTACCCCAGTTTAAGCCCAATCTGCTGGAAATGCAAGCAGACACAGGGCATCTTCTTTCACATATGGT
The DNA here is from genome assembly GCF_900518735.1 of Pseudonaja textilis. The sequence goes on along the minus strand of NW_020769483.1, from coordinate 496,073 downwards.
GGCTCTGCCCGAAAATTAAGAAATATTGAATAAAAATACAAACATGGATAAAAGAAATTACGACCTCTCATATAGAACTCAAAGCAGAAATTTTTCTACTGGGGATAATAAAAGGAGACTACACAAAAGAGATACAATATTTAATTTTGCATATAATCACTGGAGCGAGACTAGCACTTGCACAGTGTTGGAAAGGAGACCTCATGCCAACAGAGAATCCAAAAAATCTATGATTGTGCTGAAATGGATAAACTCACTCTAAAATTAAAAGAAAAGGAAGACTCAAAGTATTATACAGCCTGGGAAAACTGGTAGAAATGGATAAATGATAGAAATCAACAAGTAAATAAATAAGGAAGGAATAGTTTAAAGAGGTTAATGTATGAGAAATAACCAGAAATATGAAATGTGTATTGCAACATTTGGTATATAAGTACCGTCAAATTGATATGTAATGTTTACAGTGTTTTTTGTTTTAATGAACTGTATTGTATTTTGCATTTTGCATTTATTCTTTTTTTAATGTTTAATAAAGTTTTTTTAAAAAAATTTAAAAAGTAAAGATTTTTTAAAAAGTAAAAAAAATATTGAAAAGCACAGGCTAAAAATTAAGGGCAAAACCTAGATATGCTACACACAACTATATCAATTGTACAGGTACTTTGGTCTTACAGTTTGGTGCCCCACTGTCCTGCAGTTCAGCATGAACTGAATGAAGTTTGAGTCAGAAGTTTTACTGATTATCTGAGACTTTCTAACTACACAAGTTAAGGCGGGGTGGGCAAACTTTTTGGCTCGGGGGCCACATTGACTTTTAAAATTTGACAGACAGGCCGGGTCAGCACAAGATTTTTTGGGAATTGCCCCCCCTTCCCCTTCTTCTCCTCCTTCCCCTCCCCTCGGAGGCCCCCTGAGTCAGGAGTTGCTATCGCCAGCGCAGCTCCGCGCGGCTCCAGTCCCGCGTTGCCTCAGGAAGGAAAAGGCAAAAAGGAAGAGCCGCGGTGGCGCTTTGCAACGGCAGCAGTGGCACCGGAGGCTCAGGCTCAGTGGCTCCTGGTTTTGCCTTTCCCTTCCCAAGGCAACGCAGGACTGGAGCCGTGCGGAGCTGCGCCCACGGTAGCAACTCCTGACAGCCCCAGCCGGACACCTGAGCAGAGCCCGGGTGGAGGGAAAACAGTGGGCGTTCCCTGGGCGGCGACCTCGGCCCCGCCACCAGGGAAGCAGCTGCCCAGCTCCGTGTTGTGTGTGCAATTTTATGGCGCGCGGCGCAGGGTCTCTTTTGGCCGGCCCCAATTTTTTTTTCAGAGGGAATTTTTTTTTTTTTCAGAGGCGGGCCGTATTAAAATGACCAATGGGCCGGATGTGGCCCGCGGGCCGTAGATTGCCCACCCCTGAGTTAAGGATTAAAAAGATGGAACTATAACTTCCAAGAGTCAGTTAAAATCAGAGAATTAATAGACCCTTTCAGACTAAATATCACAGTATCTTGAGCTGCCTTCTGTGTAGTTTCACACATAGAGATAAGACTTGCAAAATTATTCCCATGAACCTTAGAGATAGACTATACCATAGGGTTGTAGTTAAGAGTTAAACTACCATATTTTTCACTCCATAAGACGCACCTGACCATAAGACACACCTACGTTTCGAGGCAGAAAAGACAAAAAAAAAATGAATATGGAGTGCCATCTCACTGTGAATATGGAGCACCGAATATGGAGCACCGAATATGGAGCAGCAGTGTAGTGAGAGCAGGAGGCAGAGCCTGAGAGGACCACAGACAGGTGTCATCTCATGTGCCAGCTCTGCCTATTGACTCCTGCACTGCGGAAAAGAGACAGAAGAGGCAGGGTTCAGCACTGTAAAACGACCCCGCCACCACAACCCAGCTGCTATTCACCATATTTGCTCCATAAGAAGCATAGACATTTCCACCCACTTTTAAGGGGGGAGTGCGTCTTACGGAGTGAAAAATATGGTACTTATTTCAAAATAAAAACTGGGCATATTTACAAGATATTTTATATACACATCAATGCAAGACCACACTTACTCCTCCTCCAGTTGGGGCACTATGCTGTATTGAGACTGGTGCTGCTGGTTCCTTATAGCCACAGGACTGAGAGGCTGGTTGCTGTGATGACTGTTGATAGTAAACTGTGGGGGGTGGGGGGAGAGACAAACAAATTGTTAAATGCAAGCGAATTGTTAACTGTTTACTGATTACAACTTGAATCTGCATTGCAAAATTCCTCATGAAGATATCTATGAGATGCAAAGGTAACATATTGAAATGCTACCTTAAGACAATAAAATCTGGTAAAGCAGTACAACCCTTTCGTTTCATCATTGTTTCTATTTGACATTATGTTTTCAAAACTCTTTTGGTATGAAATCATTTGTGCTGTTTATTTGTGGATTGATGTAATTTTAGAATTACATGGCATGCTGCAAAATCCTGTCTGGCTTTTTTTTGAGCCTGGTGTCACTACTTGGGGGAGAATAATTTTGATTTGTAATCAAATGGAACCACAATTTGTGTGCTTATTAAAGCTTAAGAGTTTTAACCCTTAATTTTATTTGAATCGTATATTGTTTCTGCATGGTCTATTGCAGTGATGGTGAACCTTTTCGGCACCGAGTGCCCAAACTGCAACCCGAAACCCACTTATTTATTGTGAAGTGCCAACATGCAAGGGTGGGATCCAACCGGTGTTACAACCGGTTTGGTGAGCATGCATTTTGCACATGGCTGTGTGCTGTGCGCACAGCCACGCCTGACGAGTGCTGTGTGAGCGTGCACAGCGTTTGCAAGAAATCATCAGCTGTGCCGCCTGGACAGCTGACAAGCGCTGTGTGCGGGTGTGCAGCATTTGAAAATCCTCTTCTTTCCTGCTTTTTCAACCTCAGCTGTATAAAGCAGCTGAGGTTGAAAAAGCAGGAAATAAAGGACAGCAACACTAGGTACAAATAGTGGATTTCATTTTATTCAACTAATAACAAAGAGACCCCCTCTCCCCTTTCAGGTGGGGTAAAGTGAGGAGGCGGCTCTTGCTTAGATAACTCCCCTTTCCCATAAGAAGCAACTTCTCATCTCTCTCTCTCCCCCTCTCTTTCTATCTCTGTCTTTCTTCCCCTCTCTCTTTTTCCTTTTCTCCCCCCTTTCTCCCTCTTTCTTTCATCTGTTTCTTTCTCCCCTTCTTTCATCTCCCTTTCTCCCTCTCTACCTCTTTCTCCCTTTCTCCTGTCTCTGTCTCTTTCTCCCTTTTTCTCTCTCTGTCTCCCTTTATCCCTCTTTCTCCCTTTATTCCCCCCCCCCCCGTGTCTCTCTTTCTCCCTTTCTCCCTCTCTCTCCCAGTTCTCTGGCTACACACACTGTTGCCTGGAGATGAACCGAGGGGGGAGGAGGGCGAAGCCTTCTGTAGCCTTCCCCATACGGCTCCTGAACTGACACCTGTGACAGAGGGAGACTGAGAGCAGGAAGCCGAGCTTTGGATTGCGGCGGGAGATAAAGTACCCAGCAGCAGCACTTCCTTAGCCACGATCACCAGGTGAGAGAAAAGACGTTGGGCTCTGCCCCCACAAAGGGGAACAATAGCGATCACAGACAGCCCCGGCTGGCTGGGAAGGGGGACACTTCTCCTGTCTCCCCAACTTTTCCCCCAGCCGCTTCCTCCTCGCTTTTCCCCTCAGCTGCAGGGCTAGGCAATCGCTGCAAGAATGCGGCTCCTCCTGTATGCGGAGAAGAGGTGCTGAGAGACGAGGCGAGAGGGTAGAAGGGGCTTTCGGAGGGTAAAAGGGATTAAATTGCTACCTTTCTCCATGCTCAAGGGGAGCTGCTTCAGGTGACTGTGGCTTTTTCTCCTGCTTAGAGATAGAAGTCTCGCTGGTTGGGATTTTTTTTTTTGGTCTCGGAGCTAAGCGAAACAAGAGCTTTAAATGAGACATGGGGCCGACTGGGCGGGGGTGAGGCCAAGCAGGGCAGGGGCGATTTTTTTCCTGCAGTCTCCCTAGCAAACCCGTGTCATGGCTGCTGCCTCATGCCTCTGCACATCAAGGAGGCTGAGCAGCAGCAGGAAGAGCGCAGAACTCCTGAGCTGCAGGAAGCGGCTGCCAGTGATGCCTGAAGATGTTGCGAAGGGGAGGCTCGACCCCTCCCACTCAGGAGGAGCCACAAAGCGCTCGCTGGCCCTCACCAAGCCTCTTCCTTTCCGCTGGGCGTGCGAACGCTTCTGGCGAGGAAAAAGAGAAGCGGGGTGGGAGGGGAGGGGAGCGTTTTGCAGCTCCTGAGGGAGGGAGCATGGGAGATCGCGCCTTCCCCTTGCAGGTCAGGGGACACCTGGGAAGGGCTCTGATGCCACGATCTCCCACGCGGTACCCTCCCCCCCGTTTATCACTCCTGTTGCCAACACGGGTACACTGCAGTCCTCCGGCCTTTCCTGGTGGCAGCAGTAGTGGCATGAACAGGCAAGGGCTGCAGGGATACCTGCTCCTCCTCTGCCAGAATCGTGCTCGGGGCAGCGTCCAGCCAGCCATTCCTGCCCTCCCCCCCAGCCCACGTGGATCCCGGGCATTTCTTGCAGCATTGTTAAAAGCCACTGGGGGCGCGAGGCAGGCATGCGGGCACAGGGGAGTGACTGGTGGCAGCGCTCCTGATGGGCAAAGGGACAGATGTCCTGGGGCTGCATATGGCCATCAATGGCACAAACAGCAAGCGGGCCAGGAGAGGGAGCAGCTGGGCCTGGGTCACGGAAAACAAGCGAGCGGGGGCACAAAGTCAGCAACTTACCAAAAATTATGCAGGCCACAGAAGTCAAGCGAGGAGTCAGGGCAGGCAAGCAAGCAGCCGCGACAACAACAAGCAAGGAGCGGGAACCAGAGAGCAGCCAAAGAACCATTAGGCAGCGTGTGTGACTTTGGAGCAGGAGAGGCAGATAGGTTGGGGCAGGGCCAGCCAGTGGGACAAAAAGTTAAATAATTTGGCCGGTTTTTTTGCAAATGGGACAGGGAAGGCAGCATGATCTAGATCCAAAAATCAGCTGGGAGGCTCGCATGCATGGTGGAGCTGAGTTGGGCTGACCACTCGAGTGCCCGCAGAGAGGGCTCTGTGTGCCACCTGTGGCACGCATGCCATAGGTTCACCATCATGGGTCTCTTGAGTGCATGAATTTAAATAGTGGTCAGTGATTGTAATAAAATTGAACAGAGTAATTGAACAGAATATAATTTATAAGAAAATGGAAGGTATTACCAACATATTTCTATCTGCAATTATTAGTCCTATTACTTTTATATTTTTGGTGACCGCAACTGTTTGTTTTGCCTAGTATTACATTTTTTAAAATAATTATTTTATTTTACTTTTATTACAAACATATCTTCTTCCATTTGACGACATGTCGTCTGGTTACGAATATCTTGTGCAATACAATTAATGATTACAATCATATTCATTACATAGTATTATTCTCTAGTCTTATCTTATTGTACTTAATATCACTATCTCTTTATCTTTCTTCTTATATTTATTTCTATTTTAAAAATACCTATTATCCTTCTTAACTAATCCATTATTATATCTAGCTTTCATATTTTTTCTCTAACCACTGATAGAATAATTCCCATACCTTATAATATTCAGTTTGCTCTCCTTCTTTGATTACAAGTGTTAATCTATTCATTTCTGCACATTCTAATATTTTCCTAATCACATTTTCTTCAGTAGGAGTCTTTTCCTTTTTCCAATTTTGAGCAAATACAGTTCTCGCTGCAGTTATCACATGAATAATCAAATATATATTTTCTTTGCTGTAAGTTTCAGGTAAGATCCCCAACAGGAATATTTCTGGTTTTAAATCAGTACGTTGTATCATCTCTTCCAACCATGAGCATATTTTTGTCCAATATTGTTTAGCTTCATCACATGTCTACTGTTAGGAATCTGTCCACCAATTAGTTGGGTTGGCAATATATGAACCAACAATGTATGTTTGTAGCTTTAAGACAAAATCACTGTATTGATTTATACTATATTCTGATTGGTTGATTATATTGCAAATTACCATAAGAGGGAGCTAGAGATCATAGCTTGCTCTCTCTGACATTCTGTCTCTCTGACATTCTGTTGCTATCTAAGGTTCCCTGTTGTATTTATGCTGTGCTTATACTTTGATATTTTTGTTTACTGTAAATGACTAAGGCAACCAGTAAGAAGACTTTGTAATTGGATATTTTTTGGACTGTTAAACATATATGACTTGGACCGTTTATTGGACTGTGCTATTTCTTAAAGTAAATTTTAACTCAATTTAGTGTATCGGTGTGTGGCTGAATAATTATTCATAACTACTCTCATAAACGTTTCCATGTGCATATCTTTGTTAATCAAGGGTTATTCTGTACATATCATAACATCCACCACATATGGTAATGTTGTGGCTCGGAGGTTTGAGCCTGCTTTGTCAGAGGTCGAGGACTTGGACAATGAGGAAGAGGAGGATTTGGCTCTGAGGTTTGAGCCTGCTTTGCTAGAGAACGAAGACTTGGACAATGAGGAAGAGGAGGATTTGGCTCTGAGGTTTGAGCCTACTTTGTTAGAGGATTTGGAATTGCCTTCCTCTCCAGGACTTTCCTCCTCGGCAGGACCTTCCTCCCTGATTGTGCCTCAGGTGTCGGCAGATAATCAGGAGAGCATATTAGAGTCTCTAACTGAAGATCAAGCTGAGGAATGCTGGTTTGATGCGAGGCAAAGGTGCAGGCAAAAGTGTAAGTTGCAACGTAGAAAGAAAGGACGAATCAGAGACTGAGATGAGGGACTGACACGCCCCACAGGGAATAAAAGTGGGTGTGTTCGCACTGAGAACTAGTTCGGGACAACGTGTTAATTTGTGAGAGAAGCTTCAGAAGATTCTGTGTGTGGCAATAGCTTGTGATTTATGTTCTTGCTTTATTGTCGGACTTGGCAGACAGCTTGTGTGAGACTGCCAAGAACTTTCTCGGCTCAAGGAATTTAACCCTGTCAATACTGGACTTGTTTGCTTGTTTATATTCATTTGGAAATTTGGACTTCTCACCTCATTTGCACAGGTGAGACATAACATTTTTGTCCCGAACCTTAACAAAAGCCATCTTTTGACCAATATGGATCAACAGCAGCAGCAGCAGCAGCAGCTTAACCAGCTGCAGAATGATAACCAAGTTTTGCAGCAGAAAGTTACTCAGCTGATTAATCAACTCACTCTGCTGCAGGCTCGTGCTGCTCCTCCTGCCCCTCCCCATAGGAAATGCCCGGTAGCTCTGCCGGATAAGTTCTCTGGGCAGCCTGAAATGTTTCCGGCTTTTATGGGACAGTGCCAATTGTTTATGGCTTTGAGGCCAGAGGATTTTCCAGATGACTGGGCTCGGGTGGGGTTTGTAATAAGCCTTCTTTCGGGTTCGGCTGTCAGGTGGGCCACTCCTTTGTTGGTGCAGGACAGTCCATTGCTAACAGACTATCAGGGGTTTTGGCGTCACCTGAAACTAATGTATGAGGACCCCATACAGGCTCAGACAGCAGCCAGATGCCTGAAGGAACTTCGCCAGGGGAAACGCCCCTTGCAGGAGTTCATTTCAGAGTTTCGACTGCTCTGTTTGGACTCTGCGTGGAATGATGCGGCTTTAATGGACGCTTTCCAAGATGGCCTGTCGGAGGACATACAGGACAAATTGGTTCATGTGGAGCCGGCCCCGACCCTCGACGCTCTGGTGGTGCAATGCTTACGCATTGATGCCCGACTTCAACGGCGCAAGACTCGACGCCCCATTCCGGAGCAGCCATCCACCTCAAGGCTACAGCGTCCTGTAAAACCAGCGCCCCGGGTCTCCCACAGTGCTGTGGCCATGGCTGAGGAGCCGATGGAGTTGGATACGATCCGACCTCGTTTGACGGCCCAAGAACGCACACAGAGACTCCAGAGAGGCTTATGCCTGTATTGTGGGGGGCCTGGACATTTTGCAAATTCCTGTTCTGTTAAACGATGGGAGGCACGCAAACCAGTGCCCGAATCTAAACTTGATCAGTCAGGAAACGGGCAGGCCCGGCCTCGGGGAAACCCTAGGTCAGGCACGTATCAACCAACCGCCCGAAGTAGCGGAGGTGGACTCTGGACCCCCTCAACATTTACTTCTAGACACTCGTGTTTTCTTGCCGTCCCGGTCGGAGGGGATTCCTGCAATTGTGTTGGTAGACTCGGGGTCTACGACCAATTTTATGGACCAGGCCTTTGCAACTCATTTTGACGTCCCCTTGGTTGCGGTGGAGCCTCCATCAAGGTGGAAACGATTGATGGTCGGGAACTTCGTGCTGGGCCCATTCGTTTAGCTACCCAGCCGTTGCACCTGGTCATGAGGAGGCGATTAGTTTTTATATCACAGCGGACCTCCATCTCCCCTTGGTCCTCGGAATGGCCTGGTTACGGTTACACGATCCTCGGGTGGCATGGGCGCAGAACGCCATTTCGTTCCTGAGTCTCCAGTGCGTGGACCATTTACGACACACCTGTGCTGGCCAGGACATTGCCGCCCCCGCCGTCTCCGTACCTCCTGAACTCTCCGATTTCTCCGATGTATTTAGTGAGAAGGAGGCAGATCGGTTACCCCCGCATCAACCCTATGACTGTCCCGTGGACCTTCTGCCCGATGCCCCACTACCCAAGGGATGCCTGTATTCTATGTCTGAGCCCGAATTGGCTGCCCTTCATGATTTCTTGGAAAAGAATTTGTCCCGGGGGTTTATCCGGCCGTCGTCGTCCCCTCTTTCTGCTCCCGTTCTTTTCATTAAAAAGAAGACGGGAGACTTGCGCTTGTACTGCGATTACCGCCGGTTGAACGCCATTACGGTGTGGAATAGTTATCCCTTGCCGCTCATTCCAGAGTTGATGGAGCGGTTACGGGAGGCTACTGTCTTCACCAAGCTTGATCTTCGAGGGGCCTACAACCTGGTGTGGATGCGAGAGGGGGACGAATGGAAGATGGCGTTTGGCACCCGATACGGCCATTTTGAATACACTGTGATGCCGTTTGGGTTGACCAACGCCCCCGCGGTCTTCCAGCACCTGATGAATGACATGTTCCGGGACATGCTCGATCGGTTCATGGTGGTGTACCTGGGTGACATTTTGATTTATTCCAGGTCCAGGGACAACCATATTCAACAAATTCATCAGGTATTGCAACGTCTTCGGGAGCATCGACTCTATGCGAAGCTGGAGAAATGCCTCTTTTTCCAGACTTCCATAGAGTTCTTGGGACACATCATCTCTCCCGAAGGCATTGCCATGGACCCGCGTAAAGTGGAGGCTTTGTGTAGTTGGGAACCCCCTCATCGAGGGAAAGACGTTCAACATCTCTTGGGGTTCGCTAATTATTATCGGACCTTCATCCCGGGTTTTGCCAAGCTGACGGATCCCATCACCCAGCTCCTTAGAAAGAAGGTCCCGTTCCAGTGGGGGCCCCCACAGCAACAGGCCTTTGAGGCTCTCAAGAAGGCCTTCATCGCAGAACCTATCCTGAGGCATCCTGATCCACATTGTCCGTTTGTGGTGGAGACGGATGCATCCAACGTGGCTATTGGGGCTGTGTTGTTGCAAGCCCCAGAGGATGGCGCACCTCTTTTTCCCTGCGCATACTATTCCCGGAAACTCACTACTTCCGAACGCAACTATACTATCTGGGAAAAAGAGTTGCTGGCTATCAAGGCTGCGTTTGAGACCTGGCGACATCATCTTGACGGGGCTCGGCACAAGTTGGAAGTTCAGACGGATCATCGTAATTTGGAGTACTTGTCCACTGCGAGGAAGTTGAACCAGCGACAGATTCGGTGGTTGTTATTCTTTGCCAGGTTCAACTTTTCTGTGACCTATATCCCCAGTGGTCAAAATCAGAGAGCAGATGCCCTGTCCCGTAAACCTGAGTACCTTTGCCCCAAGGACCCCCTTCCTTCATGTACGGTGCTGCCACCGGAATCTTTGGCTGTTATCCAGGAACCAATGGATTTGTGGACTCAGGTACAAGAGGCGCAGCACTTAGATGCTTGGTCGCAGCAAGCACTTTGGAGGAGGGCTTACTACGACATCGGGGTTGGTTGTACGTGCCCACAAGGTCACTTAGAGCCCTTATTATGACTCAATGTCATGACAACCCTGCTGCCGGCCATTTGGGTTTTTTTAAGATCCTTCACCTTGTCACACGGACTTTTTGGTGCCCTCGAGTCCGGCATGATGTCCACGCCTATGTCGCGTCCTGTGTACCATGCAGGCAAGCGAAAGCCATGATGGGTGCGCCTCCTGGTCTCCTTCAACCGCTGCCGACTCCGGACAGACCATGGGGGGCAATTTCCATGGACTTCTTAACACATTTGCCCTCTTCGTCGGGATATACGACGGTGCTCGTGGTGGTTGATATGTTAACCAAGATGGCTCACTTTATCCCCTGTTGGAGATTACCGTCGGCTCGTACTACCACCCAGTTATTTTTGCAACATGTGTTCTGTCTTCATGGTCTGCCGGACAGGGTGGTTTCAGATTGCAGTGTCCAGTTTACCGCTCAATTTTGGAAGAGCCTAATGACCGCGTTGCAGGTACAGGTGTGCTTGTCGTTGGCGCACCATCTGGAGACTGATGGGACAGAGAAGGTGATTGGCATCCTCGCACAATATTTAAGGTGTTTTGTCAACCACCGACAGAACGATTGGGTGACTTATCTCCCTCTGGTGGAGTTTGCCTTCAACAACTCCCAGCACACCTCCACTCACATGACACCTTTATACGCGAATGTGGGTTTCCATCCGAGGTTTTTCCCATTGTTGATCTTGGATTCCCCGGTTCCCGAGACACGGGACCTTTTGTCGGAACTGCATTCAGTTCACCAACTGATTTCACAGCAATTAGAACGGGCTAAGGAAGACTATAAAAGGTTCGTGGATCGTTCACGCCGGGCGACGCCCCCGCTGGCCGTGGGAGACAGGGTGTGGTTATCCACGAAGCATTTCGGGTTGATCGTCCGATTAAGAAGTTGGACCATCGCTTCATCGGTCCCTTCCCTATCGAGGCGGTCATCAATCCCATTGCTTATTGGCTCACCCTACCGTGCTCCATGCGCATTCATCCTGTCTTCCACCATTCCCTTTTGGTTCCTGATGCCCCATCGAGTGTTCTCCATTCTCCCGCTGCTACAGTTCCTCCATCTGTACCCGGCAATGATCCCGCTGCTGAATACATGGTGGTCAGCATTCGGGATTCTCGCTGGCTGAAAGGACGGTTTCAATACTTCATTGAGAGGCTAGGGGATGGACCAGAGGTTCTTTCCTGGGTGGATGCTTCCACGGTCCACGCCCCGGACCTTATCTGGAGATTCCATGAACAGTTTCCATTGAAACCACGTCCTGATCGTCAGACTCGGGGGAAGGGCCCTGCGGTGAGGGATAATGTTGTGGCTCAGAGGTTTGAGCCTGCTTTGTCAGAGGTCGAGGACTTGGACAATGAGGAAGAGGAGGATTTGGCTCTGAGGTTTGAGCCTGCTTTGCTAGAGAACGAAGACTTGGACAATGAGGAAGAGGAGGATTTGGCTCTGAGGTTTGAGCCTACTTTGTTAGAGGATTTGGAATTGCCTTCCTCCCCAGGACTTTCCTCCTCGGCAGGACCTTCCTCCCTGATTGTGCCTCAGGTGTCGGCAGATAATCAGGAGAGCATATTAGAGTCTCTAACTGAAGATCAAGCCGAGGAATGCTGGTTTGATGCGAGGCAAAGGTGCAGGCAAAAGTGTAAGTTGCAACGTAGAAAGAAAGGACGAATCAGAGACTGAGATGAGGGACTGACACGCCCCACAGGGAATAAAAGTGGGTGTGTTCGCTCTGAGAACTAGTTCGGGACAACGTGTTAATTTGTGAGAGAAGCTTCAGAAGATTCTGTGTGTGGCGATAGCTTGTGATTTATGTTCTTGTTTATTGTTGGACTTGGCAGACAGCTTGTGTGAGACTGCCAAGAACATTCTCGGCTCAAGGAATTTAACCCTGTCAATACTGGACTTGTTTGCTTGTTTATATTCATTTGGAAATTTGGACTTCTCACCTCGTTTGCACAGGTGAGACATAACATGGCAATATGTGCCAGGTGTTTGGCGGCATTTCCAACACTTCACTGATTTATCTTTAAACATCTTTGCCAACCTCGCTGGCACATAATGCCATCTATAAAACATTTTATAAAAGTTTTCTTTGTATGCAGTTGTTGTGGTTAGCCGGCAGCAGGTGCAGACAGCTGAGGAGAGTGGACTGCTGCCTTCAGACATTGTGGCATTGTGATGAGGAGGTTCCCAAGGAGCCTGTGCCAAGTATGTGTGTGCACAGGATTGCTCGTAGGAAAGAGCAGTTACAACAGCATGGGTGACTCGGGAGTAAGGCTGCAAGGTAATGGCCCCTCCCTCAAGAAGATAAAAGCCAGCTGTGAAATTAACCTTCTTTGCAGAAGGCAAAGACGTTTTCAAACTACAGCCTTGTGGACATTCCAGTATCCTGAGTTTGTATTTGAACATTTTTGTATTGCAAATTATTTCTTGTCTATTATCTTTTGGCAAGCCTCGCACAGTTTGGCAAGGCTTGTGCTTATCACAGCTAATTATTTTGTAAAAGCATTACAAGGTTTTTGTTCCTTTTGAATTGTGTTTGATTTGTCGGCAAAGGTCGTGGGTCAGAACAGCGGTTGACATTGTTACCTTATAATTTCTATCCCATAGTTTCTGCCAGTCATCGAGTGCTATTGCATAACCAAAATTCTTTGCCCATGCTATCATTGTCTCTGTTCTGACCCAACCAGGTTCCCAAAGAGCAAACGCAGACAAAGGCAGCAGCCCCCACCTTTTAAGGTTTAATAACAAATTCTGTTCCTTTACAGATAAAAGGCTGCTTTCCACTAATTAGCTCCAACAAGAAAGTGCCTTGCCAAGTTGTTTGTCAATGCTGCCAAAAACACAGAGATAAGAACTAATTTACAAGATTCTCCAAACACGAACTAAGATGTCCACAAACTGAGCTTCAGAGCTTCTTTGCCTTCTGCAAAGAACACTTTTTCAAACCTGGCTTTTATCCTCTTGAGGGAGGGGCCATTACCTTGCAGCCTTAATCCTGAGTCACCTGTGCTGCTGTAATTTTTTTTTCCTCCGAGTAATCCTTCATGCACGTGCACTTGGCACAGGCTCCTCGGGAACCTCCTCATCACTGCTGCCAGCCCACACAATCTCTGAAGGCAGCAGAAGGGTCCTGGCCCCTCATCAGAGTCCTCGCTCTCCTCAGCCCTCTGCACCTGCTGCTGGCTAACCATAACAGTCTCTTTCACTTGTTCCTCTTCTACTTTAATGCCTAATAGGTAGCTATACAGTTTTTTATCAACCTTTCTTCTGTTCCTGTTAGTATCTTATCTAATTCTGTCAATTCTTTGTGTAAACCATATGTTTTAACATCTTTTTCATATCTCACCTTTATTTTCAAGTATGAATACCAAATCATATCTATCCCTTGTTCGCCCAATTCTTGTTTGGTTTTAAGCTCACCTCTTTCATTTAAAATATCCTTGTATCTTACAATATTTCCCATGTTAAAAGTGTTCGGGTGGTTAAGTGCTTCCATTGTGGAAAGCCAGACTGGTACTTTCAAATAGTGCTGTTGTCTAGTTTTCTCTCATATTAACAGTAAGACATTTCTTATATAGTGTCTCTGAAAGTAACCATGAATCTTATTTTTCCTGTACCATAAAAATGCATGCCAACCCAGTTGTAAATCATACCCTTCCAAAGTCAACAATCTTGTATTCCTTAATACTATCCATTCTTTCATCCATGATAATGCCGCAGCTTGGTGATACAGTTCCCAGTTAGGTAGTCCAAAAACCCCTCTCATTCTTGCATCCTGTAACATTTTTAAGCTTATTCTTGCTTTTTTCCCTTGCCAGATAAATTTCAATATTATTTTATTAAGGTCCTCAAAAAATATTTTTCCTGTAACTTTATTGGGACTGTTTGGAATAAATATAGTAACCTTGGAAGTATATTCATTTTAATTAACATACAATATTGACAGGCATCATCTACAATGCTTTTTTTGTTTTTAATATCACTTTAGCATAAGCTCCACCTCCCACTTCTCACTGCTATGGAATTGTTTCATTTCACACATGTATCTCATGATTGGGATTAGGAAGACTTGGGTTCAAGCCCCCCTTCAAACATCAATAGTAACTTTGGGCTAGTTCCTTTTTTCAGCCCAATCTATCTCATAGCTAAATTAAATAAAATGAGACTATATCCCAGCACGAGTTCCTTAGGTTGCTTTGTAAGAAATAAATAATAATTATAAACTATAAGGCTTCATAAAGCACTGCCTTATAACTATAAGGTGAACAGAGGCCACCCAAATTAATATTTAAATTCATGTGAATACATTGATAGGATTACCAACAATCTCTCTTTCCCTCTGCTCATTACCAAGGTTACTTGGCTGGGCATGATGAGGTTGCTGATGTGATGGTGGTGGCTGCTCAATTGTTTTCCTGTAATTGGCACCTTCTTGGGAATTACGGCGCTCCAGCTCACCTCCCTCCCCTCCAGGAGCACCCATCTTGCTCTTCTCAAATTCTTCATGGTATTTTATCTACAAAAGAAAGAAAAGATATTATTAGCAAGCAGTATTGAGACAAATGGAAAAGCTTTATAATGTATTTCCCACATCACCAGTAGAAGCCTTTCTGGCTCCTTGCTGACCTTCATTATGTTATGCATTCTGGTTTCCACTGTTTTGATGAAAATTCAATTATTACAATCGGTTTGTGAACTCTACTGAAAGCCACAGATGACTATACAAACAGCTTAAGGACAGAGGGTCAGGAATTGGTTCTTGACTTATAACAAGATGAGCAACCTTTCAGCAGTCAAGAACTACAATAGGCAGCACAATAAACTTCAAGCTATTACTGGAGAATACTAAAATGATTGTCTTTTTTTCTTTGTTACTAATTCCACATTTATCAAAAGATTAACACACCAAATTGCCTATGTTACCTACTCATTACAGGTAGTCCTTGACTTATGACCACAATTGAGCCCAAAATTTATGTTGCTAAGCAAGACAGTTGTTAAGTGAGTTTTGTCCCATTTTAAAACTTTTCTTGCCACAGTTGTTACTGTAAGTGTATCACTGCAGTTGTTTAGTCACATGGTTAAGTGAATCTGGCTTCCCTATTGACTTTGCTTGTCCGAAGGTCACAAAAGATGATCACATAACCCCAAGACCAGGGGTGGGATCCGACCGGTATAACTACCAGTTTGGTGATTTAAATTTTGCTTCAGAGCTACCGGTTCTACAGAGCCGGACAGAACCGGTAGAATCCCACCCCTGCCCAGGACACTGCAACTGTCATAAAAACATGCCAATTGCCAAGTTGAATTAAGATCATGTGACCATGGGGACACTGCAAAGATTGTAAGCGTGAAAAATTGTCATAAGTCACTTTTTTCAGTGTCATTGTAACTTTTAATGGTCACTAAACAAAGGGTTGTAAGTTGAAGACTACCTCTACTCACTATTCATCAGGAAAATATTCTATGCTGTTTAGCAGTTTCTTACCTTACAGTAGTTCTTTTCAACCTTCCTCTACACTTGATGAATTGCTGTAATATAGGATATGAACCAGAAGATGGAAACAGAGCACCATATACTATTTATTTATTTGTTTGTCAAACATGTACAAGATAACAAGTATATATATGAACATAAGCAAGAACAAGGGAGTAAATACAGATAAATGGGGACAGTAAGACAGGGACAATAGGCACGCTGGTGTGCTTATGCATGCCCCCTTTAAGGACCTCTTAGGAATGGGGTGAGGTCCATGGTAGACAGTTTGAGGTTGAAGCTGTGAGGGGTTGAGGCTGTAACAACGGAGTCGGGTAGGGCGTTCCAGGCATTGACCACTCTGTTGCTGAAGTCATATTTTCTGCAATTGAGTTTGGAGCGGTTTACCTTGAGTTTGTATCTGTTGTTTGCCCGTGTATTATTGTGATTCAGGCTGAAGAAGTCGTTGACAGGCAAGATGTTACAGCAGACAATTTTGTGAACTATGCTTAGATTGGACCACAGGTGGCGCAGTTCTAGATTGTCCAGGCCCAAAATTTCAAGCCTGAAGGCATAGGGAATTCTACTGTGAGTGGAGGAGTGGAGAACTTTTCTCGAGAAATACCTCTGAACCCACTCAATTGTGCTAATGTCCGATATACAGTGCAGGTTCAAAGCGGACGTGCTGTATTTGAGAATTGGTCTGGCAAAGGTTTTGTATGCCCTAGTTAACAATTCAATGTTGCCAGAGAAGCTTTGCAAAACAAGGTTAACAACTCTTAAAGCCTTTCTGACAAAGCTGTTACAGTGAGCTCTGGGGCTTAGATCGTTTGAGATAAGTACTCCTAGGTCCTTGACAGAGTGAGGGTCATCTACGAGATTATTTCCACCTAATTTGTATTAGGTGTTCTGATTTTTTTTGCCAATGTGTAGGACAGAGCATTTGTTAGTTGAAATTTGGAGTTGCCAATTGCGTGACCAAAATGGTTGTGGCACCATTTGATGGTGGTAACTCAACGATGAAATCCAATGAAACTGCCCCCCACAGTTGTTCTAGTGTGGGCAAGGGCTGCAAGAGACCAGGGGGCGCACCAGGAGCATACTTGGCTTGGTGAAAGATCCCACAGGACGCCACATATCCTGACACGTCATGTTTAAGTCTCGGCCACCAAAATGTCCTAGAGATGAGGTGCAGTGTTTTGAACACCCCAAAGTGTCCCGCTGCCAGACTATCATGACATCGACGTAGGATAAAGCCACGAAGAGGACCTCCAGGCACGTAAATGTGATCACGGAACCGCAACAGGTCCCCAATATATGCCCAAGGAATCTCTTGTCTCCCATTCACATCCAATTTTCGATGTTGAGCTGCCACAAATGGGTCCTGCTGCTGCGCCTCCTGAATCCTCACTTGGAGGTCCACAGGTTCCTCGGTGGCCGCAAACTGCTCCAATGGAATCACCATCTGGGTCAAGATTTTATCCTCCCTTCGGGTATGCTCGGGCTTCTGAGATAGGGCATTGGCACGTTGATTCCCTCCACTTGGAACATAGGTCACCCGGAAATCGAATCGAGCAAAGAATAAGAACCATCTCACCTGACGCTGGTTCAATGTCAGAGCTGTATGTAGGTGTTCCAAATTGTGATGATCCATCCGAACCTCGATTTGGTGACGAGTCCCCTCCAGGTGGTGCCACCATGTCTCAAAAGTGACCCTAACCACCAATAGCTCCTTGTCCCAAATCGTATAGTTGCTCTCTGGAGCCGACAACTTCCGGGAATAATAAGCACACAGGAACAAGGTGCCTGCGGGAGCATAGGCCTGGAGGAGCACCGCACCAACAGCCACATCGGAAGCATCTGTTTCCACCACAAATGGCTGGCCTGGATCACGGTGTTTGAGGATAGGCTTGGAAGCAAAGGTGACTTTCAACGCCTCAAAAGCTGCCTGCTCCTCAGCACCCCAATGGAACTTTTCCCCCTTCTTCAGCAGATTAGAAAGGGGAGCAGTCAAGGCAGCAAAGTGGGGAATAAATGTGGGGTAGTAGTTCACAAACCCCAACAGTCATTGCACATCCTTAACCCGCTGTGGAGGTTCCCACACCTGCAACGATTGTATTTTTTCCGGGTCCATTTCCTTCCCAGCAGGTGAAATACGATGTCCCAAGCAGTCAATCGTGGTTTGTGCAAACTGACACTTCTCACGTTTAGCAAACAGGTCGTTATCACGCAAACGTTGCAACACCAGCTGCACATGTTGCCAGTGTTCCTGCAGGGAGCCTGAGTAAATTAAAATGTCATCTAAATAAATGACCACGAATTGATCCAACAAATCATGGAAAACATCGTGCGTGAAATGCATGAACACAGCTGGGGCATTGGTTAATCCAAAAGGCATCACTGTATACTCAAAATGCCTGTACCTCGTCCGGAAAGCTGTTTTCCACTCGCCCCCTGCACGAATGCGAACCAGATTGTAGGCCCCATACAAGTCCAACTTCATAAAGATCTTAGCTTGACGAAACCACTCAATCAGTTCAGGGATGAGGGGAAGCGGGTACCGATTCCTCACTGTGATTGCAGTCAACTTGTGGTAATCACAACACAAACGTAGCTCCCCCGATTTCTTTTTTACAAAAAGCACTGGTGCAGCCAATGGGGAGGTAGAAGGCTGGATAAACCCTTTCCGGAGGTTCTTGTCAAAAAAATATCCGCAACGCGGCCAACTCCGGTTCCGACAGGGAATATATCTGACCCACCGGCAATTTTGCATCAGGCAACAAGTTGATTTGACAGTCATACACCCGATGCGGAGGCAACTGATCTGCTTCCTTCTCCCCAAACATATCAGCAAAGTCCACCAACTCCGCAGGTAGATCCAGGTCCACGGGTGTAGCCACACTCCCTGCACAGGAGCGCAAGCAATGGTTGGCACACTTCCTATCAAGGAATTGCACAGCTCCAGATGACCAGACAATCTGTGGATCATGGGCCTGTAACCACTCCAAACCCAGCACCACCGGAAAATGAGGCACTGCGGCAACGTAAAACACGTTTTCCTCCACATGCTGCCCAATACGCATGCAAAGGGATTTGGTTGCAGCAACCACAGGTCCCGAATGAAGGGGCCAACCATCAATCGTCTCTACCATTACTGGTGGGGACACCTGTTGCTGAGGAATGAACCACTGCTTGACAAAATGAGCATCCATGAAATTGGCTGTGGCCCCTGAGTCGACCAAGGCTTGGATCTCCACCGCTCCCACACCAGGCACGAACACACTTGCTGTCAGCACAAGATGCTTCACCAATAACAATTGTGGTGGTGATGTCAAAGGTGGCGAGGATGGCAAGGTTGGTGAAGATGGCGGGCCTAAGGACTTTACACCCCGACCCACAGACCCCCGTAGGCCAAGTGATGCTCGTTTCCCGCCACCACAGGTGTCGCTGGTATGGATGTCTTAACAGGACACTTGGCCGCAAAATGGCCTTGATTGCCACAGTAGAGGCATAAACCGTCACGACGACGTCTATCCTTTTCTACTTGATCCTGGCGAGGGCGGCCAGCCCCCAACTGCATGGGTTCCTCCAAAGGCACTTCCAACAAGGGTGCCGTCTTGCTGGAAAAAGATATGGTCTCTGTCCATCATCGCACCCGTCGCTGCTGAAGTCTAGCATCGATACGAAGACACAGATGCATGAGCTCCTGAAGGGTGTGAGGGCATTCAGTGCGCGCCAACTCATCCAGGAGCTCCGATGACAAACCCTCCTGGAACTGGTCTAATAGTGCTGCCTCATTCCATTGTACATCCTGAGCCACCACCCCAAAACTAGCAATACAATCCATGAGTGAGCCACATCCCTGCTTCAACTTTCTCAAACATCTGTTTGCTGTTTGGTTTTGAACAGGGTCCTCAAACATGGCCTGAAACTGCCGGCAAAAGGTGTAATTGTCCAACACCTGGTTGGGCTGGGTCAACAGAGGCATCATAAAGATGTATTCTTTTCTTATATCTACAAAATGATTGTAGGATAGATTTGAGATGATAATATGAACTGTCATAAAACAAATTCAGTAAAATATGGATTATTTTGTAAAACATGAATGAATAAAAGTATAGTCAAATGATTAACAATGATATTAATGTATTTAATATTTGATTGAAAATATGAGAATATATACAATGTAATTGTAATTGAAGACTACGAAATGGAAGCACAAAACAATTTGTAAACCAACCGACACACTGTATGTATATATATGGAAGATGGCTTGATGTTTTTATGTTTTGTTTGTCTATGTTTGTCTTAAAAACCAATAAAAATTAAAAAAAAAAGAGCAGAGAACCAGTTGTTAAATTATTTGAATCTCACCACTGCTTTTGTCCAATTTCCAACCTCCTCATTTTAGGGAAGGTTGTAGAAAAGGTGGTGGTCTGGCAACTTCAGAGGGTCCTGGATAAAATGGATTATCTGGACCCGTTCCTGTCAGGATTCAGTCCAAGTTATGGGACACAAATGGCATTGGTCATACCTGTTGATGATCTTTGGAGAGAGTGAGATGGGCGTAGTATAACCTCTCAATGGCCTTCAATACCATCAACCATGGTATCCTTTTGGGCTGGCTACGGGGGCTGGGCATCACTCTCCTGTGCCGGTTTGGCTACTTTCTCCATGGCCAGTCCCAATGTGATGACCCCAGGCACAGCACAGAGATAACACAGGAAGCTGGCAGTTCAAACCACCCCTTTATTGCTCCAAATTTCCCCAAACGCTCCCACGTGCCTGGCAAGTCCCAGAGCAAAGTGATGACAAACACCCCAACACACCTCAAGCAGCCTCTGGCTGCAAATAGTCCAGCCCATCGCTGTGTACATCACAGATGCACAGCAATAAATCCAGCAGGGCAGATCAAGGAGTTCAGGAAGCAAAGGATCCAGGTTAATTAGTCCAGAAAGCCAGAAAGAATGCAAAGAATACAGGGAAGTTCAAACGTCGGCACTCAACACTTCAGGAATTCAGCATTTGTTCCTGACAAATGCCCCTCCCCACACATTCCCCATGTGTGTCTTGTGAAGAGGGGTGGGGCACTCTTCTCTTGAGTAGCCTGTTCAGTCTGTGCTGTTCTTGTCTTCTCTCCACTCAATGCTGTCAGATCAGGAGGGGGTGGTCCTTGCTCATCACCTGAGCTCTGTCTCTCATGTTCACTGCTTAGCCTCTCCTGGTCATCCTGCCCCTGTTCCTCCCTGCCTACAAGCTGTCCTAATCCTGAAAGGCCCTGGCCTGACTGGCCCTACCCTTCCCCATCTTCCTCTGAAGCCAATGAAGGTGGGTGATAGATTAACAACAGAGCCCACTCCCCCCATCCCAACTTTTAATTGGGCTGCAATGTTTGGCTTTTTGTATTAATGTTTTTTAGTTTACTATATATAGTTTTTATCTTTTATGATTGTAAGCTGCTCAGAGTTCTCTTGATGGGGAGGGGGGCAATAAATTTTACAAATAAATACATAATTCTTAAAAATGTGAAATTTTCTGTAAACTTAGCAGTTCAAACTAAGAATGCTTTTTTTGTTGGTTAAAAAACTGCATTTTTCTTCATTTCAAAAGAGGAGGAAATGTGAACTATTGCAAAGTACTTGCTCCTGGTAATCTAACAGTAAGTGTGAACCCATCTTTGGATCACAAATATTGTATTTTCTTTAATATGTATATTTGGTTAGACTGGGGTAAGATCTTGGATTTTTGGTGTACTCATGTTGTACATGTTTGGGACAGTTGGTGACAAGAAACCTGAATAAAATACCACGATCTATATTGTTATACTATCTCTCTTTGCATATTAGATCCAGGAAACTTACTTCTCTCACCAGCCAACTGAACAGTACTGGCTCTGTCCTATGTACATGATGTCTGGAAATTAACAAATGCAAGCACATCTTTCTATTGTAAGAGACTGTATTCTTATCACCTTAAACTGTTGTTCCTTGACCGTAGCTTTACTCAGACATTTTCAGCAACTTAGCCCTGGGGCATTTAACCAGTTACTAAATACTACCTGATGGATATAGTTTGTAAAATTGTGCGCCTATTCTTCTCAGCACCTCAGTTGCTTGAAGTAATGATGGTAAAGGACAGCCATATCATACTTTGCCATTTCTTGGATAGCATCAAGCATTAAGTACAGGAACTCTGAAGTCTTTACTCTCACAAAAGTTCTGAATATAATGTGGGCAGGAAATGATGATACAATGTGCACCAGAGCTAGATTGCAGCTTTTTAAATATCCAAGCTCAATGCTCCACTGCAGTACAATAACCCTTGTTCATTTTTTATTACTATTTACAGGTGAAACTCAAAAAATTAGAATATCGTGCAAAAGTTCATTTATTTCAGTAATGCAACTTAAAAGATGAAAATAATATATGAGATAGACTCATTACATGCAAAGCAAGATAGTTCAAGCCGTGATGTGTCATAATTGTGATGATTATGGCTTGCAGCTCATGAAAACCCTAAATTCACAATCTCAGAAAAGTAGAATATTACATGCAATCAATAAAACAAGGATTGTACATAGAACAATATCGGACCTCTGAAAAGTATAAGCGTGCATATGTACTCAGTACTTGGTTTGGGCCCCTTTTGCAGCAATTACTGCCTCAATGCGGCATGGCATGGAAGCTATCAGCCTGTGGCACTGCTGAGGTGTGATGGAAGACCAGGATGCTTCAATAGCGGCCTTCAGCTCTTCTGCATTGTTCGGTCTCATGTCTCTCATCTTTCTCTTGGCAATGCTCCATAGATTCTCTATGGGGTTCTGGTCAGTCAAGTTTGCTGGCCAATCAAGCACAGTAATCCCACGGTCACTGAACCAGGTTTTGGTGCTTTTGGCAGTGTGGGCAGGTGCCAAGTCCTGCTGGAAAACGAAGTCAGCATCCCCATAAAACTCATCTGCAAAAGGAAGCATGAAGTGCTCCAAAATCTCCTGGTAGACGTCTGTGTTGACCCTGGACTTAATGAAGCACAGTGGATCAACACCAGCAGATGACATGGCTCCCCAAATCAACACAGACTGTGGAAACTTCACACTGGACTTCAAGCATCTTGCAGTGTGTGCCTCTCCATTCTTCCTCCAGACTCTGGGCCCTTGGTTTCCAAATGAGATGCAAAAGTTGCTCTCATCAGAAAAGAGGACTTTGGACCACTGAGCAACAGACCAGTTCTGTTTTTCTTTAGTCCAGGTAAGACGCTTCTGACGTTGTTTGTTGTTCAGGAATGGCTTGACAAGAGGAATATGACATTTGAAGCCCATGTCCAGGATCCGTCTGTGTGTGGTGGCTCTTGATGCACTGACTCCAGCCTCAGTCCACTCCTTGTGAAAGTCCCCAACACTTTTGAATGGCCTTTTCCTGACAATCCTCTCCAGGCTGTGGTCATCCCTGCTGCTTGTGCACCTTTTTCTTCCAAACTTTTCCTTTCCACATAACTTTCTATTAATGTGCTTTGATACAGCACTTTGGGAACATCCAACTTCTTTCGCAATTACCTTTTGAGGCTTTCCCTCCTTATGGAGGGTGTCAATGATGGTTTTCTGCACAACTGTCAGGTCAGCAGTCTTTCCCATGATTGTGATTCCTACTGAACCAGGCTGAGAGACCATTTAAAGGCTCAGGAACCCTTTGCAGGTGTTATGGCTTCAGTAGCTGATTAGAGTGGGACACTTTGAGCCTAACATATTGAACCTTTTCACAATATTCTAATTTTTTGAGATTGTGGATTTGGGGTTTTCATGAGCTGTAAGCCATAATTATCTCAATTATGACACATCACGGCTTGAACTTTGCATGTAATGAGTCTATCTCATATATTAGGTTCACCTTTTAAGTTGCGTTACTGAAATAAATGAACTTTTGCACGATATTCTAATTTTTAAAGTTTTACCTGATTTGTAGTAGTTTCGTGAAACCTTCTGTGATGTTAAGAGAAAATTTTTCAGGTTCTTTAAAACTGGTGAAAGTACATGTTAATATGATCAAACATCTAAGCTTATTTTATATCAAGTTACAGAATTTGCTCTGTCATCCTACTAGTCAGTAAATTTTCGTCCTGTTATAGGTAGCCCTTGACTTACAACAGTTCATTTATTGACCATTCAAAGTTACAACAGCACTGAAAAAAGTGACCGTTTTTCACACTTATGACTGTTGCAGCATCCCCATGGTTACATGATCAAAATTCAGATGCTTGGCAACTGACATGTATTTATGATGGTTGCCATGTCCTGGGGTCAAATAATCACCTTTTACGACCTTCTGACAAGCAAAGTCAATGGGGAAGCCAGATTCACTTAACAATCATGTTACTAATTTAACATCTGCAGTAATTCACTTAACAACTGTGGCAAAAAGGTGATAAAATGGGGCAAAACTCACTTAATAAATGTTTCACTTAGCAACAGAAATTTTGGGTTCAATTGTGGTTGTAAGTCGAGGACTACCTGTATCAGGAAATGCATTAGTTAGGAAATGTAGACAGTGTTAGGAATAACATAGGTTACCTAACTTAGTTTGGGTAAAATAATA
>NW_020769483.1:453751-466851 GCF_900518735.1 Pseudonaja textilis | reverse complement strand
ATGCTATAATTCTTATTGGAATAAACTATTTAATTAGCACTGTGTATCTGTTTTACTGAGTGTAAGCTACAAGAACGTTTATCTCACATATTTTGCCTGACTGCCTGACTGCCCTGCAGATCCTGCTAGGGTGTATCCCTAACAGACAGTATGTGCAACTTAATGAAGACCAACTGAGACTTTTTTAAAATTAAAAATTAATGGATCTCCCTCCTTCATTTCTAAAATAAAGGTGAGGAAATTTATACACAAACTCATGCAAGTAAAGAACATGGAATAGAATAGAACAGGTGTGAATAAAGGTTCAATAGAGTAGTTGAAAACAGTGTTTTGTGCAGGGGTGGGATTCAAATTTTTTAACAACCGGTTCTGTGGGCGTGGCTTGGTGGGTGTGGCTTGGTGGTCATGTGACTGGGTGGGTGTGGCTAAGTAGGCGTGGCTAGGTGGTTATATGCAGGGATGGGATTCAACCGGCATTACTACTGGTTCAGTAATTACGTTTTGCACGCACACGCGTGCCAGATGCGTGCTGCGCACACATGTACTACACCATAAGTTGTGGCATCCAGACAGCTGATAAGTGCTGCGCACAGGTGCACAGTGTTTGAAAAAGTACTTTTGACTGTTTTTTCAACGTCAGCTGTGCCGCGCAAAGCAGCTGACGTTGAAAAAGCAGGAAATAAAGGTCAGGTAACAGCCCAGGTGGGTGGGTGGGCCAAACAGCAGCAGACACAGAACCAGTTCTGTGCCTGCTGCTCTTCAGAGCTACTGGTTCTTTAGAACCGGGCAGAACCAGTAGCATCCCACCCCTGGTTATATGACTGGGTGGGTGTGGCTAAGTGGGCGTGGCTAGGTGGTCATATGAGTGGGTGGACGTGGCCAATTTAGCAGTCCATTTTGCCTTCGTCCTTCCTAAGCTGTACTTGCTGAACCCAAGGCATCTATTTATTTAATAAGATCCCCCCCAAGGGAAAAAGAGCACAAACTTTCTTGCCACTTGCCTAACTTCAGTACAACAACAGCTTCAGGCTCCTTAAAATAGGCCATTAAAAGAAGAATAAAACAAACAGGATTTCCTTCAAAATAACTCCTGATCGTATGTTTCAGAAGACCAAACAATTTGTTACTACTGACCTTTTGTTACTACTTCCAGCAATATTAATTTGCATTTCTTACTTTATTTAAAATGAACAGAGTTCAAATTATATAAACCCCATTGAGATTGTCTATAGGCAAACACAAACCCCAATCTGCTTTGAAAGGTAAATATTATATATAAAGTAAATGTTGCAGGCAATACCTTAATGATGATTAAATCTAAAAGTGGCCAAATCAGGAGGACTGACCAGAAAGTGACTCCCTGATAACTAAGGACAAGTCTTCCTCAAGTTACATTTAGAATTGGAGGGATGACAGAGAAAGAAAAGAAAAGTTTTTAAGTTGAATAGTCTTACTCTGTTAATTACACAGCTAATCAACTTAGGTCCCGGAACACAGGCAATAAAACAACAACAAAAACACACCCTCCCCAGTCTTCTCCTCTCCCGCGTGGCTGCTGCCGAACTAAAAAAGGCTAGCAATTGAGCAGGGAAGCCAGAGTGGGAAAGATGATCGTTAGCAAAATGTTCACCTTAGCAACCACACACACACACACACACACACACACACACACACGAGGCGAATCCAAAATCAGAGAAGGGACCCTTACAAGCCCCAGTCACTGCCTCCTCCACTCCCACCTCCTTTTCTTCCAAATCCAAAGGAAAAAGCTCCCAGCCCAGAAACAACACCCCCAGAGCTGGAGAGCCGCACTGTGAAGCAAGTTGGAAGAAAAACCTCGTGACTTTAAACACTCAGGGAGAAACCCCCTCCTCCTCTCCCACGTGGTTGCTTCTGAACTAAAGAAGGCTAGCAATTGAGCAGGGAAGCTGGAGTGGGAGAGTTCAAATGCCGGCCAGTCGATGTCAGTCCTAGGGATTTAAACTTTGGGCTCTCCTTTTTCTTCCTTCCTTCCTTTCCAGTGAGTGGCAGGAACTGTGCTTGGTGTGCAGGGTCTGAAACTGACTTTCCCTTTCTGCCTTTGCCCACTTCTCGGCCAAGGAATGCTGCCTCTTTTGCTGCTTCCCCACAAAAAAACACTCTCTTTCTTTCTCCTTTCTTCCTTCTCATCTTCCTTCCTTCCTTCCCTGCCTGCCTCCCCACTGGGCCGAGGAAGCCTCCCTGGAGGCTCAGGAGCACCAAAATGGGGCATGGGGGGGCGGCGCTGGACCCCCCGTGCCCCATTTTTTTGCCTCCTGGGCCTCAGTGAAGCCTCCTGGGAGGCCGTTTTTGCTCCCAGAAGGCTTCCCTAAAGCCCCTAAAGAGGCTTCCCTAAAGAGGCCAAAAACAGAGTGTGGGGGGCACAGCACCCCCTATGCCCCGTTTTGCCTCCTGGGCCTCAGGGAAACCTCCTAGATGAAGCAGTAAGACAGCGAGGAGGATCTCAGCACAGCTGATTGTTGGAACAGCTGATTGGCATGAGGGGAAAAAAAAAGAAATGCCGTAAGGAATGACTGGGCAGGACAGGGCGGGCAGGGGAGAATGCAGTCAGCAATGTGCACAATGTCACACATTCGTGATAAGGACTGACTGGGAGGGGAGGGGAGGGGTGGGCAGAGAGGGGCAGGGCCAGCTAGGGGCACGATTTGCTGGTTCTCCAAACTGGGCAGAATTGTAATAACCGGTTCTATAGAACCGGTACGAACCGGTAGAATCCCACCCCTGGACAAAAGTTATCCAAGCAGGTGAGATACAGTGATGGTTTTTTAAGGAGAGGGTGAACCAGGGCCTCCTTAAAAGGCCTCAGAACTGTCCCCTTCTCTAGTGTTGTTTTAATCACTGCCTGGACCCACCTGCCAGTCACCATCCTGAAGGCTTTCACCATCCAGGAGGGACAAGGATCTAACTCACAGGTGGAGGTACTGTCAACATCGAGGACCCCAACAGGGTCAAACCATTCCCAGATAATCAGGCCAGACCTCCTCCCAGGCATCTCACATGGACTATCTCCACACATGGAATCAAACTGGGAATGAATCCGAGTGACTTTCTCTATCAGGTGCTGAACAAATTCCTATGCACAGCCCTGAAGATGAGCCTCCCTGATTCAGGAGGGATGGGGTGATGTGGAACAGGGCCACTGGGAGAGGATGAAATAAGAGCAAAGAAATAAAGCTGTTTTGCTGCTCTTACCACAAAATATGCCTTAATGGTGGCTCTAAGTCATGTCTGGTCAGTGTCATCCTTATCTTCCTCCAGCAGTGCACTAGGTGTCTCTTGAGCCTTTTCAAATCCTGTAACTCCTCCATGAACCACAGGGAGGGTTGGGAATGATGGGTCAAAAGAAGCCACATAGGCGCAATTCTGTCCAAAGCTAACGGGACACATCTCCAAGAGAGGACCCCCCCCCTTCCAGAGTCAGCCAGGTCAGCTCTTTCTTCCTCAATGAGATCTTGAAAAAGGGGATACAGATAATCAGAGTTGGAAGGGACCTTGTAGGTCATCTTGTCCAACCCCCTGACCAAGCAGGAGACCCTACACCATTTCTGACAGATGGGAGTCCAATCTCTTCTTGAAAGTCTCAAGCGATGGCGCTCCCACAACTTCCGAGGGCAAGCTGTTCCATTGGTTGATTGTTCTCACTGTCAGAAAGTTTCTCCTTGTTTCCAGGTTAAATCTCTCCTTGTTCAGTTTCCATCCATTATTCCTTGTCTGGCCTACAGGTGCTTTAGAAAATAGCTTGACCCCTTCCTCTCTGTGGCAGCCCCTCAATTGGAAGACCGCTATCCTGTCTCCCCTGGTCCTTCTCTTTACTAGACTAGTCAAGTCCAGTTCCTGCAACCATTCGTTGTATGTTTTAGCCTCCAGTCCCCTAATCATCCTGGTTGCTCTTCTCTGTACTTTTTCTAGAGCCTCAACATCTTTTTTATAATGTGGTGACCAAAACTGGATGCAGTACTCTAGGTGTGGTCTTACTAAGGCTTTATAGAGTGGTATTAGTACTTCCCTTGATCTTGACTGTATCCCTCTGTTAATACAACTTAGGATTGCATTAGCTTTTCTGGCAGCTGCTGCACACTGCTGGCTCATGTTTAGCTGGTTGTCCACTAAGACTCCAAGATCCCTGTCACAGTTACTGCTATTGAGCCTGGTTTCACCCAGTCTATGTGTACTTTTGGTTTTTCTTGCCTAAGTGTAGGACTTTACTTTTCTCTATATTGAATTTCATTTTATTAGATATGGCCTAGTGTTCTAGTCTGTCAAGATCCATCTGAATCTTGAGCCTATCTTCTTGGGTGTTAGCTATTCCTGCCAGCTTAGTATCATCTGCAAATTTGGTAAGTTCCCCTTCTATTCCCTCACCTAAGTCGTTAATGAAGATATTGAAGAGTCCTGGGCCTAAGACAGAACCTTGTGGTACCCCACTGCTTGCTTCCCTCCATGTAGACTTAGACCCATTAAGGACTACTCGTTAAGTACGGTTTGCCAGCCAGTTGTGAATCCATCTAGTAGTGGTGCTATCTATTCCACTTTTTTCTAGCTTACTAAGAAGTAGGTTGTGGTCTACTTTATCGAATGCCTTGCTGAAATCTAGATATATTATGTCCACAGTATTTTGCTGGACTACTAATTTAGTCACTATGTTGAAGAATGAAATAAGATTGGTTTGGCATCATCTGCTTTTAACAAACCCATGCTGACTGCTAGTTATTACTTTACTATTAGCCTTACTATTAACTGGCATTCAGTAGGAGCAGCTGGACCTCCAAGGATACGCTGTCCAGGAACTGGGGATGAGCTCAGAGGGGCAGAACATGCTGCCGATCATATGTATCGAGTGCATCTTCCCCTGTAATAGCCTGCCCTCTGGGTCCCATAGCATCCCATACCTGTCACCACTATGATGTACTGTCCTGCCCTACATCCCCCAATGCAATCTGTCTCCACCCCAACCCCCTTCCTCGAAGAGCAAAAGGCTGTGCCACCCCCCCAATCCCATTCATCGTCTCACACATCCTGGGGGAATCGATGAGGAAGGAAGCCCCCACGGCACTTTAGCTCAAGCTCTCAGGGTCAGGGGCTCCCCTGTCTTCAACCCCCTTCACAAACAAACCCCTCTCACTGGCTAGTCAGAAAGAAAGGCCCACTCAATCAAAACCCTCTATCCGGCTCTCACTCTGGGTGGGGGCTACAAATCACTCCACACACACACTAGCTGCTCCCAGGCTCTCACCCTAGGAACAGACTGTCATGCACTTTGGTCCTTAATCCACCCTGTTACGCAGTCCCAACTGTTGTGCCCACTGTCAGTCGGTTGGCCACAATTCTCCCAGAGTCTTTCCAAACCCTCACAAGATGTTATTTTTTCCTAAGATAACTGTTAAAATAATGCATTTATTATTGTTCTGTTCATGTATTATATACTTCTGTTTATCTATTTTAATATATTTGCAAAAAAAAAAACAGAGGAAAAGAAGAGTGTTATGGAACAGGAATATATTTACAGCATTTGGTACTTTATAGGCAAATATCTACAGTACTGCCTTAATAGCAAAATTACAGAATATGAAACCAAGATGTTTAGGAAAAGGACCAGATGAAACTGTCAAAGAAAAAAACTTTTAAATCTGTGGTGGGATTCAAAAGTTCCCACCGCCAGTTCTGTGGGCATGGCTTGGTGGGCGTGGCTGCAGGGGGGTCAGGTAACTTGCGCGCATGCATGCATGCCAAACACGTGCTTTGAGCATGTGTTAAAACAGTAAAAACTAAGCTACTGCGCCTCTCAGCTGTTTAGCACAGCAATCCGCTCTGCTGTGCCAAACAGCTGAGAGGTTAAAAAGGACCTAGGAGCAGGGGCGGGCAGGTGGGCCCAACTGCAGAGCGTCAAAGAGACTCGGAGCAAACCGGTTCTCTGCCAGCTGATCTTCGGCACTACCGGTACGCCAGAACTGGGCCGAACCTGTAGAATACCACTGTTTTAAATATATCTTTTAAATATATAAACATGGAGACAGAAAATGAAATGTGCTGGGTAGCTTACATTGCTGATTTGATCTTGAGTTTTCTTGATTCGCTGTAATTCAGGTGTATCAGCCACCACACTAAAGCCCTTCCCTTTATTCTTTTCAAATTCCTCCTTATAGCGGACCTGTGTATGAAAATGAAGAAACAGACATTATTTACACTACATCAGCATGTATGAATCCTAATCTACAACCTCACCTGTACATTAAAAATGATTAAAAATTATTGACTCAGCCTTCCATCTTCCAAAGTGGGTCAAATGAGGACCCCAAATTGGGTCCCCTAATTGGGTCCCTAAAACAACAAAGTTAAATTGCTAAATTTTTAAAAGTTAATATGCCCTGAACTGAGCAAAGTTACTGATGAAAATAAAAATGCAGGTTGTCCTCAACTTATGACCATTCTTTCATCAACTGTTCAATGTTACAGTGGTACTGAATGAAGGGACTTACGACCTGTTGCTGAAGTTACAATAGTTGCAGTGCTTCCACAGCCACATGATCAAAATTTGGGCGGTCGGCAGCCCACCCATACTTATGATTGCAGGGATGCCTCAACTCCCCCCACTCACCTATCTACCCCCCATCTCTGCCCTTTTGGCCCCCTGCATTCCACAGCCCCTGTCGTCCTAGCTAGCCTTTGCTTCTTCTTTCTCCTGCTGCTGTCCAAACATGCTTGGCCTGGCCAATTGTGAGGTAGCTGCTGGCCACACAAGGCTTTCTTCCCAAGGTTGTGCATGGCAGTTTCCTTGCAAGACCTGGGAAAGATGACCCCACATGACCAACAGATGCCTTGAAAAGGGCCAGGACAGGCATACCTTATCAGCAACAGGAACAAGAAGATGCTGGGGCAACAGAGTGCAGGGCAGAAGGAGCCTTGGAATGCAGGATGACTGTTCTTACCCTAGGCTTCACAAAATCACGAAACAGACTCCTTGTCCCAACAAACCCTCCCCCCTTTTTTTCCTCCTCAAGTTTTTTATTTTATTCTACATATACACATCAATGTGTGAACAGTGTGGTACCTGGGTATCATACATTTTGGTGCAAATAAAAATAATAACATTAATCATATCTGTTACATTCATCAAACTTATGAAATTCTAATGTTTATACACATCTTTATATTAAATTATAGTCTTTCATTATTTGATTATTCAGTGTTCGATTATATTATTCTAATGCCAATCGCGATATTGATTAAAAATACATGATAATTCCATTATTCAATTTCTAATCTTCCCTCTAGTTATTGCTTTTATCTCATTATATAAAAATATGTGCATTAATAACCCCTCCTCTCTTATTTCTATTTCCATTCTAATTTTAATCATGCCACCATTATATTTAGAAAACATTTTCCTTTTTACCCTTCATCTCTTTTTCGTTTTAATATAAAAACAATAGTAATATTAGTCATATTCATTACATTCATCAGGCTAGTGTAATTCTAACAGGAATACACATATTTACATTGAGTTATGCTATTCCATTATTTTGTTATTTCAATGTTCCAATATACTATTCCAGTACCAATCACGATATTATTAAAACATTACATAATAGCAACACCATTCCATCTCTAATTTTCCTGCCTTATTATTTTTTTTGAAACAAATTTTATTAATTTTAACAAGAAACAAACAAAACAAAACATCATTAAACATTAAAAACATAAAGCCGCTTTCCATCATAGATCTTTACAAAGCAGGTAACACATTATTTTATATCGCATTTTTCTATTTTATCTCATTTCAATGTAGGCACATAAATTCCCTTTAACAAATTTCACATTATTTCTCTTTACTCTTATTCAATAACATTTCTTTTCTAGTTTATCTGCTATTCAATCATCACACTTATATTTTCCTCTGACTTATTTTTGTTTTTTTTTAAAAAAAACAAATTTTATTAACTTTACAAAACATACAAACAGTCAAGGCATATTAACATAAAGAATCTTTCTGGAAGAGCCAGTAAAACGTGCCAAATGTAATATATACATTTATATTATCTGCTCATCTTCATATCCTATCCCAATTTCTCCTTTTCATTCTGTTGTCCAGATTATATTTCTTACTAATCAAAATTTTTGCCTTTTTAAAAAAAACAATAGACATAACATACATAACATAAAACATAAAAAACCTCATTTCTGAAAGCTGCTTAATCCCGGGTTAAAACTCTTTGCACAGACACAAATTCAAAAATAATATTTACTTTATATGTCAATCCATATCTTATTACCATTTTCAATTTTCTGTATAACTTCTTCCCTCTTTTATCTTTCTTAATTATATTTTATTTATCTTATCTCAATAGAATTCATAGTACTTATCATTTTTTGTCTGTTCTTTTACAGTTATCCATTCATCTTTTTTCTTTAAATATACTTCTCCTGTACAATAATTGGAGTAACACCTTTAACTCTTTTCCCTAACTTAACAATACTTAATATAACACTTAAATTATATTGAGATTCTGGTTAGTACATTCTAGAATTACACAAAAAAGCTTTATAAGAAAAACCAATACACTACAATTACAAAATGTAAGCCTATAACCCACCAGAAATACCATAAAAGAGCAAATCATACATACTAATACACATTCTACTCTGAATACACATTGAAAAACACACTTTTATGTACCTTCCAGAATCCCTTTTTCAATTAAGTTTACCCATTGTCTCTAAATAAATTTTGTTTCTTAAAGTCTTGCTTCCAAGCATTAGGGTTTTTCATCCCCTTTCTCACTTGTTTGTTTTTCTCCTTGCCTTTTTTACACCATTGTCTCTCCTCCTCCCTTTTCTTCTTCTGCTTACTCACTTTCTGTTGTTTTCTAACCTTATATCCACCTTTCATCTCATTTTTCTCTTGTTGGATTGTTTTCTCTACCCTTAAAATCCCCTTTTCCTTTTCCTCTTCCTCCTCCTCCCCAAAGTAAACCCATTGCTCATCCAAAATGGCTTCTTCTTCTTCTTTGTTCCAGTCATCCTGCTGCGTAGTCAATTTTTCATAAGTGCGTACCGCCATTTCTAAAAATTGAAATAGAGTGCCCAAAGAATCTTTTCCATCTTGCTCTTCTTTCTTATATTTTTGGTATTGAGTTTTTAATTCATCCAAAAGCAATGCCATCATGAAGAGAAAGACTTCTTCAAAAACAACCACCCAAGTATTTTTAATCAAGAGTAATTCCAAAAAAAATTCCAAAGTCACTAAAAAGTCCAAATAAACTGTTTCTTTCAATGCTTTTTTTTTTTACCTTCTTCAATTTCTCTTTCTGGGGTTACTGATTGATCAAAAGGTTCCCATTAAAATGTATCTTTCTTTAAAATTCTAGGCAGTCTCCTCCTTTTTCAAGCTCTGCTCCAAAAAGTTTTTTTCCTCTCCCCCCACTTACAACAACAATTTCCCTTTAAACGCTCAGAAATCCATACCTCCAATGCGGGCTTTTCAATTTCTGAGGGTGTTAAGTCCAAAGTCCAAAGTCCTTTCTTTGATAGTTTTCAAGTTAAAATACCTTCGGTGCCCAATGCATTTTCCAATTCTGCATTTAATGTTTCTGTGGGGTGGGAGAGTAAGTAGAAAAAAAAGGTTTCCCTTAGCAGCTTTCTCCACCGCTCTTCTCTTCTTAGGGATACAATGTATCTTTCAGGCAATAAAGAATTCCACTCCAGGGTTTTAGAAGCTGTTATTTTCCCGGCACAGCCAACACTTTCACTTTTGAATCTTCCTTCTCCTTCTTCCTCCAGCACAATCTTTTCCAGCTGCCAGCTTCTTTGTGGCAGCCATCATTGACCGCCACTGCACCGCCTTGAGAAAAGGAGGTTAAGCTGGGTGAGGAGGGGGTCTGCGACACCCCCAAACCCCTTCCCAGATCCTCCCTATCTTCGGCTGCCTCTACAGGGCAGCCTTATCCTCCAGATCCGTCTGGATCAGAGGCACCAAGACGGCGAGCACAGCAGGGATCGTGGAGAAACGCAAATCCCTGCTGTTGCCGAAGCCTGGCAACCCGGAAGTCTTTTCCTGCCTTATTATTGATTTTATTTTGTTATATAAAAGTATATATACTAATATTTCCCCATTTCTTATTTCTACCTCCATTCTAACTTTTAGTCATGCCACCCTTATATTTAAAAGCATTCCCTTCCTAACCATCATCTCTTATGCGCATTAATATTTTAATTCTTATTTGTTTTTTTAACTTGCCTCCCATATTCCTCTCTTAAGTCTTTGTTTCTGTCAGCATCCACATCCTGACTATTCAATCTAATTGTTTCTCCCATCTCTACCCTCTTCCACCATGTAGCTTTCAAAATATCTACCCATGCCCGTCTCCCTTTCAAAAATATCTTCCTGCATCTCCAGGTCTCTTTTTAAATCTCTTAAAATATTTTCCCCTTGTTTTATTTTGTCCATCGTTGTTGTTTTTATTATTATCTCTTTCTTATCTTCTTCTTTTGTTTGCTGGTTCTTCTGGTCTATTTTTTTCTCCATTCTTTCTGTTGGCTCCTCCCTTTCCTGGGCACCTTGATCTTTACTCATTGTCCCTTGTATTATATTTTCCAGTTTTCTGTCTATGCCATGCATCATTTTCTTGATCTCCTTTTATTATAAAAAGTTTTTATTTTATTTTTTACACATCTCTTCAAGTGAGCAATGTGATTCCAGGTTACAACATTTATGCACAGTCATAATTACATTTCCAACTTTCTTATCCAATTTCATATCAAATCATTATCTATTCCACTGATCTTTAAATAAGTTCTTACTTCATATTTAAATTCATTAATTCAATATCAAAAACATTTCATCCTCACATATATTTTCCAGTCTTTATCCCCTATTATTTCCATTTTCAGCTTACCACTTATTTTATTTTACATTATTCATTATTATCTTCATTAATTTTCTCAAAGCCGACATATAATAAATAAACAAAAAAGGGTAAAAATGAAATAAAACTAATATATTCAGGATCCACATGGTATACTCCCCCAGTCTACAATAAATCTTATATTTATTCCAGATATATTCATATAACCATTTCATAATATAATACTCTCATTACAAATACTTTACTTTCCACTGTAATCATTTCTGGTTTACCATATTCTCTATTTTCTCATATATTTAATATAATCAATTACATTTTCTATTTCATGTCTAATATAAAATGCATACAATAAAGAAAAAGAAAAAAAGAGAAAATTAACTTTCCTTTTTGTTTCCATTTAGCCAAGTTTAACCTATACAATTTTATTTAATTATCATTCCACCCTTTTTGGTCATAATAGCATTATTTTTTCTAGTTTACCATATTCTCTGTTTTTCTAATATCATTTGAATAATCAATTACATTTTTAATGTATATGTATATAAAAAGAAGGGTTTGATAACAAAACCATCTTAATTTATTTTACTCTATCATTTTACTCATGTATAATTATATCATAATCTTAAGATAATTCCCAATAAGTTTTAAACTTCAAATCTCCCCAATCTATATTTCTAAAAAAACAAAAACAAAATACATTTCCATGTGGCATCCCCCCTTTATATTATCATTAACCCTTATCTCTAAATCTCTCGGCTTCATCATTTCTTATAATTCTAACCAGCTTTCCCTTTTCTAAGTTTTCCCGGTCTTTCCTCTTAACTCCTCTTTTTCCCTCTAGTATTGTTTTTATTTTCATCTGCCAATCCCTTATTTTTACCCCCACCCTTTCCTGTTCTCTCTTCTGAAGTTTCTTCTTATACTGCTTCTTCTTCTTTTATTTAGTCTTGGGTGTGTTTTCCCTTTTATTTATTACATATATCATCAATGTCTTGATTTTGATTCCTTTCATGTCTTTTTGCAATGTCCCTTGTTCTTCGTGCTCTTCTAAGCTGCTTTCCTCTTCTTTTAACTCCTCCTCCTTGAATTTTCTTTGTTCTTCTGTGAACTACATCGCCATTAATTTTTCTGCCAGTATGTCCAATAATTCCATTCTTTCTTTTAACATTCCTCGCAGTTTGCAGTTCCAACTTGAATTTTTTTGCTTATTTCTTCCATTTTTTAATCAGTTGAGTTATTCTTTATTTTATTAAAAGTCAGAGTCTTTTTAGTCCTTGCCAAAGATATCCGTTTATCTCAATTCCTCGTTAGTCCTTCTGTCTCCTTGTCACAATCAACACCAAACAGTCCCAAGGTATTATCTTTTCTTGTCCCTTTGCTACAATCCTTTTTTTTAGTGCTTCCAGGGTTATTGTTATAATATAGTCTTTTATTTTATTTCATTTCTCATTCACACATTTATAAGACCAGTAATTTTCCATAAAATCATACGGGAAAAAGTGCCTTTAACCATTAGATGGCGCTTTACATCTCTTCCCACTTTTCAAAGTTCTTTTTTCTCTTTTCAATTGTATTAATTCCGCTAATTTTCAACCATTAGCTCTTTCAAATATAGTCAATTCCAGGCAAGTCCAGCATTCTGTCCAATGCCTAATTAATGCCAATTCCTGTATCTTATTCCAAATTTGGTCTCTAATTCCATTATAGTCCTTTTTAATACATTTTTTTATTTACCTTATAATTTCCTCTTATTTTCTGTTCGCTGCTGCCACACTCTTAAATGAAGGCTCTTTCCTTTTGTTTCTTGGGGTTATCAAAGAAAAATCCAAAATCTGTCAGAAAATTTCTTATTTCTAGGTTGAATCTCTCCTTGATCAGTTTCCATCCATTATTCCTTGTCTGGCCTTCCCCTTCCTCTCTGTCGCAGCCACTCAAATATTAGAACACTGCTATCATATCTCCCCTGGTCCCCCTCTTCACTAGACTAGCCAAGCCAAGCCCAGTTCCTGTAACCGTTCTTCATATGTTTTAGTCTCAAATCATCCTGGGTGCTCTTTGCACTTTTTCTAGAGTGTCAACATCCTTTTCATAGGGTGGTGACCAAAACTGGATGCAGTATTCTAGGTGTGGTTTTACTAAGGCTTTATAGAGTTGTTATGTCCCACCTTCCAAAATAAACAGATAAGGCTGAAAGCAGCA
>NW_020769483.1:359820-453351 GCF_900518735.1 Pseudonaja textilis | reverse complement strand
TCAGATTCAAAGTTCCTAACAGGATTGGTCCTTCCAATCACAACATAGAGTGGTGTTAGTACATCACTTGATCTTGATTGTAACCCTCTGTTAATGCAATTTAGGATTGCATTGGCTTTTCTGGCGGCTGCTGCACACTGCTGGCTCATGTTTAGCTGGTTGTCCACTAAGACTCCAAGATCCCTGTCACAGTTACTGCTATTGAGCCTGGTTTCACCCAGTCTATGTGTACTTTTGGTTTTTCTTGCCTAAGTGTAGGACTTTACTTTTCTCTACATTGAATTTCATTTTGTTAGATAGGGCCCAGTCTTCAAGTCTGTCAAGATCCATCTGGATCTTGAGCCTACCTTCTAGAGCAGGGGTCGGCAACCCAGGGTTCTGGAGCTGCATGCGGCTTTCGGCCCTCTGCTGTGGCTCCCTGTTGGCTGATCCCACCACTGTCTGGCCCCTCCCCTTTCAGTCACTCCTTGCCTGGCCTGAGAAGGGCGATGGCAGGGATGGAGACTCACTCCATACTCCAGAGCAGGAGTGAAGCACCCCTGTACTTGCCTTTGCACGGAAACAGCATTTTGCCTTTGTTGCAGTACATTTGCGCTCAGGGAAGCCCTCACCTCCTGCCACTTCGGGCTCGGAGCTGTAAGCCACTTCAGGATCAGAACTGCCGGAGCTCCATGACCTGCCCGCTGCTCTCATAGCACTTTGCACAGAACAGTGAAATTTAGAATGCTTCGCAATGGGGGAGATGAGGTCCCCTCCTCCTCCTGGAGCCCACTACAATGCGGAGCCTCAATGCGACCATGCCCCATTCACACTTGGCAACAGCAGTGGCATCAGAGAGACAGAGATAGACAAGAGACAGAGAGTGAGAGATAGAGACAGAGAGACAGAGAGAGAGAGAGAGAGAAAGAGACACAGACAGACAGACAGAAAGAAGAGACAGAGAGTGAGTGAGAAAGAGACAGAGAGTGAGAGAGAGACAGAGAGATAAAGAGAAAGGTGAACAACACACCCGAGGCTGGAAGTGTGGCAAGAAGTGGCTGGGAGGGGGAGGGGTGAGGTGGGGCCAGGCGGGGCAAATAATTTAACCGGTTCTCTGCCCTAATGACTGGCTGGGTAGGCGTGGCTGGGTAGTCATATGACTGGGTGGGAGTGATGTCAAGTTGGCCACGCCCACCCAGTCATACCAGTTGTTAAATTATTGGCTCCTGGTGTTTTGTTTTCTGTGGGAAATGGGTCCATATGGCTCTTTGAATATTTAAGGATGCAGACCCCCGTTCTAGGGTGTTAGCTATTCCTGCCAGCTTAGTATCATCTGAAAATTTAGTAAGTTCACTTCTATTCCCTCATCTAAGTCGTGTCAAGGTTCCAGAAAAACCCAACTCCAATTAAAACCTCAGAGACAGGCATTTTCTCAAAGTTTCCTTTTATTAGAGTAGTTATACTGGCACATCTGGGAAAACCTGAATCTGAGGGTTCCGGGTTTTCCCTTAGTAATTCAAAAGTTAAAACCCAACCCCTGCACCCATCAGTCCATCACATGGTCCAATCACCAACTGTCCCAACTTGAGACATCCCTTCAACCACTCCTCCTCCAGGTGCAGGAATAACATGACCTTGACTGAAGAGAAGAATGCTATTATGTCTGACTACCAACACTCTAAAAATCCCCCCCTCCTACTTTCCCTGGCACAGGAATGTGGCAGTGTGGAAGCTTCTGGTACTAATATGGCTTCCAAAGTTGTTTATGAAGATATTGAAGAGTACTGGGCCTAAGACAGAACCTTGTGGTACCCCACTGCTTACTTCCCTCCATGTAGACATAGACCCATTAAGGACTACTTGTTGAGTATGGTTTGTCAGCCAGTTACGAATCCATCTGGTAGTGATGCTATCTATCCCACTTTTTTCTAGCTTCCCAAGAAGTAGGTTGTGGTCTACTTTGTCGAATGCCTTGCTGAAGTCTAAGTATATTATGTCCACAGTATTTCGCTGGTCTACTAATTTAGTCACTAAGTTGAAGAATGAAATGTCAGAGTGTTTGCAGCATGACTACTATTGTGAGACAACCCAGGAGCACAACACAGCACACAGAGGCTTTGTCTTTTAACAGTGGTTTATATACAAGACTGCTATATACATAAACTACCTCTATACCTGTGCTTCGCTACGAAACTACGTGATCGGGCTTAGTTTTGGGGGAGGAAAATAAGGGGAAAAAATGTGCCTCTGCCTACCAGCATCCATCGGTATTCAACTGGCTAGTGTCTTGTCACTGTGTGAGAGTTGAGGGCTGTTTGGAAACTGAAGCAGTATTTGCAGTGTGAGCAAGAAGAAGACAGCAAGGAGCCTGGGCGTGGCTTAACTCAACTGTTCTGTACTAAAGCTGTTTAGTGCTGTGAAACTAAAACTGAAACTCCTCTTCTCTGCTTGTGTTTTGCATTTGGAACAGATTTCTTTTCAGCTGGGGAGGGGGAGTAGAACTCCTTAGCATCAAAGCATGTTAATAATAATATACGAAATACTAATGCTCCGATGGTCCTTTCAAAACACCCTTTCTTAGCGAGCACCTAGAAGCCAAGAGGAACATACATGCCAAATTCCAATTTTGTAGGCTTTACGGTTCTGGAGATTTTGTGATGATGTGTGAGTGGTATTTCATTTTTTTATATATATAGATATAGATATATGTGTTAGGCACATACCAGGCAAGCAATCAATCTTCATTACTCTGCATAGAGAATTACAATGGAGATAGAACACGAGGAGAGAGAGATATGCCCTCTCATGGCCACCTTTATATAGACAGCTTCTTAAAGTGGCAATAACCCTGCTGACCCAACCTCAGTCTTAAAGTGGCAATACCCTGCTGACTCATTCTCATTGCATCAGCATTTACAGCAGCCTTACAACAGCTGGTCAGCTATTAAATCTTCAGTACCTTAACATGAAATAAGATTGGTTTGGCATGATCTGTTTTTAACAAACTCATGCTGACTGCTAGTTATTACTTTACTCGTTTCTAGATGTTGGCAGATGTTTTTTTTTATTATCTTTTCCAGTATCTTCCTGGGTATTGATGTTAGACTGATTAGTCTGTAGTTTCCTGGGTCTGGTTTTCATCCCATTTTTTGAAGATGGGAACCACATCAGCTCCTTTCCAGTCTGCTGGTAGTTCCCTGGTGCTCCAGGATATTTGAAAGATGTGGTACAGTGGTTCTGAGATGACATCTGCCAGCTCCTTTAGAACTCTATCAGGTCCTGGTGATTTGTATTCATCAAGATCAGACAGGTGTTCTCTTACTATGTTTTTGCCCCCACGCATGTGTGTGATCCCCGTGCAGGTGACACAAAGACCAGCTGGCTGGTGGGAGGCGCACGTGCACATGCGCAGCTCAGTTGAGCTGGGGCAATGGCTCACGTGCCCACAGAGAGGGCTCTGCATGCCACCTCTGGCACACGTGCCATAGGTTCGCCATCACAGACCTATGGCCATGTCGTTCTTTTTTTCTTTTATATTGACCCATATGCATTTGAGAAGGTTTTTGTCTTTGGTTTCATGCATTTCTGTAGCAATATAGTGGCTGTTTACATACAGTGCAACTCCACCTCCTATTTTATGGTGACTGTTTTTTTTGAACAGTTTGTATCCTTCTATCAGTATGTTCCAGTCATGGGTTGCATCTAGAGGTGGGATTCCACCAGTATAACAACCAGTTTGGTGATCATGCGCTTCAGCTGTGCTCAAAACAAAGGAAGGACAGGAAAGAGCAGGGGTGGGCAGGCAGGCCCACATGCTTGTCGCAGTGAACCAATTTGGAGACAGATGATCTTTGGAGCAAGGGGTTCACCCGAACCGGTAGAATCCCACCCCTGGTTGCATCTCACCAAGTTGCTGTTATTCCAACTATATCATATCTACCTTCATTGAACTGTCAATAGTTCAAATTTTGCTTTAAAGCCCTCCTGATAAGTTGAGCCAGTCATTTTCCAAAAACATTCTTCCCAGTCTTTGTGAGGTGCAGCCCATCCCTTGCCAAAAGCCCATCATGGAGATAGTACAGACCATGGTCCAGGAATTCAAAGTTTTTTTGGTGATGCCAACACTTTAGCCAGTGGTTGACTTCTAGAATCCCTTGTTCTCTTACTGGATATTGACCATTTGTTGGCAGTACAGATGAAAAAATTACTTGTGCACCTAAATCCCTGACTTTCTTTCCTAGCTGCTCGTAATCACTCAATATTGTTTTCAAGTCCTTTTTTGTGTCATTTGTCCCTACATGTAGTAGTAGAAAAGGGTAGTAATCTGTGGGTTTTATTATTTTGGTTAGGTTCTCAGCCACATCTTTGATTTTCGCTCCAGGGAGACAACATACCTCTCTGGATCAACTGTCTGGTTTACAGACGGTTGGTTCTGTTCCCTTGAGAATTGAATCTCCTATCACCAACACTTGCCTTTTTTTTCCTAGGGAGGTTTGGGGTATTTTTCTATCACAGAAGCATTTGATGGTGCTACTTTTTAGGGACATTTGATGATGCTTCTTTTCTATGTGTCTGCAAGTTTTCTTCTAGGGAGAATCCATGAAATCGATTGCTTATCACCAGTGGGGCTACAGGGCTGGGATTCAAAATTTTTAAAAACCGGTTCTGTGGGCATGGCTTGGTGGTCATGTGACTGGGTGGGCATGACCAACTCGACATCACTCACATCGAGGGGCGCTTCTCCTCGCCTGGCCTCTCATGACTGTGGGGATGCTGCAATGGTCCTAAGTATGAAACCGGTCATAAGTCACTTTTTTCAGTGCCATTGTAACTTTGAATGGTCACTAAATGAACTGTTGTAAGTCAAGGATTACCTGAACAAAAATACAAAAAGCTTCTTTGTTTGCAAAGAGCTGCCCTAAATACCAATCATTCAATTAAAAATACCTGCAAGCCGGAGTTACGAATCAGGCTGGGTACCAGGGGTGGAGCTGGTGTTACAGCGGTATGACGCGCGAACTTGATGCTTCAAGATCGCCGTTGATATCTCCGCTGTTGGACGGTCCCACTGGATCTAAATCGTCCCGTAGAGATGGTGATTGATCAATTTTAAATTGGACTGGTCTTTTTAAATTTTTCATTTTTTAAACAAATTTCTTGAAAGTCTGTTTTGATTTAGACTCTTCTTTCTGATTTGAGATTTTTTTTAATTTTTTTTTTGAAGTGACCTTGAAAATACTGGAACTGGAAAGTCTGACTTGATTTAACAAAGACCCTTGGATATTTAGTGGCAGTGGTTTGCTTTTTGTTAGAATTGTTTGTTATTTCTTATTTTCTTTTTTTACTTTCCC
Organism: Pseudonaja textilis; assembly: GCF_900518735.1. The sequence goes on along the minus strand of NW_020769483.1, from coordinate 448,021 downwards.
TCTGGTTGGATGTTTATGTCTGGATTTTAGCCTTTTAACCCAGGAACTAGAATTTTTCTTTTGCCTCCTTTTTTTAAATTAAGACAAATACATAGACTATCATTTTTTATTTTTTTCCCTCCTGCCCCTTATCCTCTTTTTCTTTAAAAAAAATCCTTTTTATTCTTTTTTCCACATTTTGCCTTTTCTTTTTGCATATTACTGGAACCAATTGGATTAAGGTATACAAGTGCCTGAAGATTTTTTTCCTCCTTTTTTATTTTTTGGTCTGGCAGCTGCTTGCTTTCTCTCTTTCTTTTCTTTTTTCCTCTCCCTCTTTTTTTATAGCTAAGTATTACAAGATGAGAAGAAAGACAACAGCCCCAGCTTCTTCAATACCAATAGCCTCCTCTTCACCATCTGGAGTACAATGATCAATACAGACAATGTTACAACAGGAGAAAGAGAAGGAAGTGACATCGCAGATGATTATGCAAGGAATCCAGAAGATTGAAGAGAACAGAGAATATTGAGCAAAGAACTGAAACGACAGATGAGAAAGTAGAGAATATTCAACAGATGATGATGAAATATGAGGACAGATTCAAGAAAACCGAAGAAGATATACGAAGAGATAAGAAAATTGGAGATATTGAGACTTGATTTGAGTGAAGTTGAAAAGGGCAGGAGTGGACCATTAGGATGGGAAATTGATAGTTCAGAATTTTACCTGAGATTTCAAAATGTAGAAGAAGAAAAAGGTGAAAACCTTGCTGAAATAATGACAGAAATATTGCCAAAAGTGTTAGAGATAACCAAAGAGAAGATGATGGATGGGATAGATGAAGTGTTCCGTGTCTATACAAGATATGCAATGAAAAATAAGTTACCAAGGGAAGTTCACATCAGATTTACTAAGAAAATTATTAAAACACAGATACTGCAGGTGGCAAGAGAGAAAACATTAAAGTACAAAGATAAAGAAATTGTGGTGCTGAAACAAGTACCAAGAAGAGTAAGAGAGATGAGAAGAGAATATTTATTTTTGACTAAAGAGTTACTTAAAAGAGGAGTAAATTACAGATGGTTGATACCAGAAGGCCTCTTGTTCACCTGGCAGGAACAAAGACAGAATTGACACAGTCGAAAAAGCTAACCTATTCTACTTAGAATATCTTAGAGGAAAGGAGGAAGACACAAGAAAAAAAGAGTTGCTAATCAAATTTCAAGAGGAGTGTATAGCAGTAATTGAAAAAGAAAAAGAAAGTGGTGCAGTAAGTGGTGTATCCAGAGAGCAATGAGAACTAAGATCTACTAGAGCAATAAAACCCTCTTACAAAGCTTAATATGGATGAAAGAAAATTGATTACGATTAACATAAATGGACTTAATTTAGCTACTAAAAGAAGAAAAGTATTTCAATTACAGTCATTTGGAAAGGACAAAAGAGGAGATCTAGATGGACCTTAAATAATACAATATTAAAGGAAAAAGTCTTCAAACAGAAAATAGAGAAAGAATTGTTTTTCTTTTTTAAAGAAAATAAAAAAGAGGATACATCTTTACAGAATCTCTGGGACATGATGAAGGCCTACACAAGAGGCTTGATAATAGACTACACAAGGAAAAGAAATATAAAACAGAAAAAGACTTTTAAAATATTGGAAGATGACTACAAAAGACTGGAAGAAGAATTACAGAAGTCCCCGGAAAAAAAAATATCAAAATTAAAATGGACATAACTAAATATAAAATGGGACTAATGGAAAAAGAGGAATTAGCACAAAAAATTAAAAACGCTAAACAGAATTACTTTGAAGATGCAAACACACCAGGCAGATGGTTAGCCTATAAATTGAGAAAGGAAAGAAAATCAAGGATTAGCCAATTAATAAATGAAGAAGGATATGTTTGCTATGGAAATGAGGAGAAGAAAAAAATTATACAAGATTACTATGGAAAACTGTATTATCAAGAGAATATTCAAGAAGAATAAGTTAAGCAATATTTACAGAAAGTGAAATTACCCCTGATATCCAAAGACACTGAAACTATGTTAGAAGGGAACATAACGATGATGGAATTAACAGAAGCCTTAGAAAAACAGAATGTTGGAAAAGCACCAGGTCCAGATGGATTGCCAGCAGAATTTTACAAGACTTTCCAGGAAATACTGAATCTTCAACTATTAGAAGTCATGAATGAAGTTATGTCAAGGAAGAGAATACCCCAAACATGGTCAGAAGCATATATTACACTTATACCAAAGGAAGACACAGACCCGCAGCAAGTTTAAAATTATAGACCTATATCCCTAATAAATTCAGACTTTAAAATTTTTGCTTCAATTTTGGCAGAAAGACTGAAAAGATACTTAAATAATTTTATTCATGCTGATCAAAATGGATTTCTGCCAAAGAGACAAATCAAAGACAATATGAGAATAATTTTGGATACTTTGGAATACTATGAGGCACATCCTAAAAAGCAAATGGTCTTGATGTTTTTAGATGCACAAAAAGCCTTTGATAAAGTGAGCTGGTGATTCATCTTATTGCAATTGGTACAAATGTGCTTTGGTAAAAAAATTATTCAAGCCATTGAAATGATATATCATAAACAAACTGCAAAGGTTATGATAAATGGAGAATTAACAGAATCTATAGATATAAGAAAAGGGACTTGACAAGGCTGTCCACTGTCGCCTCTGCTGTTTGTGTTAACACTGGAAGTACTGAATAGGAATATTAGAGAAGAAAAAGAAATAAAAGGAATGAAAATAAAAAAGGAAGAGTATAAATTGTAAGCCTTTGCAGATGGCCTGGTATTTATATTAGAGGACCCACTGGAAACAGCACCTAAATTAATAGAAAAGATAGAAGACTATGGAAAAGTAGCAGGTTTGAAAATAAACAAAGATAAAACAAAGATATTAATAAAGAACATGTTAGCAAGATGAAAGGAAGAGATGGAAGAAGTTTTAGAAATACAGGTCACAAATAAGGTTAAGTATTTAGGGATATACATTACACCAAGATGTAGCACACTGAAGGACTCAAACAGCAGATTGAGACAGATTTGGCAAAATGGGAAAACTTACAACTATCATTGATTGGGAGAATATCTACAATTAAGATTAATGTATTGCCTAGAATCTTATATTTATTCCAGACAATTCCAATTAGATTAGGAAAATAATTTTTTGAAGATCTAAATAAAATAGTGCTAAAATAAATTTGGCAGGGGAAGAAAGCGAGAACAAAACTTAAACTGTTACAAGATACAAGAACAAGAGGAGGATTCGCGTTGTCCAATTGGGAATTATATTACCAGGCGATGAGTTTGATGTGGGTAAAGGAGTGGATTACACTAAGGAATACTAGACTTTTGAATTTAGAAGGACATGACTTGCTGTTAGGGTGGCATGCTTTCCTCTGGTATAAGGGAACTAAAACACAGGGGTATTTTAGAAGACATTATATTTCGAGAATCATTGTTTTTAAACTGGGAGAAGATAAAAAAGCAATATTATTTAAAAATTCCACTATGGTTATCTACTATTGAAGCTTTTTCTTATCCAATAATATATAAAAAGGAACAAACAGATATGGTGAGATATTGAATGAAAAGGGTGGACTTAAATCTATGCAAGCGTTGGAAGAACAAGGTGTAAAAATGAATTGGTTTTCATATTTGCATATACAATCTAGATTTGATAAAGATATTAAAAGAGAAGGTATCTATGATAAGTTGACTGATTTAGATAAAATTTTGACAGGTACTGAAGAAAAAGTAATTAAAAAACTTTATGGACATTTGCTGGAGTTTAAATTAGAGGAAGAACAAGTTAAAGAAACAATGATTGCTTGGGGGAAAAAGTTTTGGATATGGGATTGACCTAGATAAATGGCAAAAATTGTGGTCTCAAAATTATAAAATGACAATGTCAACTGCATATAAAGAAAATTTGTATAAGATGTTTTACAGGTGGCACTTACCCCCAACGAGAATTGCGAGAATGTTCAGGAATAAATCAGATAAATGTTGGAAATGTCATCAGATACCGGGTTCATATTACCACATGTGGTGGACATGCTCGGATGCAAAAAGATACTGGACTAAAATCCACACATGGTTGGAAAAAATGATAAAACAACACATAGACTTTAAACCTGAGAAATTTTTATTGGGAATTATACCGGAAATATACAACAAAGAATTGAAATATTTGATTGTAAATGGCTAGAACTGTATTTGCTAAGAATTGGAAAAATGATAAGATACCTATGCAGGAGGAAATTATGAAGAAAATCATGGACTGTGCTGAAATGAGTAAATTGACATTTGAAATCAGAGAACAAGAAGATAAACAATTTTATATGACATGAGATTTATTTTATCAATGGTTAGACAAAAATACATGGTAAAGAAATAGATTAGGAAGCTTTACAATAAAAAATTAATAGATTGATATAGAATACAATATAAAATATATAACCATTGGATGAATATATAAGATTAAACTATAATGAAATTTAGAATATCTTGCATAAAATGATGGAAAAATAGTTTCGTCAAATGAATGATTAATGATTGATAAATACATAAGTACGTTAGATTGACAAGGAGAGAATTTATACAACTTCTGAGTAATGGCAAAGAAAAGGATAGCACAAAAGATTGTAACGAACTGACACACTGCATGTATATAATTGAAAGATGGTTTTATGTTTTTATGTTTTGTTTGTATGTTTGTTGTAAAAAATAAAAACTTTATTAAAAAAAAAAAGCATCTTGCAGTGTGTGCCTCTCCATTCTTCCTCCAGACTCTGGGTCCTTGGTTTCCAAATGAGATTCAAAAGTTGCTCCCATCAGAAAAGAGGACTTTGGACCACTGAGCAAAAGACCAGGTCTGTTTTTCTTTAGCCCAGGTAAGATGCTTCTGACGTTGTTTGTTGTTCAGGAGCGGCTTGACAAGAGGAATACGACAGTTGAACCCCATGTCCAGGATCCGTCTGTGTGTGGTGGTTCTTTTTTTTTAAAAAAAATTTTTTTATTGGTTTTTAAGACATAGACAAACAAAACATAAAAACATCAAGCCATCGTCCATATATATACATACGGCGTGTCGGTTGGTTTACAAATTGTTTTGTGCTTCCATTTCATAGTCTTCAATTACAATTACATTGGACATATTCTCATATTTTCAATCAAATATTAAATACATTAATATCATTGTTAATCATTTGACTATACTTTTATTCATTCATGTTATGCAAGATCATCCATATTTTACTTAATTTGTTTTATGACTGTTCATATTATCATCTCAAATCTATCCTACAATCATTTTGTAGATATAATAAGAAAAGAATACGGACTTCCGGTTTGAAGGGCTTCGGTGAGACAGAAATCTGCAATCATGCGCAGTTTCTGTCTGGGCTCGCTGCTGGAGCGCCCCGAGCTGGCTGGTTTCGGGGCTAAGCCACCCCATAGAGGTGGTGAAGAGGGGGGAGACCGCCAGCAGGGTTGAGGAGAGCCACATCTCTCCTCCTCAGCTGGCCATTACTCCCTTTCCCGAAGGCGGTTGCAGCGGTGGTCAGAAATGGCCACCACAAAGAAGAACTTGACCGGAAAAGAATGTGCAGGAGGAAGATAAGAAGTGAAAGTTTTGGCTGACCGGGTTAAATTGTAAAAGCAACAACTAAGGTACCCTGGAATTTAAACTTACAAAAAATAACATCACTCCCAAAGAAGAGTTGGAAGCAGCGAAGGAAAGGGAAAAGGGAAAGGTTTGGCTTTTTTTTCCTTCTCTCTCCTTCCCTATACTGACAACTAAGAGACTTAAATAAGAAATCGGAAAAATCCGCTTTGACATCAATAGGCAATTAAGCTGAAAATAAAACAAAATGCCAAAGGGATAATAAAGATTTCTGGACATTAAAAACTTTCTTTTTCATAAGCAGGAAGGGAGAGAAAAAGAATAAGGGCAGGATCTGGAAGAGGGAGGAGACTGCCTGGAATTAAAAAGAATCTACAGTAAAACTTCAACAAGACTTCTAAAAGATACATTTTAACTGAAACTTTGCAACTAAATAGTAACCCCAGAAAGAGAAAGTGAAAAAAAAAGAGCAAAAAAGAAACAGCTTGCGTGTATTTGGATTATTTGGTGATCTTTGGATTTTTGGTTATTATATTTGAATGACTAAAATCAATCGGGTGGTTGTTTAAAAATTTATACAATGGCACCACTTCTGGATGAATTGAAAATGGAACTTCAAAAGTACAAAGAAGATGCACAAGAAGGGAAGGGTTCTTTTGCCTTCGTTTTTCAATTCTTAGAAATGGAGATTTGGAACTATGAGAAACAACAAGACTGCAAAAAAAGAAGACTGGGACAAAGAAGAAGCCATCTTTAATGAACAAGTAATTTTATGTGGGGAAGAAAAAGGAAAGGGGGGAAAGAGAATGGAGAATTTAAGACTTAAAAAAGCAACCAAAGAAAAGAAAAATAATTCGAAAAATAAGTATAATACTGGAAAACAACAGAAAAGGGGAATACAGAAGAGAGAAGTAGAGGTAGAGAGACAAGCGGGTAAAAAGAGAGAGAAGAAGAGAGGGAAGAAGGAAAGGAAAATAAATTACAAAGGACCGGAGCAAGACATAGAGAAACAGGACCTATTTAGAGATAATGGATGAAAATCTAACTGAAAAAGGGATTCTGTAAAGGTACATAAGATTGTATTGTTATATTAGTAATAGAAATAACTTTAGAAAATTGGAAACGTATGATTAAAATGAGGGATAAAATAGTTAGTGTAATTTAGTGAAATGTTTGTGAATAAAATAAGTGAAATAAAATAAATGAGAAAATTGAATTAAGAAGGAATGGGAACATTTTAATTAGTTAATGTTTTATAAAATATAAGTGAAGGGGGGGAATTAACTATGGAAAGCTTATAATTGTTCCCATAGAAGTATGATATTTAATTGAAAAGTAATGTTAAAGATGTTAAGACTTTAATGAATATTAATATTAATGATAGAATTGAATTGGAATGGAATGTTGTTTTAATTATATACATATATTTTTTTTCTTTTTTTAAAAATACAGTGTGTATTTTAAGAATGTACCAAGCAGAATCCGAATGGAAGTTATGTATTATATTGAATGTTACAACTTTAGGGAAAAGATATAAAGGTGTCATACTCCTATCAGTAACTACAGGAGAAATTTTGTTTAATGAGAAAAGATAATAGATAATTGAAACAGGACAGACAAAAAATATAAATACAATGATTTGAATTGAGATGAGATAATTAAAATAAAATTGAGAAAATTAAAAGAGGGGAGAAGCTATGCAGAAAATGTAAAATAGTAATAAGATATGGAATAGAATATAAAAATGAGCATGAACCTGAATTTGTGTCTTTACGAAGAAATGTAACCCAGGATTATGCTGCTTTCAAAAAATATGTTTTATTTGTATTTTTTTTCTCTTTGTGAAAACTCAAATAAAATTTCCAAAAAAAAAAGAATACATCTTTATATATTTATTATTTTCTAAGAATCTACATATTTCATTACCATGTTTTATTGTCTAACCATTGATAGAATAGATACCAAATTTTATAAAATTGTTTATCATCTTGTTCTCTGATTTGAAACGTCAATCTACTCATTTCAGCACATTCCAATATTTTCTTAAAGATTTCCTCCTGTAATGGTATTTTCTCATTTTTCCAGTTTTTGGCAAATACAATCCTAGCCGCTGTTAATACATTTACAATCAGGTATTTCAATTCTTTACTATATATTTCAGGTAAAATTCCCAATAAATGTATCTCTGGTTTCAAGTCTATATGCTTTTTTGTCATTTTTTCCAACCATGTGTGGATTTTAGTCCAGTATTTTTTAGTATCCGCACAAGTCCACCACATATGGTAATATGAGCCAGGTATCTTGATGACATTTCCAACATTTTTCAGATTTGTTCTTGAACATTCTTGCTATTCTTGTTGGGGGAAAATGCCACCTGTAAAACATCTTATACAAATTTTCTTTATATGCTGTTGTCATTGTCATTTTATAATTTTGAGACCACAATTTTTGCCATTTCTCTAGATCAATCCCATATCCAAAATTCTTCCCCCAAGCAATCATTGTTTCTTTAACTTGTTCTTCTTCTAGTTTAATTTCTAATAAATATCCATACAATTTTTTAATCACCTTTTCATCAGGACCTGTCCAAAACTTATCTAAATCAGTCAGTTTATCATAGAAACCTTCTGTTTTAGAATCTTTGTCATACCTTGAATGTATTTGCGCATATGAAAACCAATTCATCTTTATACCTTGTTCCTCTAATTTTTGCATAGATTTAAGTTCACCCTTTTCATTCAATATTTCACCATATCTGTTTGTTCCTTTTTATATATTATAGGATAAGAAAATGCTTCAATAGTCAATAGCCAGACTGGAATTTTCAAATAACATTGTCTTTTAGTCTTCTCCCAGTTTAACCACAGAGACTCCCATATATAATGTCTTCTAAAATACCCCTGTGTTTTAGTTCCTTTATACCATAAAAAAGCATGCCACCCCAACAACAGATCATGTCCTTCTAATGTCAACAATCTAGTATTTCTTAATGTTATCCATTCCTTAACCCACATCAAATTTGTAGTTTGGTAATACAACTCCCAATTAGGCAAACCAAATCCTCCTCTTATTCTGGCATCTTGCAAAAGTTTTAACTTTATTCTCGCTTTCTTGCCTTGCCATATATATTTCAACACAATTTTATTTAAATCTTCAAAATAATCTTTTCCAAGCCTAACTGGAATTGTTTGGAACAAATATAAAATTCTGGGTAATATCTTGATTGTTGATATTCTCCCTATTAATGACAGTTGTAAATTTTCCCATTTCGCCAAATCTAGCCCTATCTGCTGCTTAAGTTTGATATAATTATTCTCTTTTAGTGTACTACATCTTGCTGTCAAATGTATACCCAAGTACTTGATCTTATTCGTGACCTGAATTTTCAATAGACCTGCCAGTTCTTCCTTTTGTCTTGATAGCATATTCTTTGTCAAGATCTTTGCCTTCTCTTTATTAATTTTCAAACCAGCCACCTTTCCATATACCTCTATCTTTTCTATCAATTTTGATGCTGTTTCTAGTGGGTCTTCTAAAATGAAAACCAGATCATCTGCGAATGTTTGCAACTTAAATTCTTCCTTTTTAATTTTCATCCCTTTTATATCCTTTTCTTCTCTAATATTTCTGTTTAGCACTTCCAAGGTTAACACAAACAACAGAGGTGATAGTGGGCACCCTTCTCTTGTTCCTTTTCTTATATCAATAGAGTCTGTCAGTTCTCCGTCTATCATTACCTTTGCCGTTGCTTATGATATATACCTTCTATTGCTTGAATAATTTTTTTACCAAAGCCCATCTGTTCCAGCTGTAATAACATGAATCGCCAATTCTCATTATCAAATGCCTTCTGTGCATCTAGTAATATCAAAGCCATTTGTTTTTCAGGGTGTGCCTCGTAGTATTCCAAATTGTCCAAGATTACTCTCATATTATCTTTAATTTGTCTCTTTGGCAGAAATCCATTTTGATCAAGATGGATAAAATTGTTTAAGTATGTTTTAAGTCTTTCTGCCAATATTGAAGCAAAACTTTTATAATCTGCATTTAGTAAGGAAATAGGTCTATAGTTCTTGATTTGTAATGGATCGGCCTCCTCTTTTGGGACAAGTGTAATTTCAGCTTCTGACCATGATTTAGGTATCTTCTTCTTCAACATAACTGCATTCATAACTTCTATCAATGGAAGGTTCAACGATTCTTGTAGTGTTTTATAAAATTCTGCCGGAAGTCCATCTGGGCCTGGTGCCTTTCCATTATTTTGCTTCTTGAGTGCTTCAGTTAACTCCATCATCATTAAGATTGCTTTCTAACATTGCTTCAATCTCTTTAGGTATCTGGGGTAAATTAGCATTCTGTAAATACTGTTTAACTCTTTCCTCATCAATATTCTTTTGTGTGTATAGTTTCCCATAATAGTCTCGTATGGTTTCCTTCTTCTCTTTACTACCATAGCAAATTTGGCCTTGGTCATCTATTAATTGCAATATTTTCCTTGATTCTTTCTCCTTTCTCAGTTTATATGCTCACCATCTACCTGGTTTATTTGCATCTTCAAAGTAGTTCTGTTTCGCACCTCTGATTTTCTGTGCTAGTTCTTCTTTTTCTATTAGACCCATTTTATGTTTATTTATATCCATTTTTAACTTAATGTCCTTTTTCTGTGGCATTTTCTGTAGTTCTTTTTCAAGTCCTTTATACTCATCCTCTAATGCCTTAGAGGCTAGTCTTTTCATGGTGTTTCTTTTCCTTGTATAGTCTATTATCAAGCCTCTGGCATATGCCTTCATTGTATCCCATACGTTCTGCATTGATGTATCTTCTTTTTTGTTTTCTCTAAAGAAGAAAGCCAGTTCTTTCTCCATCCACTGTGTGAAGTCTTTTTCCTTTAATATAGTATTATTTAACGTCCATCTAGATCTTCTTCTTTGTCCTTTCCATTTAATTGTCATTGGATTGTGATCTGCCCAAGTACTTGTTTCAATGTTTATTTCTTGAATATTAGTTAACAATTCTGTTGACATCCATATCATATCTATTCTGGACCATGATAAATGTCTGTTTGAATAGAAGGTGTATTGTTTAGTCTTAGCATTTCTTTCTCTCCATGTATCTTTTAAATTTATTTCATCTATCATTTTACAAAAAGATTTAGGGAGAGTCTTTCTGCTTTGCTTTGTTGTTTTCTGTGCTGTGTAGTCCAGTTTATTATCTTCAATTCCATTAAAACCTCCCATCATAACTATATTAGCATAGTCCAGTTCAATTATTTTCATATGTAATTTTTTATAAAATTCTTCTTGATTGTCATTCGGGGCATAGATTGCAATCAGGAGTGTTTTCATATTATTGTCCATTATTTCCACCATTAGTAATCTTCCATCGACATCAGTATAGACCAATTTTCCTGGGATAATATCTTTAATTTATAAAACCACTCCTCTTTTCTTGCATTGTGTCAAAGAAGTAAATATTTTCCCTAATTTTGGCTGTATCAGCAATTGTTCATGTTGCTTTTTAATATGTACTTCTTGTAGACAGATTATATCAAATTTTAATTTCTCTAATTTATGGAAAGTTTTCCTTCTTTTAACAGCTGAATTAAGTCCATTTATATTAATTGGAATCAGTTTTTTCTCTTCCATGGTTATATTTTGTAGTTAGGTTTAGCAGCTCTCGTGGATCTTGGTTCATGTTGTTCTTTAGCTTCCACCTTTCTACCTACTGCACCTTCTTCTTTTTCAGTCACCATTTGGCAGTCCTCTTGGAATTCAATTAGTGAGATTTTTTTTTCTGTCTCCTCCTCTTTCCCTCCAAAATATTCTGTGTAAAATAATTCAGCTTTCTCAATTGAGTCAATTCTATGTCTCTGTTTTTGCCATGTGAACATTAAACCTTCTGGAATCAGCCATCTATAATTCACCTCTTTTTCAAGTAGCATTTTGGTTAGAAATCGGTATTCTCTTCTCATCTCTCTCACTCTTCTGGGTACTTGTTTCAGGACCACAATCTCCATGTCTTTATATTTCAATGTTTTCTCTCTTGCCACCTGCAATATTTGCGTTTTAATGGCTTTCTTTGTAAATCTGATGCGAGCTTCTCTTGGTAAGCTATTTCTCATTGCATATCTTGTGAAGACTTGATAAACCTCATCTATTCCATCCATCATCTTCTCTTCAGTTATTTCCAAAGCTTCAGCCAAAATTTCTATCATTGTCTCAGCTAGGTTTTGTCCCTTTTCTTCCTCTATGTTTTGGAATCTGAGATAAAATTCTGATCTGTCCATCTCCCATCTCAACATCCCACTTTTATCTTGTTCAACCACAGTTAATCTGCTATCAATATCTCCAATCTTCTTATCTCTTTGTTTATCTTCTTCTACAATTTTTTGGAATCTCTCATCATACTTCATCATCATTTGTTGAATGTTCTCTACCTTTTCATCAGTTTTCCCTGTTCTTTGTTCAATGTTCTCTGTTCTCTTTTCAATATTCTCTGTTCTTATTTGAATATTTTGAAGTCCTTGCATAATCATCTACAGGGTCACTTTTTCCTGTTCTTTTTCTTGCTGTAACATCATCTGTATTGAACGTTGTCCTCCAGATGGTGAAGAGGAAGAAGTAGAAGTTGAGGAACCAGGGGCTGTTAGCTTCCTACTCATTTCGGACAATTCAAAATATTCAGGTTCTTCTAGACCTTAATTCAATTGTGAAATAACCAATTGTAATTCCAAGTACAAATAGTGGGAAACAAGAAACATAATAATAATAATAATAATAATAATAATAATAATAATAATAATAATAATATCTTCAGGTTCTGGTATACCTTAATCCAATCGATTGGTTAAATAGCAGTAAAAACTCAAAAATGGAAGAAAAGACCATAAACACACACAAAAAATAAAGAATTGTTAAATCCTGAAAAAGGCAGAAAAGTACAAAATAAAAATCTAAAGTAGAAAAAAGAAAAGTTCTTCAGGTTCTTCCACGCCTTAATGCAATTAAGAGGTCTCAGGTATAAAAGGATGCATAAAAAAACAACCACAAAGATTAAAAAAACCACAAAGATAAAAAACCCCAATATGGAAGGTAAAAAAAAATCCAAGGGAGGGAGTGAGAAAAAGGAAAAGAGACTACTCCCTTAAAAAAAAAGGAAGGAAATCATTAATACTAAAGGTTTTCCTTTAAGATAAAATGCAAATGTAAAAATTAGACTTCAAAAGACAAAAAGAAAGAGAAAAACAAGTTCCAAAGGGCCAAAAATCCAAACAGCTCTTCCCTCTATCTTATCAAATAGCAATGTCCTTGAAAAGAAGTCTCAGTTCTTTCTCAGCTTTGTCTGGTTGAGAGAAAAAAAAAGAGATACAATATTTCCAAGCCTCTAGTTGGCAATGTTACAAAGTTTCTTCTGCTTTCACTTTCCCCCTCCTTTTCTAAACAAGATATAATAAAAATTAATTAAAAAGCGAAAAAGATATTAAAAAAGGTGACTAAAAGGGAGTCTCTAGCCTAGAATATTAAAAAGTCAAAAAGGAGAGAAAGAATAAGTGGAAGAAGAAAAAAACCCAGTCCAGTTTCAAAATATAAAATCATGTGCAGAAAATCCAGCAATGAGAAAAAAATAAATAAAAAATAAAAATATTACTTGACGTCCTGTTTAAAATCGCCACTTAAACACTTCTGTCAAAACTTTTACAGATTCTTTCTTTTCTTTAGGGTGTCCTTTCAAATCTTAAAGTAAAGAAAAAATTCTCACCAAACCGGTACACTTTCTCTTTCCATTCTCTTTCGTTTCGAAGCTGTCCCAACTTCAGCAGCTTTAATGGCTGCCTCTTTGCCGCTGGCAAAAAGAGCTTCTCCTGGATCTACCAGGGACTTTCCGGTATCCCTGGGATTGACAGGATGCGCTCTTTACATTCACCGTCTCTTCGGGACGGTTTAGATCTGATTGGACCGTCCAGGAGCAAAGATATCGGCAGCGATCTCAGACCTCCAGGATCACATGCTGTATCGTCATGATGCCAGCTCCGCCCTCTCTGTGTGTGGTGGTTCTTGATGCACTGATTCCAGCCTCAGTCCACTCCTTGTGAAAGTCCCCAACACTTTTGAATGGCCTTTTCTTGACAATCTGCTCCAGGCTGCTGTCATCCCTGCTGCTTGTGCACCTTTCTCTTCCACACTTTTCCCTTCCACATAACTTTCTATTCATGTGCTTTGATACAGCACTTTGGGAACATCCAACTTCTTTTGCAATTACCTTTTGAGGCTTTCCCTCCTTATGTCAATGATGGTTTTCTGCACAACTGTCAGGTCAGCAGTCTTTCCCATGATTGTGATTCCTACTGAACCAGGCTGAGAGACCATTTAAAGGCTCAGGAACCCTTTGCAGGTGTTATGGCTTCAGTAGCTGATTAGAGTGGGACACTTTGAGCCTAACATATTGAACCTTTTCACAATATTCTAATTTTTTGAGATTGTGGATTTGGGGTTTTCATGAGCTGTAAGCCATAATTATCTCAATTATGACACATCACGGCTTGAACTATCTTGCTTTGTATGTAATGAGTCTATCTCATATATTACGTTCACCTTATAAGTTGCATTACTGAAATAAATGAACTTTTGCATGATATTCTAATTTTTCGAGTTTCACCTGTAGTTACTGGGTATTAAAATGGAAGAAGAACAAGTGAAAGAGACAATGATTGTATGGGAAAAAATTTTTTGTTACACTATAGAATTAGATAAGTGGCCGAAGCTATGGGATAGAAACTACAAATTAACAATATTGACAGCATATAAAGATAATTTGTATAAGATGTTTTATAGATGGCACTTTGCACCGGCAAAATTGGCAAAGAAGTTTAAAGATAAATCAGCTAAATCCTGGAAGTGCCACCAGACACCTGGATCATACTACCATACGTGGTGGACATGCATAGAAGCTAAAAAAATATTGGACAAAAGTACATACATGGTTGGAAAAAATGATAAAGCAACATATTGATCTAAAACCTGAAGTATTTCTTCTAGGGATGGTACCTGAAAGTTATAGTAAAGAAAAAGTATATTTAATTATTAATATATTAACTGCGGCTAGAATCGTATTTGCTCAGAATTGGAAAAGCGAAAAAATCCTGATACAGGAAAACGCCATTAAGAAAATATTAGAATGTGCAGAGATGAATAGATTAACATTGGCAATTAAAGAAAAAGAAGAAACTGAATACTATATGGTATGTGATCTATTTTATCAATGGTTGGAAAATAAAGAAAAAAGTTAAAATTGAGTAGATGAATACATAGTGAAATATGTTAAGTTTGTTTTAATGATAAAACATTTAAGGGTTAATGGTTTATAAAGAAAATGTAATTACTGATATTTTAGTAAGATACAGTATGTACAATCCTTGTTTTATTGATTGCATGTAATATTCTAATTTTCTGAGATTGTGGATTTGAGGTTTTCATGAGCTGTAAGCCATAATCATCACAATTATGACACATCACAGCTTGAACTATCTTGCTCTGCATGTAATGAGTCTATCTCATATATTAGTTTCACCTTTTTATGTTGCATTACTGAAATAAATGAACTTTTGCATGATATTCTAATTTTTTTAGTTTCACGTATATATGTACCCAGTCAACACACTGTTCAAATGAAAGATGGATTTGTTGTAAATACAAAATAAAAAAAAATAATAAAAAGAAAAAAGAAAAAAAAAGAAAAAAGAAAGTCAAGCAAAGTACCAGCAAAGAAGAAAAAAAAATCCAGAGAAGCTCCGGAGACAGGAAATCTAGGTGTACTGCCAAGAATGTAATAAGGGTTAATGGAGAGGCAGTTTCTGTAAGCAGGGCAATAAAGATTAGCCCCATTATGTTTTCTTCCTGTCTTCCTTACAGGATTAGCCCTGCAAAGTGGAAAAAAACAAAAGGAGGTTTCTTCCAACAATCGGTTCTCCGAACTGCTTGGGAAGTTAACAACAGGTTCTAGCGAATAGGTGAGAACCGGTAGAATCCCACCCCTGGGGCTGCATCAGAGTGGGTTGGTTTGGACAGGGGTTTTGTACCAGGTTTGTGTTTTTTTCTGTGAGTGACATGTTTCCATCTGTCTTCTTCTTCTAAGGGGTCAATTCTTTTAGAAGTTGTTTGATCATTATTATGTTAAATTTGGGCATATTCTTTTTGCAAGGTTTGGGGTTTCTCATTTTGTAGGTTGAGTTTCAGAGTGGTTAGAGTTTCCTCTCTAGACCATTTACTTTTTCTTCTAGTTACTTGATTAGTTTACATTTGGTACATATATACTGTAGTTTGGGTATTCTATGGGCATAAGTGTATACATGGAACATGTTCTGCAGATCACAATAGTATCAGTTTCTTTTTCCATGAGTAGATTTAAAAAAAAATGAAAATGAAAGTGTAGAAGGTTTTACCAGATTTTTAAAAGGGAAAAATGTCCAATTTAGAATTTTGATATTCTAACAGATCATTTAAAATTTCAAATTTGGCAGGAAAAGTCTGGCTAAAAATTTAAAGTTCTAACAGTTAAAAATGTCTAGTTTAAGGATTTAAAGTTCTATAGTTCAAAATTGTCTAGTTTAAAAAGTTCTAGAATATCATTTAAATTGTCCAATTTTAAATTTTTCAGTGTTGAGTGGGCTTAAGTGCGAGGTTCGTTTTTAGCCTGTCCTGGAATTTTCTATAATTATCACTTTCCTCCCTTCCTTCTTATGATTGTTTCCCTCACTGCCTTCTTGTGGGCTTAATTTATCTCTTTCTTCTCTGCCTTTATATCTTCCGTACTTGCTATTGTCTATTCGCCTTTGATTTTTTTTTTGCCTTGTGTCCTGTGTTGTCTTTTTATTTTCTCTTCCTATTTGCTTTTCTCCCGCTACTACTGCATATTGAGCTCCGCCTGCTTTTCTCAGTTCCTGGCGTCCGCCTGTCTGTTAGTCTGCCATGCTGTTCTGTTGCCATTCTCAGTCACCAGTTTGCTGATCCGCTGTGCTGCAAAGCTCCACCACCACCACCAGCCTCCAGTTCCATCGATGCTCTACCATTGCTTTCCGCGCTGCTCTCTGTGTTGCTCTCAGGATCTGCTTCACTGTGCTGCTCCTTGCTGTTGGTTCTCTTTTCTGTTGCACTGCCTCTGCTCTTTGCTCCTCAGCCACGTGGCTCCCGTTTGCGCTGTTTCTACCAGCAAACAGGACCACCTGGATGGCCTACGGTAAGCTCGCCTCTTCTCTCTACAGCCAGTTCTTCTCCTCCTCCTTTCTCCTCTCTCTCACCAGCTCACATTTTTGATCTCTGCTGGTCATTGCTTTGCCTTCGGTTGACTCACCTCTCTGCCACATGGATGATTTTCCTCCCTGCTCCACAACTGGCCCCACTCGCTCACCAGCTTGCTTCTTTGTTCTCTGTTGGTTTGTTTTGCCTCTCTGCTCACCTCACTTCAATGGACCTCTGGGCTCTTGGGTAGGCCTCTCAGGTGCAGCTGGGCTTCTCTCAGGAGGCCAAGCTGTGGGTCGCTGCCCTTGGTGGCATTTTCCTCCTATTTCTCCAATCTTTTCTCTCCTTTCCCTTTCTCCATTTCTTTTTTCTTTCTCTGATTTATTCTCTGATTTATCTTTCCCTCCCCACCTATTGTTTATCTTAGTTTTAATAGCAACTTTTCTCCCTGCGATTAACTCCTTGCAATGTAACTATGCTTTCTCTGTTGCCGCCATCTTCCTCTGTTGCCATCTTTGTACCACACTGTTAGGGCTTCCTGGGGCACAGAGGCTGTTCTGGTAGGGCATGTCAAATTTTTCAACTTTCAATTTCCTTTTTTTAATAAAGTTTTTTATTTTTTTAAAAAAGACAAACACTAACAAACACAAACATAAAACATCAACATAAAACCATCTTCCAAAATACAGTGTGTCAGTTGGTACATTTCTTTCGTGCAGTGTCACAATATCAACAGTCTTCCCTTCCAAACATACATTCATATTACATAAGTCAACTATACATATTATATTATGTTATATTTTGTTATCATTGTATCGTTATTAGACCCAACTAAAATGTATATATTTCTTATCGAGCAAATCTCTATTTTAACAAACCTGGGATCATACGATTCATTTCCTTATATTCAATTATATAACATAATTACATCATATTATCTTACATATCATACTATTCCTTTCCATAACATAGTTTACTTTTCTATTTTCTTATCTAGCCATTGATAAAATAAATCCCAAATTTTATAATATTCTTTATCTTCTTGCTCTCTGATTGCTAATGTCAATTTACTCATTTCTGCACATTCCATCATTTTCTTAATCACTCTATTGGAATTTTTTCACTCTTCCAATTTCTAGCAAATACAATTCTAGCCACTGTTAACACATTTATAATCAAATAAGTCAATTCTCTACTGTATCCTTCAGGCAAGATACCCAATAAAAATATCTCTGGTTTCAAGTCTATATGCTGTTTGATCATTTTTTCAAGCCATGTATGAATCTTAGTCCAGTATCTCTTAGCTTCCACACACGTCCACCACATATGATAATATGATCCAGGTATCTGATGACACTTCCAACATCTCTCCGATTTGTTCTTGAACATCCTTGCTATTCGTGCTGGGGGTAAATGCCACCTGTAAAACATCTTATACAAATTCTCTTTATACGCTACCGACATTGTCAATTTATAATTTCGAGACCATAGTTTTTGCCATTTATCTAAATCTATCCCATGTCCAAAATTCCTCCCCCAGGCAATCATTGTTTCTTTAACTTGTTCTTCCTCCAATTTAATTCCAAGTAAGTAACCATAAAATTTTAAAATCATTTTCTCATCAGTACCTGTTAAAATTTCATCCAGTTCTGTAAGTTCATTATAAAATCCCTGTTTTACAATCTTTGTCGTACCTAGAATGTATTTGCATATATGTATACCGATTCATCTTAATTTCTTGCTCCTCTAGTTCTTGTTTAGATTTGAGTTCACCCTTTTCATTTAAAATTTCACCATATCTAACCGTGTGTTCCATTCTATAAACAACTGGGTATGCAAATGCTTCTGTAGTTGACAACCAGACTGGCATTTTCATATAATGTTGTTTTCTTATTTTTCCCATATCAACAATAAAGAATCTCGTATATAATGTCTCTTGAAATAACCATGACCTTTCCTTTCTTTATACCATAAAAAAGCATGCCATCCCAGTAATAGATCATGACCTTCTAATGTTAATAATCTAACATTCCTTAATAAAACCCATTCTTTGACCCATATCAATGCCGCCGCCTGATAATATAATTCCCAATTAGGTAAGTCAAATCCTCCTCTTATTCTAGCATCTTGTAACAACTTAAATTTAATTCTTGCCTTCTTCCCCTGCCATATGTATTTCAATATTATTTTATTTAAATCCATAAAAAATTCTTTCCCTAATTTAATTGGAATAGTCTGGAACATATATAGTATCCTTGGTAATATATTCATCTTAATTGTAGATATTCTCCCTATCAAAGATAATTGTAGATTCTGCCAGTTTTTTAGATCTATTGCAATCTGTTTTTTAAGTTTAACACAATTGTCTTCTTTCAAAGTTCCACATCTTGCAGTTAAATATATTCCTAGGTATTTTACTTCGTTTATAATCTGAATGTTCAGTCCTTCTATCAAAACAGCCTTTTGTTTTCCTGTCATATTCTTAACTAATATCTTGGTTTTATCCTTATTTATTTTCAATCCTGCCACCTGTCCATATCCTTCAATTTTTTCGAACAATTTAGGCATTGATTTCAATGGTTCCTGCAATATAAAAACCAAGTCATCCGCAAAGGCTTGTACCTTATATTCCTCCTTTTTTTTTTTATTCCCTTTATTTCCCTATTGTCTCTAATATTTCTATTTAATACCTCCATAGTCAATACAAACAGTAATGGCAATAGGGGACATCCTTGTCTAGTTCCTTTTTTGATATTAATATTTTTCATCAAATCTCCATTAATCATCACTTTAGCAGATTGTTTTTGATATACTACCTCAACTATTTTTATAAATCTTTCTCCAAAGCCCATCTGACCCATAAACTGCCAGTTTACATTATCAAAAGCTTTTTGCGCATCTTAAGAATACCAAGGCCATTTGCTTCTCTGAGTGAGTTTCATAATATTCCAGAGTGTCCAAAATTATTCTTATGTTGTCTTTAATCTGTCTCTTAGGCAGAAATCCATTTTGATCAACAAGTATAAGGTTATTCAGGTATCGTTTAAGTCTTTCTGCAATTATTGAAGCAAAAATTTTATAATCTGCATTTAACAGGGAAATAGGTCTATAATTTTTAATCTGCTGTAAATCAGTGTCCTCTTTTGGTATCAAAGTAATATATGCTTCTGTCCATGAGTCAGGTATTTTAGCTTTCAATGAAACTTCATTCATCACTTCAAGCGTTATATTACTCAACGGTTTCTGTAAGGTCTTATAAAATTCAGCTGGGAGACCATCTGGGCCCGGAGCCTTCGCACTATTTTGTCTATTTAATGCTTCTGTCAGTTCCATCATTGTTATTTTCCCTTCTAGCATTATCTTAATATCTTCGGGTATTTGAGGTAACTCTGCTTCTTGTAAATATCATTTAACTTTTTCTTCTTCAATATTCTCTTGCTTATACAATGTCTCATAATACTTCTGTATTATCTCTTTCTTTCCCTCATTTCCATTGTGACTCACACTTTGATCATCAATCAGCTGTATTATCTTTTTCGCTTCTCTCTCCTTTTTCAATTTGTATGCCAACCATCTGCCAGGTTTATTCGCGTTTTCAAAGAAGTTTTGTTTGGCACTTCTAATTTTTTGAGCTAATTCTTCTTTTTCTGTCAACTCTATTTTGTGCTTAATAACCTCCATTTGTTTTTTGATGATCATTTTTTGTGGATATTTTTGCAATTCTTTCTCAAGTTTCCTGTATTCACCCTCTAAGATCTGTTGATTCTGTCTTTTCTTAAAATTTCTTCTTTTTGTATAATCTATAATCAAGCCTCTAGTATAGGCCTTCATAGTGTCCCATAAGTTCTGCATTGAAGTTTCCTCCTTTTGATTCTCCTTAAAGAAGATCGCTAATTCTTCTTCCATTTTCTGTAAGAATTCTTTTTCTTTCAAAATTACATTATTTAAAGTCCATCTTGATCTTTTCCTTTGTCCTTGCCATTTGACACATATTGGGTTATGGTCCGCCCAAGTACTTGCTTCAATATTAATTTCTTGTATATTAGAAATTATTTCCGATGACATCCAGATCATGTCAATTCTCGACCAAGATAAATGTCTATTAGAATAAAATGTATATTGTCTATCTTTAGAGTTCATTTCTCTCCAAATGTCTCTAATCCTAAATTCCTCCACCATATTAAAAAAGGATTTTGGAAGTATCTTTCTACTCTTTTTATTAAGTTTCTGTGTTTTATAGTCCAATTTTGTGTCTACTACAGCATTAAAATCTCCCAACATGCAAATATTATCATATTCCAATTCTACTATCTTCTTATGCAACTTTTTGTATAATTCTTCTTGTTTTTCATTTGGTGCATAAATTGCTACTAGAAGCATTTTCAAATTATTGTCCATTATTTCCACCATCAAGATTCTTCCTTCTTCATCTGTATAGATTAATTTAGCCTTAATTGTATTCTTTATGTTTCGTACCACTCCTCTTTTATTTTGTTGAGCCAATGAGGTATATAAATCACCAATTCTTGGATGCTTCAGCATTTGGATATGTTGTTGATTAATGTGGACTTCTTGCAGGCAGACTATATCTAATTTTAATTTTTCTAATTTGTGGAGTATCTTTTTCCTTTTGATGGGTGAGTTTAATCCATTTATATTAATTGAAATCAATTTCTTTTCTTCCATTGTTTATGCTTTATATATAGGATTTATTGCTCTCATTGATCTTTGCTCTCTAGGTTCTCTAGGCTCCTCTCTTCCATCAACTGCTCTTTCTTCTTGTAATATTTCATCTTTTTTTTCTTTATCTCTTAACTCCACTATCTCCCTTTGGGATTTATCTGTCTCCTCCTCTCAACTTCTCTCCTCTTCTTTCCCTCTAAAGAATTCATCATAGAATAGTTCTGCCTTCTCTATTGAATCTAATCTATGTCGTTGTTCTCGCCAGACAAAGGTTAAGCCTTCTGGTACCAGCCATCTATAGTTCATTTCTTTTTTAATTAGTATTTTCATCAAGAATTGATATTCTTTTCTCAACTCTCTCACTTTCCTTGGTGCTTGTTTCAGAACTATTATCTCTTTCCCTTTGTATCTCAATGGGTCATCTCTGGCTCTCTCCAATATTTGCATTTTAATTGGGGAGAGGGTAGGAGCTGGCGCCGTGACGGTACGGCTTGCAATCAAGCTCTAAGATTGCAGCTGATATCTTCGCCCCTGGCCGGTCCAAACGGACCTAAACCGTCCCGTAGGGATGGTTATCGTGAGGGGTATACCCTGTGGAACCCAGGGACACCGCAGTCCCTGGATGACCCAGGAGAAGTCCCTTTTGCCGGTGGCGGAGAGGCAGCCCCCAAGCTGATGAAGTCAGGGCAGCTCCGGAAAGGAAGAGGCTGAAAGAGAAAGTGTGTCGGCTGGGTGAGAAACTTTTTTTTTTCAATACTTTGAGGCTTGAAAGGACACTTTGATTACAAGAAGAAATCTGTGAGATTTTTGACAAAACTGAATAAGCGGCGTTTTTTAAGGGAGACGTCAAAGCGAGGCTTTATTTTTATTTTATTTTTTTTGCTACCGGACTTCATTGTTACTTAGTAGATAACCAGACTGATTTTCTTTTATATATATATTTTTCTTATTCTCCCTTTGGATTTTTTAATTTTTTCTCTAGGCTAGAGGCTCCCTTTGGTTATTTTTCTTTTTGTATATATATCTATATATCTCCCGTTCTTTTTTTTTACTTCAATTACGCTTTTCTGGGAGGAGGGGGGAAAGTGAGAATTAAGAAACTTTGTAACACTGCCAACTAGAGGCTTGAAAATATTTCACTTGAAGTGGAGAGAACCGTGAAAGACTCCTTCTCAAGGACATTTTAATTCGATAAGATAGAGGGAAGAGTGCAGCAGAATATTATTACAGGTGCTCTTCTGGATTTCTATCAACAATTAAATATCTGTGGTTTGGCTTTGAAGCTTGTGGGGAAGGGAAGAGAGTCATAACAAGAGCCTTGGACAACTAAACAGAGTGCAGTGGGTTGTTTCTTTCTTTTTAATCTTTTTTTAGTTCCGCTACTCCTCCTTACCAGTATTACTGTAAATTTTTACTTTAGCAATGTCTTTATTTTTATTTTTTATTTTAAAGGGGAAGCCTTAGAATTTCTCATTTTTATTTTTATTTTTTATTTTTCTCTTTTTCATTGGGATTTTTGTTTTTTTCTATCTATGCTCTTGGATTATTTTGGTTCCTTTTTTTTCTTTTTTCTTTTTAATTGAGATTTTCTAGCTGGATTAAGGTGTGAAGAACCTGAAGAAATCTTTTTTTTGCTCTGTCCTTTTTTATTACTATTATTATTGGGTCTTCTTCTTCTTTTTATTTTTATTTTTTATTGTGGACTATTTCATAATTGGATTAGGGTCTGGAAGAACCTGAAGAATCTTTTCTTTTTTCTTTTTTCTCCTTTACTATTGGGCTTTTTACTATTGGACTTTTCCATTCTGGATTATAATTGGCTACTTTTCTATTTGAAAAGAACTTGAAAGAATTTTAATTATTTAAAATGAGCAGGAAACTCATACCTCCGGGTGCTTCTATATCTACTTCTGCCTCCCCACTATCTGGAGGACAACGTTCAATTCAGGTAATGTTAAAGCAAGACAAAGAACAAGAAAAAGTAACCTTAGAGATGATTATGCAAGGAATCCAAGATCATAAGATAAAAACAGACACCATTGAACAAAGAACAGGGAAGACTGATGAAAAAGTGGAAAATATCCAACAGATGATGGTGAAGTACGATGAGAGACTCCAAAAAGTCGAAGAAGAGGGTAAACGAAGAGAGAAGATTGGAAATATTGATTTAATTGCTTTCTTAGTGAACCTCACATGGACTTCTCTTGGTAATTTATTTCTCATAGCATATCTTGTGAATACTCGGAATACTTCCTCTATACCATCCATCATTTTCTCTTCAGGTATCTCCAGGGCTCCTGCCAAGATTTCTGCCATTATTCCTGTTAAATTTTCTCCCCTTTCTTCTTCAATATTCTGGAATCTCAAAGTAGAATTCAGCTCTCTCGATCTCCCAGCCCAGCATTCCATTTTTCCTTTTCCTGTTCCACCATTGTCAATCTACTATCTATTTTTCCAACTTTTTTATCAGTCTGGTCTCCATGTTGTTCTATTTTTTGAAATCTCTCTTTGAAATCATCATCATTTGTTGAATATTCTCAACTCTCTCATGTTTTAATTGTTCTCTCTTCTATTCTTTCCATCCTGTCTTCCAGACATTTACCTTGGTCTTGTATTAATTGCCCTATCATTTGTAGTGTGATCTCCTCCCCCTTTTCCTTCTCCTTGTCCTTCTCCTCCTGCAGCATAGCACAAAGGTTCTGCTGGGAATTTGGACTTAGTGAAGAGGTTGATTTCTTCATCGTTAATTAATAATTAATTAAAATCCCAATCAAAAATGTTGCACAAAACAGCTATCTTCAGGTTCTCCAAACCCTAATCTAATAAGCGAAGGTAATTAAAAAATAGTAAAAAGAAATTCCCAATGAAAAAAAATGCAAAAAGGAAAAAGGAGAAAAGAGAGAGAAGAAAAAAAAATATATCAAAAGATAAAGCGGAAAAAAATAGAACTAAGTCCGAGAGCAAGGCCTCAGGCCTTCTTCTTTAAGAAGAAAAAAGAGGTTTTTTTTTTTTAATAATCCAACAGCAAAACCAAAATCAAGCTGATAATTTAACAATGAAGAATTCCCAGTTGCAGACCAAAATAGGTCATAAAACAAATTACTTCCACCACACACTGTCCAAGGCCTAATATCTAATTTCAAATTGCAATGCTATTCAGCGAGAGTATAGTCCAAGGTCACACCAATCTTGACTCTTTCAGTTTCAATCTCCAACTGCTAAAGTTATTTTCCAAGAGGAACACCTGTTAAAAACATTCATCCAGTGCTCTTCCCTTTATCTTAATAAAAACAACTGTTGGGTAGTAAAAAGATTCCCACCAGTTTCCATAGGAAATTTTTTAAAAAGGCCTCTGAGTGGCAGTGTTGCTTAAAACATTTAATTATCAGCACTTTTTAGTGTTATACAAAGAGAAAAAGAAAAGTCCTGGCAGATTAAAATAAAAAGTTTTCTTTTTGGGAGGATAAGAAAACTAACAAAAACACAAAAAGAATAATAATAATTGTAAAAGTCTCTCTTTGAAATCAAATTTAAAAGTTGTATTATTTTAGCAAAAGTCCAGTCCAGTTAGTTCAAGTTCCTTATTAAAAAATCAGTAAAAATCACTTAGATAACACCAATTCTTCTGACTTCAGGTTTAATTTCGCTGCTTGTTCTTCTTCTGTCTTCAATATTCTTAAGTCTTTCCCTCTTAGGGTGCTCTCTCTTAAAAAAAAAAAAAAAGAAATGTAAATGTCTCACCAGAGCCGACACACTTTCCGTTCTTCTTCTCTTCCGTTCCAGAGCTGTCCCAACCTTTCAGCAGTTTTGATGGCTGCTTCCTTCCGCAGCCAGTTCGAAGGGCTTTGCCTGGATCAACCAGGGATTTTGCGATATCCCTGGGATCAGCATGCTGCGCTCTTCTTGTTCACCATCTCTACGGGATGGTTTTGATCCTAATGGACCCCCCAGCTGTGGTGGTATCGGCACCGGTTCTGGAGCCCCAGAATCACACGTTGTTTCATCATGACATCAGCCCTTCCTCAACTTTCAATTTCCAAACATTATGGGTGCTCAAAATTTGTGACATGCCTTGGGGATTGTAAATATATTTTGGTTATTTTAATATAATGTAGGTGTGATATGTAAAATTACATATGAAAGATTATACCTGTGAAAATGAGAAACATAAGTAACGCCATATTTATCCTATCAATGACTTATGGCAATATTACTGGAATATTACTGGAATATTAAGTAGGAGAAGGAGGAGAGTTGTGGGGTAGTGGGGGTGCTGCCTCAGACAAAAACTGCTTTTACTTTTCTCTGCGGAAGGAGGGGGGTCACAGGGAGTGGGGGTGCTGCTTTGAGCTGCTCTGCAATAGGAAAGGGGTTGGAACTGCACATTCTTAGCGAGGCAGAAGTTAGCACCTTAAACCACTAGCCAGGATGTTAGGAACAAGAATAGCTTGCTTATAAGAAAAACTGCAAAAAACACATAGCTGGCACATGAAACTAGGACACTTCGCAAGATACCCATGACCTGAGGTGAAAAACAGATGATGCGACATTTAGCTATGTAGGGGGCCAAGATCCAAATAACCAAACACTATTATCTGTTATGTATGCATTATTAGGGGAAGGGCAAAGGGCCGAATGCGACCACCCTTTGACTATAAAAATTGCTGTAAGATTCTCATTGAGGCCCTTGGTTAGCTTTTGAGCCAGGGTCCTTATATCTTGGTACCAAAATAAAAGTATAATGTACCACACCTTGTATCCGGTGACTTATCGGCTTCCACACCAAGCAAGAGCCCAGTTGGGACAACACACCAAGAAATCCCTGGGCTGCAGCATGGCAAGCAGCCCCAGAGCCATGTGGTTCTGGAGCTGCTTTCCACCCCATAAGGCATGGTTGTGGGGTAGCCAGAAGGGCAGCCATGGGGGAATGGGCAGTTGGGGGGAGTTGAAGGGAAGGCAGTCCCTTACTTTGGAAGAACCAAGGCCCAGAGCTGGGATGGACAAAGCCTGGAATTGCTTGGATTGGGGTGAGTCCTTGGCTAACAACCTGTGGAATTCACAATAGGGATGTCGAGATTGCCACTGCTAAGTGATGCAGTTATGTGATGTCATGCTTTTTGACCGCATTGCTTAGCAACAGAAATTCTGGTCCCAATTGTGGTCATTAGTTGAGGACTACCTGTAGTATGCTATTACTTTCTTCCAGGATGCATTTTAACCTTCTCAGTCTAGCATACTGAAAGATTCCCAGCCAAGTATGAACCATTCCAGACCCTGCTGAATATGTGAGCCCAGAAGTTCTGTCAAATGCTACCATCTTCTGAAACATTTTTTAAAAATATTTTTTTAAAAAACAAAAATACAAATCTCCATTCGCACTAACAGTGTTTGTGTCATTATTAATACATACATCTCCTTTTATACATAAACTTCAACTCTTATTTCTATCCTCCACCCATTTGTACCACCTACCTAAACCGCGTAATAGTCCGAATCATCTTTGCTTCTTAATTCCATTGTGAATTTATCCAGTTCCACACAATCCATTATTTTTTGTATCAAGTCTTCTTCAGATGGTATCTTTTCCTTCTTCCATCCCTGTGGGAAGGCTATTCTCGCTGCAGTTATGATATGTATAATGATGTATTGGATGACCTTGCTCAGTTTTCTGCTGAAACATTTTAATATGACAAATAGATACAAACTTGTTTACAACAGCAACATATTGTATTCTGCTTGTAAATTAATGTAGCTTAGTAAGAAGATTAGCATGTTAAGGAAATACATGGAAATACATTCATATAAAAGGATTTCAATTAGTTTTCCTTGGCCTTCAGTGTGCTCATTTTGTTAAATAAACTGCTACTTTCTTTCAACTAATTCATGTAGAAGAGAACTTTACAAACATATGCATTTTGAAACTTGATTTAACCCTGCAATTTGACAAATTAAAGAGACACGGTGAATTATATTTGCAGAGATCAGAACAGTTAAAACCAAGGTTCTTGATATATATCACTTTTCTATACTCAGATACATATATGTGTCTATGATGCCCCTTACCTCTATGTCTCAAGCCAACTCACAGAGAAAGCTTATACCACACACACACACACACACACACACAAAGAATCACTGTATTCCCAGAAGCTGGGTTTAAGACCCACTCAGTCAGTAACTAAGCTAGAATGTTGTATATGCTTGTGAAAAGGGAAAATCACCCAATAAAGCAAAAATTCCCATATTAGCACAATATATAAGATGTATTAAAGTAAATAGTGCTTCAATTCTGGTTGAAATGTAGATTTTACTGTTTGCTTCTATCTGCAATATCAGGAAAATCAAAACATACATATCTTAACACTAACTTAAACATTATTTACCTAACAATATTCTCAGTGTACAGAAATTCTCAAGCAACTTTCTGATGGATAAAGAGAGATTTGCTGGTGCTCTCCATGGAGCCAGCAAGGGGTGGGGGGAGAAAGGCAGACAGCCTTGTTCTTACAAACAGCAAAAATACATTCACAGCTTCAAGCAGTTTTCTAAATCTAAACTGAAACTGACAAGAGTGCAGGTCAAGACAGAGGACCAATACCAGTTTGGGGAGCAAGTTTATTGTAGTGGTTAAGGATCAGATTAGAAACCGGAACACCATGAGTTATACTTCCACCTTAGGCACGAAGCCAGCTGACTGACCTTAGGCAAGTCACTTTCACTCAGCCTTAGGAAGGAGGCAATGGCAAACTACTTCTGAAAAACCTTGCCAAGAAAACTTCCAAACTTGTCCAGGCAGTCTCTGAGAATCAGGACATTATTAGGATATCCACAGTATGGAAGCAGAGCAAAAGCACCTCCAGCAGAAACACTTCTCAATGTAAGATGTCAGAACAGTCTTGCATGTTTCCAAATATGCTAATTATGCTAATTATTATAAGCTATGTTGCTCGTGTAATAGGACAGGTAGAACAGGCAAAATAAAACTTTGGATTGGTTTAAAAATATTGGAAGCTTTGTCATTTTACACAAGGGGCAGCAGTATTGTCATTCTACGTAAGGGCAGCAGTTCAGAAATACCCGAAACGAATGTTGCAAGCATTCAACATTTGTAAAATACTGTGGGAAGAAATATCCATCTGGTTCAGTTCCAAGCCGGGAGAATAACACTGGAAACATGGAGGCTGGTTGGAAAGACGGTTTAATGATGAAGCAGAACCACATGGGTTCTAGGCAGCTGACAAAATGGAGTTTAGAGTGAGGGTGTTTTATATCTTCTTTTGGGCTTTGCACTTGAGCTTCCTGTTCCTGTGCAAGAACATGTATTCTATTTGCTGTTGCCAGACTCCCATGGGGCCATGTAGGGGTTATATAGGAGTTATAGCTGGCTCTATAAGCAAAGTACAAAACCTAGGTATTTGTCTAAGTTTGGTTGAATAGAATTCTTTTTTTTTTAAGAATAGATGTTATGGTTAGCCGGCAACAGGTGTGGGCGGCTGAGGAGAGCGAGGACTCAGATGAGGGGCCAGGACCATTAGGGAGTGGACTGCTGCCTTCAGAGATTGTGGGGGCTGGCAGCAGCGATGAGGAGGTTCCCAAGGAGCCTGTGCCAAGTGCGCGTGCGTACAGGATTGGTCACAGAAAAGAGCAGCTACAACAGCACGGGAGCAAGGCTGCAAGGTAATAGCCCCTCCTTCAAGAAGATAAAAGCCAGCTGTGAAGTGAACATTCTTTGTAGGAAGCAAAGACGTTTTGAAACGCAGCCTCGTGGACATTACAGTTGATATTTTGTTGTAAACTATTTCTTATCTGTTGTTTTTTGGCAGCCTTGCAAAAACTTGGCAAGGCTCTTTCTTATTGCAGCTAATTAGTTGGAAGCAGCCTTTTATCTGTGAAGAAACAGGATTCATAGATGAAACATTAAAAGGTTGTGCTTCTGCCTTTGTCTTGTGTTTGCACTCTTGGAACCAGGTTTGGGTCAGAACAATAGAATTATTTTATTGGCCAAGTGTGATTGGACACACAAGGAATTTGTCTTGGTGCAAATGCTCTCTGTATACATAAAAGAAAAGATACATTTGTCGAAAGTCAAGAATCATAAGGTACAACACTTAATAATAGTCATAGGGTACAATAAGCAATCAAATCATACTAGAAAACAGTCAATATAAATCGTAGGGATACAAGCAACAAAGTTACAGTCATACAGTCACAAGTGGGAGGGGATGGGTGATAAGGAGTGATGAGAAGATTAATAGTAATAGTAGTGCAGACTTTGTTAATAGTTGGACAGTGTTGAGGGAATTATTTGTTTAGCAGAGTGATGGAGTTCGGGAAAAAACTGTTCTTGTGTCTAGTTGTTCTAGTGTGCAGTGCTCTATAGCGTCATTTTGAGGGAAGGAGTTGAAACAGTTTATGTCCGGGATGTGAGGGGTCTGTAAATATTTTCACAGCCCTCTTTTTGACTCATGCTGTATACAGGTCCTCGATTGAAAGCAGGTTGGTAGTAATTGTTTTTTTTGCAGTCCCAATTATCCTCTGAAGTCTGTGTCTGTCCTGTTGGGTCGCAGAACCAAACCAGACAGTTACAGAGGTGCAGATGACAGACTCAATAATTCCTCTGTAGAACTGTATCAGCAGCTCTTTGGGCAGTTTGAGCTTTCTGATTTGGTGCAGAAAGAACATTCTTTGTTGTGCTTTTTTGATGTTTTTTTTGAATTTTTTTTATTGATTTTTAAAAACAAACATAAACAAACAACACATAAAACATAAGAACATAAAACATCTTTTTTGAAAGCAGCTTGATCCCGGGTTACATCTCTTCGTACAGACACAAATTCAAATTCATGTTCATTTTATATACCATTCCATATCTTGTTAACCTTCTACATTTTCTATATAGCTTCTCCCCTCTTTTAAATTTCTTAATTTTATTTTATTTATTTCATCTCAGTTCAGATCATTATACTTATATTCTTTGCCTGTCCTGTTTCCAGCTGTCTATTACCTTTTCTCATTAAACAAAATTTCTCCTGTAATCACTGATTGGAGTATGACACTTTTATATCTTTCCCCTAAATTTATAACACTTAATATAATATATAACTTCCATTCGGATTCTGCTTAGTACATTCTAAAATTACACACTATATTTTAAAAAAAGTAAAAATTGTAAATATATAATTAAAGCCTTTCATTTCATTTATTTTGTTCATAAAAGTTTCACTGAGTTACACTGAGTATTTTATCCCACTTTTTAGTCTTATGTTATTTCCAATCTTCTAACATAATTTCTAATACAAATATAACAATACAATCTTATGTACCTTTGCAGAATCACCTTTTCAGTTAGATTTTTACCCATTATCTCTAAATAAATCCTGTTTCTTTACATCTTGTTTCACACCTTTGTAGCTTCTCTTCCCTTCCTTCCTCCCTTGCTTTTTCTCTCTGCCCTTTTTACCCCCTTGTCTCTCCACCTCCATTTCCCTCTTCTGTGTTCCTTTTTTCTGTTGCTTTCTAGCCTTATATCCACTTTGCACCTTATTTTTCCCTCTTTTGGTTGTTTTGGGGGGTCTTAAAGTCTCCATTCTCTTTCCCCCCTTTCCCCTTTCTTCCCTACTTTAAGTTACTTGTTCATCAAAGATGGCTTCTTCTTTGTCACAACCTTCTTGTTGTGCAGTCAGTTTCTCATAGGTACAAATCGCCATTTCTAAGAAGTGAAAAACAGAGCCAAAAGAGCCCTTCCCTTCTTGTTCCTCTTCTTTATATTTTTTGAATTCCATTTTCAATTCATCCACAAGCGATGCCATTGTAAAAAAAATTTTTTTTTTCAAACAACCACCCAAGTGTTTTTAATCATTTAGATATAATTTCCAAGAGTCCCAAAGTCACCAAGCAATCCAAATACAGACAAACTGTTTCTTTTAGCACCTTCTTCTTTTTTAACTTTCTCTTCCTGGGGCTATTTAGTTACAAAGTTCCAGTTAAGATGTATCTTTTAGAAGTCTTGTTAGAATTTAATCAGATTCTTGTAAATTCCAGGCAGTCTCCTCCTTCCAAATCTTATTTTTATTCTTTTCCTCTCCCTTCCCACTTACAGCAAGAAGAAAAAAATTTTTTTTTAATGTTCAGAAATCCTTATTGTCTCCTTGACATTTAATTATCCAGTTTAAATACCTCTTAATGCCAAAGCGGGTTTTTCCGATTTCTCATAAGTTCGCTGTCAATGTAAGGAATGAGAGTGAAAAAAAAAAACCTTTCCCTTTTAACTTTCATTCGCCGCTTCTGAGTCTTCTTAGGGAGCGATGTATCTTTTACAAAATTTAAATTCCTTAGTTGTTGCTTTTGTCCCGGTCAGCCAAAAACTTTCACTTCTTAACTTCCTCCTGCACTTTCTTTTCCGGTTGAGTGCTTCTTTGAGGCACCCATTTCTGACCGCCACTCTTACCGCCTTCGGAAAAGGGAGTTTAGCCGGCTGGGGGGGGAGAGGTGCGATTCCTCTCAACCCTGCCAGATCTCCCCTATCTTCACCAACCTCTACGGGGTGGCTTAGCCCCGAAGCCGGGTGGCTCGGGGCACTCCAGCGGTGAGCACAGGCAGAAACTGCGCACGACCGCAGATTCCTGCCTGCCCCGAAGCGCTACAAACTGGAACTCCCTATGTTTTTGATGTTAGGTGTCCATTTTAGGTCATGTGTGTTATGATATGTACAGAATAACCCTTGAGTAACAAGGATATGCACATGGAAATGTTTATGAGAATAGTTATGAATAATTATCCAGCCACACACAGATACACTAAATTGAGTTAAAGTTTACTTTAAGAAATAGCACAGTCCAATAAATGGTCCAAGTCATATACGTTTAACAGTCCAAATAAAATCCAATTACAAAATCTTCTTACCGGTTGCCTTTGTCATTTACAGAAAAAAAAGATATCAAAGTATAAGCACAGCATAAATACAACAGAGTTTCAGAGTCAAACTGAGATAGCAACAGAATGTCAGAGATACAGAATGTCAGAGAGAGCAAGCCACGATCTCTAGTTCCCTCTTATGGCAACTCGCAACACAATCAACCAATTGGAACATAGTACAAATCAATACAGTGACTTTGTCTTAAAGCTACAAACATACATTGTTGGTTTATATATTGCCAACCCAACTAATTGGTGGACAGATTCCTAACAATGTGATGTAATAGAACCTAGAATTTTGAAGGTCTCTACTGTTGATACTGTGTTGTCTAGTATTGTAAGAGGTGGTAGTATGGGAGGGTTTCTTCTAAAGTCTACCACCATTTCTACGGTTTTGAGTGTGTTCAGTTCCAGATTGTTCCAGTTACACCACAAGGCAAGTTGTACAACCTCCTGTCCGTATGCGGATTCGTCATTGTCTCGAATGAGACCAATCATTGTTGTGTCATCTGCAAACTTCAGTATTTTAACAGATGGATCATTTGAGATGCAGTCATTGGTATATAGGGAGAAGTGGAGAAAGCACACAGCCTTGGGGGGGCCCTGTGCTGACTGTACAGGTATCAGGTGTGATTCTGCCTAGCTTCACCTGCTGCTTCCTGTCTGTCAGGAAGCTTATGATCCACTTACAAGTGTGTTCAGGTACCGTTAGCTGGTTTAATTTACTTAGAAGAATGTCTGGAATGATGGTATTGAATGCTGAACTGAAGTCTACAAAGAGGACCCTTGCGTAGGTATTTGGAGATTCAAGGTGTTGTAGGATGTAGTGCAGAGCCATATTAACAGCATCATCTGTCGATCTATTTGCTGGGTATCCAAACTGCATGGGATCTAACAGCAGATCTGTGATGGTTTTCAGGTGGAACAGCACTAGCCTGTCAAAGATTTTCATAACTACCGATGTTAGAGCAACTGGTCTGTAGTCATTCAGTTCCTTGATGGAGGGCTGCTTTGGCACTGAGATCATAGGGGAGCGCTTGAAGAAAGAAGGAACATAGTACATCTCTAGTGATTTATTGAAAATTCGGGTGAAGATGGGGGCCAATTGGTCAGCACAGACTTTTAAGCAAGAAGGAGTTATCTTGTCTGGCCCTGATGCTTTTCCTGGCTTTTGTCTGTGAAATAGATCTTGCACTTCTTTTTCAGTGATCACCAGAGGTTGCGAACCCAATGGGTTGGGGTCAGTTGTTGGGCTGGGCTGTTGTTGGTGTGTTTGAGATGGGGATTGTGGAGATAGATGGCTGTAGTTTCCTTTCAAACCTGCAGTAAAACACATTCAGGTCATCTGCTAGTTGTTGATTTCCTTCTGCCTGGGAAGGTTTGCTGTAGCCAGTGAGGTTTTTAAGAGTTTTCTACATGTTTGCTGGTTCATTTGTTGAGAACTGATTCCTTAACTTTTCAGAGTAGCATCTTTTTGCTGCTCTCATCTCTCTTGTTAATGTTTCTGGCCTGATTGTATTGCACTCTGTCACCTTATCTGTAGGCTTCCTCTTTGGAATGACGTAGCTGCTTGAGTTTAGCTGTGAACCAAGGTTTATTGTTACAATATATTTGCAGGTTCCTTGTTGGTACACATAAATCTTCGCAGAAGCTGACATATGATGTTACAGTATCTGTGAGCTCATCTAGGTCTGCAGAGGTATCTTCAAAAACATTCCAATCAGTGCAATCAAGACAAGCTTGGAGCTTCAGTTTTGCCTCATCCGACCAAGTCCTCACTGATTTAATTGTTGGTTTCATGGTTTTAAGTCTTTGTCTGTAGGCAGGTATAAGGTGAATTATGCGGTGATCAGAGTGTCCCACAGCTGCTCATGGTAAAGACCTATAAGCATCTTTTACTGTTGTGTAGCAGTGGTCTAAAGTATTTTTGCCTCTGGTGGGACAGTTTACATGCTGGAAATATTTTGGGAGCTCTTTCCTTAAATTTGCTTGATTAAATCGGCCTCCATAATTTGATCAACTAGAGTTTGTAATGCCTTGTTTACACAAGCTTGTGGAGGAACATACACAGCTATTAGGAGAAATGAGGAGAACTCATATGGAGAAAAAAATGGCTTGAAGTTTCTGAGGGTGATGCAATGAAGAGGCTTGTGTTCTGAAAGGGTGTTGGGCAATTCCTATTGTGGCTTAATGGCTTTTTACTGTGTTGGATCTTGAGGGCTAATCCTACTATTCTGCCTTTGTTTCCAAATATCCTGTCTTGAATGGATTACCAAATCCATTCAATATATTTATTCAAAATATTCAAATAATATTTATAATATATTAATATATTTATAAAACATAAAGTAAAAACATAGTTATGAATACATGGCTACATATAAGAAAATAAAAGAAACAATAAGACAGGGACAGTAGGCACGTTGGTGCGCTTATGCATGCCCCCTACAGACCTCTTAGGAAAGGGGTGAGCTCAATAGTACAGTCTAAGGTTAAAGTTTTTGGGGTTTGAGGAAGAAACCACAGAGTCAGGTAGAGTATTCCAGACATTGACCACTCTGTTGCTGAAGTCGTATTTCCTGCAATCAAGTTTGGTGCGATTAACCTTGAGTTTGTATCTATTGTTTGCTCTTGTATTGTTATGGTTGAAGCTGAAGTATTCATTGACAGGAAGGACATTGCAATGTATGATTTTATATACTATACTTAGATCGGACCAAAGGCGACGTAGTTCTAGGTTTTCTAGGTCTAGAATTTCAAGTCTGGTGGCATAAAGTATTCTGCAACGAGTAGAGGAGTGAACTCTTCTTGTGAAATATTTCTGGACTTTCTCAACTGTATTAATATCAGATACGTAATGCGGGTTCCAGACTGATGAGATGTATTCAAGTATTGGTCTAGCAAATGTTTTGTATGCTCTAGTTAGTAGTGTAATATTACCAGAGAAAAAGCTACATAAGATTAGGTTAACAACTCTTAATGCCTTTTTCGCTGTGTAGTTACAGTGGGCTCTAGCACTTAAGATCATAAGAGATGAGTACTCCAAGATCCTTGACAGAGTTTGGATCATCAACACGGTTTTGACTATTCAGCCTGTATTTTATTTTCTGATTTTTTTTGCCAATATGTAAGACAGAGCATTTATTTGTTGAGATTTGAAGTTGCCATTTGTTTGACCATTCTGATACATAGTCGAGGTCTTTTTGAAGGGTAGCAGTATTGTCTGTGGTGTTGAATAGCTTTACATCAGCAGCGAAGAGAACGCAGTTGCTCTTGATTATGATCATAGAGGTCATTTATGTAGAGTATGAAGAGAGTTGGTCCTAGAACACTACCTTGGGGGACACCACTGTTGACAGGTACAGAATTTGATAGGACGCTCCCAATTTTGACCATTTGTTGTCTGTTTGACAGGAATGCTTCTATCCAGTTATGCAGGTGTCCAGAGATACCATAAGATTTTAGTTTTAGGAGTAGTTTGTCATGTACCACTGAATCAAAGGCTTTACAGAAGTCTATGTAGATTGCGTCTATTGCTTTGCCCTGATCGAGTTGTGTAGTCCATATGATTTTGCAGTGTAAGAGTTGCAGATTACAGGATAGTCTTTTTCTGAAACCAAATTGTTTATTAGAGAGTAGGTTGTTTGTCTCTAAGTGGAGGATAATGGATTGGTTAATAATTGATTCCATGACTTTACAGGTGACGCAGCATAAAGAGATTGGTCTGTAATTTTCAACTAGGCTGGGGTCTCCCTTTTTGAAGATGGGGATGACCGTGGCTTGTGACCATAGTTTTGGCAAGGAGCTGCTCCTGAAAGATTTTTCAAAGATTATGCTTAGAGGTTCGGCTATGGCAGTGGATAGCTTTTTTAAGAAGTAGGCACATATTCCGTCCGGTCCAATAGATAGAGATGGTTTTAGATTGCGTAGTGCTTTTTCAACATTGTCTTCTGTAAAATCGATATGTATTAGATCATTGTAGTTGTCTGTGGTTCGACTAGGAAATACTGTGCATGATCCATTGCTGTTTACAAATACTGAGCCAAAGAATGTGTTAAAGAGGTTGGCTTTAATGGTGTCATCGTTGCAGTCTTTACCATTAGGTCCTTTCAGGGGTGGGATGGACCTTGAGTCTTTTAGTTTGTTGTTTACAAAATTGTAGAAAGCGCGGGTGGAATTGGTGCATAGAAGGTTTTCCTCTTGTTTAATGTGATAATTGGTGTATTCAGTCTTTTATCTGGTGGCATAAATTTTTGTATCGGCTTTTGAAGTTGGCAATGTGACCAGATTTGTTTTTCCGCCAAAGTGATCTCTTTTTGGATTGAAGCTTCCTTATTGTTATGGGTAATCTGTTTTTTTCTGGTTTTTGGAGTTGTTATTGGTACATATAGTTTAATGATTCTTTTGACTTCAAGTAAAAATATGTTGTAACGGTCTTCTACAGTATTGCATCTGGTGAATAGAAATTGCCAATCAAGGGATGAGAGATTGTTGTCTATAAGATCATAGTTGCCTTTTTTGAAGTTATAATTGGGGACCACATCATTGTGTTGATTTTTGTGTGGACGTATGTTGAGACAAAAGTCAAATCATGGTGTCAAATCAATAACCTTTGTTATTGGAATCAATAACCTTTGTTATTGGATTATCCCTGGACTGAAAAGTCAAATCATCAACCCAGGGAAAGAAAACAGACACCTCTCTTAATCAAGGTATACCAAGGCATTAAAGCCTAGCAAGGCAAAGGATTAAAGTGATACAGCCCTGGGTATATCTACTTTACTATACAAGACAAGCAAGTACTGTAATTCATTTTGTGAGAAGATTTTAGGAAGACCAGCACCACAGAATAGGATGCTTAGGCACGGACCCTTGGCTGCACCTCTTTCACCCCCAGCCACCTGTCTCAGACCATTTACAGTCAGCTTTCCTCCTCCACTGGCCCTCCCCTGGCCATTCTCCGCAGCCAATGGGCTCCTGGACCTCCGCCCATCCATTCACCCAAACACCATTTGACCTGGGGCTTTGGCTGCATGGGACAAATAGCCCCCAGCCAATCAGGTTGCAGGCAGAAGCAATGGTGCTGCAGGGTCAGTGTGTGATTGGTGATGGGTGGTCACAGGGCTGTGGGGGGCAGCATGTGATGGATTTTTTTTTTTTTTAAAAAGTACTGTGGCTGCTCCAGAAATTTTGGGGCCTTGCAGATCTGTCTCCAGGACCAGAGGGGAGTGGTGGCGGAAGTAGCAGTTGCCAGGTCCACTGGGGGGATGAGGCAGGTGGCTGGGGGCAAAGGAGTAGCCATGCCTAAACATCCTAAACTCCACCACCACCCCATGCCATCTTGACTATGTGTCAGGGCCACCACCCCAAGCCATCTTTACTATGTGTCAGGGCAGCCATTCAGCTATGCTATGTATTGCCTAGGGATTGGCAGGGTGGGATAAGAGGGAGAGTGTTAGAATGTAAGTCACCTAACAGTTATTTGGGTTGGAAATATATAAACTAGGATAGACATTTTAATACTATGTCTTTAAGAGAATCCTAAAACTGTAATTGGGTGTGGTTACTCAAACAGCCATAAGATGGAGCCAGAAACCTGGGTTGTTAGTCTCAGAAGAGAGCGTGAGTGAGTCTCTGTTTCCTTCTGTTGGAGAGTATTGCCGTTCCTCCTAATTGACTGTTTTTCTTGGATTTGATGTAAGTCTGTTACTGAACTGTTTTTGACACTGGACTTTGTTATTGGATTATCCCTGGACTGAAAACTGACTGATTTAAACGTGAATGACTTGGACTGTGTTTGAACTTTGCTTAAACGTTTATTGGAAGTAAAAACCTACATTTACTGTACAGTGTATCTGTGTGCTGTGTGTGTATTATTCAACATTACTCTCACTACGTCTCCCTGTACGCGCTCATTCTCCTAATGGGGAATTACCTCAACAGAGAGTTACCATGAAGAATTGAAACTAACCATTGCAATGTCCTGTGAGAATCGCCAGCTGTTCCAAGGTCAAGCAAAGGAATGCAGCCAGCTGCAGAGACAGGGACTGTTACCCAATTTGTTAGCACCCAATTGGACACGTTTTGATAACAAAGGGTGTGTGGAAGGGAACAAGGGAAATTAATCACATGCTTTGGGTGTGAAAACCTCAGAACCAGCTTCGCTTCTTCTGTAACCTTTAGTAAAGTATACCTGTGGCTAACCATGGGCCCGAGAGACTTTTTTTTTCTAACTACCAAGCTGGGACAGTTGACATTAAGCTGGATCTGCAGCAGCAATCTACACAGACAAACCCATCTACCATGGAGATTGTGCAAACATGTCCTTCCCTGGGAAGGACACGGGGGAGAAGAAGGTGATTGGGCTGAAAGGAGAGCCTGAGGCCTCAGAACCCAGCAGGGAGCCCAGACCAGCTAGATGGAGCTTGGTGCCCACTCGAAAGGAGCTGGGGAAACCTAGCCAGAGGAGTGAGGGGAGGATTCCCCCTGAGGGGCAAGAGCCTGGTGGTCATGGGGAGAAGGAAGGTTGGATGAGCCAGAAGACCCCCCTCCAGGAATCAATGTCATCCAAGGCAGTCAGAGCCGAGCTTGACGAGCTGCAGAGTGAGACAAACTGTCAACTTTGAACTGAACCTGGCAGCAGCCATCTCTCAGCCAGTCCTTGAGTATTTAAGATTTGTCTTTAAATGAATCCAAACTCCAGCTCCTCTTTAGGACAATGATGGTTTATTCAATATATCAGCAAACAACAAATACTCTAATCAGGCAAGAATGGCTAAAAGCCAGGCAAGGTTAGCGTTGGGTTTGAGTTTTCTTTTTCTTGTTTGAGTGTTTCATAACTTTGAGAAAAGCAAGAGCTGGTCTTATATTTTAAGGACTCTGAGCCTGTTTAGATAGTGGGACAAAGATACTGAAATGATGTTAGAAAGCAATATAACAATGATGGAGTTAACTGAAGCACTTAAAAAACAAAACAATGGAAAGGCACCAGGTCCGGATGAACTTCCAGCGGAATTTTATAAGACATTACAGGAATCATTGAATCTTCCATTGTTAGAAGTTATGAATGAAGTCATGTTGAAGAAGAGGATACCCAAATAGTAGTCAGAAGCATGTATTATACTTGTCCCAAAGGAGGACACCGACCCACAACAAATTAAGAACTATAGATCTATTTCCCTGCTAAACTCAGACTATAAAATCTTTGCTTCAATATTGGCAGAAAGACTTAAATGATATTTGAATAACTTTATTCAGCCTGATCAAAATGGGTTTCTGGCAAAGAGACAAATTAAAGAGAATAACTCTGGACACTTTGGAATACTATGAAGCACACCCTGAAAAACAAATGGCTTTGATATTTTTAGATGCACAGAAAGCCTTTGACAATGTGAACTGGTGATTTATGTTATTACAGCTGGAGCAGATGGGCTTTGGTAAGAAATTCATTCAAGTCACAGAAGCTATATATCATAAACAAACAGCAAAAGTAATGATAGATGGGGAATTGACAAATTCTATTGACATAAGGGACAAGACAAGGCTGCCCACTGTCACCTCTGTTGTTTGTGTTAACTTTAGAAGTGTTAAATAGAAATATTAGAGAAGAAAAAGATATAAAAGGAATGAAAATTAAAAAGGAAGAATTTAAACTGCAAGCATTTGCAGATGATCTGGTTTTTATTTTAGAGGATCCATTAGAAACATCACTTAAACTGATAGAAAAGGTAGAGGAATATGGAAAAGTTGCTGGTTTGAAAATAAATAAAGATAAAATGAAGCTTTTGACAAAGAATATGTTAGTAAGACAAAAGGAAGAATTGGCAGACGTTTTGAAGATCCAGGTCACAAATAAGGTTAAATATTTGGGGATACACTTGACAGCAAGATACAGTACACTTCAAGAGAATAACTATCTTAAACTCAAACAACAGATTGTGGCAGATTTGGCAAAATGGGAAAATTTACAATTATCACTGAATAGGGAGAATATCAACAATTAAGATGAACATATTACCTAGAATTTTATATTTGTTCCAGACAATTCCAACTAGATTAGGGAAAGATTATTTTGAAGATTTAAATAAAATAGTGTTGAAGTATATTTGGCAGGGAAAGAAAGTAAGAATAAAATTTAAACTGTTGCAAGATGCTAGAACAAGAGGAGGATTGGCCTGCCTAATATTGCCTAATATTATCAGGCAACAAACTTGATGTGGGTTAAAGAATGGATAACATTGAGAAATACTAGATTATTGACACTAGAAGGACATGATTTGTTGTTGGGATGGCACACCTTCTTATGGTACAAGGGAACTAAAACAAAAGGGTATTTCAGAAGACATTATATACGAGAGGCTTTGTTATTAAACTGGGAGAAGATAAAAAAGCAATATTATTTAAAAATTCCAGTCTGGTTATCGACTATTGAAGCATTTTCATATCCAATAACATATAAAAAGGAACAAACAGATATGGTGAAATATTGAATGGAAAGGGTGAACTTAAATCTATGCAAAAATTAGAGGAACAAGGTATAAGGATGAATTGGTTTTCATATGTGCAAATACACTCTAGATATGACAAAGATCTTAAAACAGAAGGTTTTTATGATAAACTGACTGATTTAGATAAAATTTTGACAGGTACTGATGAAAAGGTGATTAAAAAACTATATGGACATTTATTAGAGGTTAAGCTAGAAGAAGAACAAGTTAAAGAAACAATGATTGCTTGGGGAAAAAATTTTGGATATGGGATTGATTTAGAGAAATGGCAAAAATTGTGGTCTCAAAACTATAAAATGACAATGTCA
This sequence comes from Pseudonaja textilis, assembly GCF_900518735.1. The sequence continues at coordinate 406,734 of NW_020769483.1, read as the reverse complement.
ACAGCATATAAAGAAAATTTGTATAAGATGTTTTACAGTAGCACTTACCCCCAACAAGAATAGCAAGAATGTTTAAGAATAAATCCGGAAAATGTTGGAAATGTCATCAAAATACCTGGCTCATATTACCGTACGTGGTGGACATGTGCAGAAGCTAAAAGATATTGGACTAAAATCCACACATGGTTCGAAAAAATGACAAAGAAACACACAGACTTCAAACCAGAGATATTTCTATTGGGGATCTTACCGGAAATATACAGTAAGGAATTGAAATATTTGATTTTAAATGTATTAACAGCGGCTAGGATTGGAAAAATGGAAAAATGAGAAAATACCAACACAGGTGGAAGTTATTGAGAAAATAATGGAATGTGCTGAAATGAGAAAATTGACATTTGAAATTAGAGAACAAGAAGATAAACTATTTTATAAGATATGGGATTTATTTTATCAATGGTTAGACAAAAAATATGGAAATGAAATATGTTAGAGAATTTTACAATATAAGGATAATAGAATTATATAGAATATAATATAAAGATGTATTACTATTGGATGGATTTAGGATGATATGAATTGTTATATTACAAATTAACTTAAAACTTTGAATATCTCGTATAAAATGAAGGAATAATAGTTTAGTCCAATAAATGATTAACAATGACAATAATGTATACATATATATCAGATTGATAATATGAGAACTTATACAATTTTAAGTGAGGACTATGGAGAGGATGCACAAAAAAAGTGTAACCAACCAACACACTGTATGTATGAAACTGGAAGATGGTTTTATGTTTTATGCTTTTTTCTTTTAAGGATTATTGTTAAATTAGATAAAGATATAATTGGAATAGATGTGGACATGGGAATTTATTTTAAGAATATTAATTGATATTTTAATTGAATATTAATTGATATTTAATAAAGTGATGAATAAAGTTAAAATGAAATATGAGAATTGTAATGGAATCAGTTTCTATAATTAATTGAATAGATTAATATTTTTGAAATAATAGATGATTTATGTGATTCAGAAAAAGAATACCATGCAGAATCTGACTTAAAATATATATATGCATATGTGAGATGAGCAGTTAGGAGATTATTGTCATTAATATAGAATGTGATAATTAAAAAATGACTATACTATGGTAAATTTTTATAATGAATTAAAGGGGAATAAATTGAGGGAATGTATAAGATAAAGGGGTGGAAAAGTATAAGCATGCATATGTACTCAGTACTTGGTTTGGGCCCCTTTTACAGCAATTTCTGCCTCAATGTGGCGTGGCATGGAAGCTATCAGCCTGTGGCACTGCTGAGGTGTTACAGAAGACCAGGATGATTCAATAGCGGCCTTCAGCTCTTCTGCATTGTTCGATCTCATGTCTCTCATCTTTCTCTTGGCAATGCCCCATAGATTCTCTATGGGGTTCAGGTCAGGCGAGTTTGTTGGCCAATCAAGCACAGTAATCCCACGGTCATTGAACCAGGTTTTGGTGCTTTGGGCAGTGTGGGCAGGTGCCAAGTCCTGCTGGAAAACAAAGTCAGCATCCCCATAAAGCTCATCTGCGAAAGGAAGCATGAAGTGCTCCAAAATCTCCTGGTAGATGTCTGTGTTGACCCTGGACTTAATGAAGCACAGTGGATCAACACCAGCAGATGACATGGCTCCCCAAATCAACACAGACTGTGGAAACTTCACACTGGACTTCAAGCATCTTGCAGTGTGTGCCTCTCCATTCTTCCTCCAGACTCTGGGTCCTTGGTTTCCAAATGAGATGCAAAAGTTCCTCTCATCAGAAAAGAGGATTTTGGACCACTGAGCAACAGACCAGTTCTGTTTTTCTTTAGTCCAGGTAAGACGCTTCTGACGTTGTTTGTTGTTCAGGAGCGGCTTGACAAGAGGAATACGACATTTGAAGCCCATGTCCAGGATCCGTCTGTGTGTGGTGGCTCTTGATGCACTGACTCCAGCCTCAGTCCACTCCTTGTGAAAGTCCCCAACACTTTTGAATGGCCTTTTCCTGACAATACTCTCCAGGCTGCGGTCATCCCTGCTGCTTGTGCACTTTTTTTTCCCACGCTTTTCCCTTCCACATAACTTTCTATTCATGTGCTTTGATACAGCACTTTGGGAACATCCAACTTCTTTTGCAATTACCTTTTGAGGCTTTCACTCCTTATGGAGGGTGTCAACGATGGTTTTCTGCACAACTGTCAGGTCAGCAGTCTTTCCCATGATTGTGATTCCTTCTGAACCAGACTGAGAGATCATTTAAAGGCTCAGGAACGAACCCTTTGCAGGTGTTATGGCTTCATTAGCTGATTAGAGTGGGACACTTTGAGCCTAGAATATTGAACCTTTTCACAATATTCTAATTTTCTGAGATTGTGGATTTGGGGTTTTCATGAGCTGTAAGCCATAATTATCTCAATTATGACACATCACGGATTCAACTATCTTGCTTTGTATGTAATGAGTCTATCTCATATATTAGGTTCACCTTTTAAGTTGCGTTACTGAAATAAATGAACATTTGCATGATATTCTAATTTTTCAAGTTTCACCTGTAGAAGATTGATTTTGCTTTTATAGTGTCCTTTATATATAATGCTATTCCTCTTTTGCTTTGTTGTACTAGGGAGGTATGTAATTTCCCATTCTTAGGATAGTCCACTATTTTCTCATGTTGTCTTTTAATATGTACTTCTTGTAGACAAATTATATCTAATTTTAGTTTCACTAATTTATTAAAAATCATTTTCTTTTTTATTGCCGAATTTAATCCATTTATGTTAATTGTCATTAATTTTATTTCTTCTTCCATGTCTTTATTTATAATATGGTTTTGTTGCTCTTGTCACTCGTCTCCCTTGGTTCCTTTGGTTTTTCTTCTTCTCGGATTATTCTTTCTTTCTGTTCTCTTTCCTCTCCTCTTCATTGTCTTTTGCTCCCTCCTGCGGCTTCTCAGTTTTATTTCTTCAATTTCCCTCTTTTTTCTCCCTCTTGGTCATAGATAATAATGGTCATACAATTGCTCTGCTTTCTCAGTTGTGTCTAATCTATGTCTCTGATCATGCCATGTCACCATTATTCCCTCAGGTATCAGCCATCTAAAGTTAATCCCTCTTTTAATTACGCATTTTGTCAGAAATTGATATTCCCTCCTCTGATTTCTAACACTTTTTGGTATTTGCTTCAGTACTGTTATCTCCTTCCCTTTGTATTTTTTTTTATTTTAAAAGAAAACTTTATTAGAAATTAAAAAAGAAAAACACTATGTACAATACATCGAGTACAAAATCTATATATACAAATACATAATAAATAAACATATAAAACATGCTTCTAATCAACTAAGACAGTGTGCTTTTTTCTTGGTAATAATTTTACTACTATTCGTTTCTTATTTGGTAAACATTCTTTTTTTTTTAATGAAGTTTTATTTGGGTTTTCACACATACAAAATACAAGTAAAACATCTTTTTTGAAAATAGTATGGTCCCGGGTTGAACTTCTTTATACAGACACAAAACTCAATTTCATGCTCCTTTTTGTGTTCTATTCCATATCTTATACTCTTCTACATTTTCTATATACTTTTTCCCCTCTTTTAATTTTCTCAATTTTATTTTGATTATCTCATCTCAATTCAAATTATTATGTTTATACTTTTGTCTGTTCTGTTTCAATTTCATATTATCTTTTCTCATTAAACAAGTTTTCTCCTGTAGTTACTAATTGGAGTATGACACCTTTATATCTTTTAATTACATCCTTTCAACTCTTATTTAAACTTCAATATATACCTTAAGGTTATGACCTTCAATATAATACATAATACATAACTTCCAATCGAATTCTGCTTGGTACATTCTTATAATACACACTATATTCTTTTTAAAAAAAGGATTATAAATATATGTAATTATAAACCCTCATTCCATTCCAATTCAGTTCTATCATTAATAATCATTAAAATCTTAACATCTTTAACATTTCTTTTCAATTAAATATCATACTTCCTTAAAGACATGTATAATCTCCATAATTAATTTTTCCCTTATTTCTCTTCACATGTTTTGTATATCATTAAATATTCATTTTGTTACATTTATTTAGTGACAAGCAATCCACTGAATTACAATAGCTATTTTATCAAACATTTTAATCCTACATTGTTGCATATTTTCTAAAATTATTTCTATTTCTAATATAACAATACTATTTTATGTACCTTTGCAGAATCCCTTTTTCCATTGAATTTTCACCCATTATCTCTAAATAGGCCCTGTTTCTCTATATTTTGTTTCTGTCCTTTATAACTTCTTTTCCTTTCTTTCTTCCCTCTCATCTTCTCCCTCCCCTTTTTAGCCCCTTGTCTCTCTACTTCTAATTCTCTCTTCTGCATTTCCCTCTTCTGTTGCTTTCTGATTTTATACTTATTTTTCAAACTATTTTTTTTGGGGGGGGGTCCCAATCTTAAACTTTCCATTCTCTTTCCCCCCTTTCCTTTTTTTCCCCCACCTAAGATTACTTGTTCATTAAAGATGGCTTCGTCTTTGTCACAGTCTTCTTGTTCTGCAGGCATTTCTTGTTGTTTCTCATAGTTCCAAATCTCCATTTCTAAGAACTGAAATACGAAGCCAAAAGAACCTTTCCCTTCTTGTGCATCTTCTTTGTACTTTTTAAGTTCCATTTTCAGTTCTTCTAAAAGTGGAGCCATTTTAAACAGTTTTAAACAACCACCTAATTGATTTTAGTCATTCAAATACGATAACCAAAAATCTAGAGATCATCAAGTAATCCAAATAGTCCCAATCTGTTTCTTCTTATTTCTTTTTCCACTTTCTCTTCCTGGGGTTTTTGTTGCGATGTTTCAGTTAAAATGTATCTTTTGGAAGTTCTTGTTGAGATTTTGCTGTAAGTTCTTTTTAATTCCAGGCAGTCTCCACCCTTCCAGATCCTGCCCTTTTATTCTTTTTCTCTCCTTTCCTGTTTTCAAAAGCTTTTGATTATCCAGAAATCTTTATTATCCCTTTGACTTTTTATTTTCAGCATTAAATGCCTATTAATGTCAAAGTGGATTTTTTTCCAATTTCTTGCTTAAGTCTCTTAGCTGTCAGTACAGGAAAAGGAGAAAAAAAAACAAAAAAAAAATCTTTTCCCTTTTCTCTCTCCTTCGCAGCTTAAAAATCTTCTTAGGGAACAATGTTATTGGTTTTTTTTAATAATTTCAATTCCAGGGTACCTTATTTGTTGCTTTTGCTGTTTGACCCGGTCAACCAAAACTTTCTCTTCTTATCTTCCTCCTGCACATACTTTTCTGGTCGAGTTCTTCTTTGTGGTGGCCATTTCTGACCACCGTTACAACCGCCTTCGGGAAAGGGAGTAATGGCCAGCTGGGGAGGAGAGATGTGGCTCTCCTCAACCCTGCAGGCAGTCTCCCCCTTCTTCACCACCTCTACGGGGTGGCTTAGCCCTGAAACCAGCCGGCTCGGGGCGCTCCAGCGGCGAGCACGGATCAAAACCTTGCAGAGACGAGGCTTCGGTCTGTTGCCGAAGAAGCTCAAACCGGAAGTCTTATTTGGTAAACATTCTTAATTTAACTACTCGATTCATCAAAAACGTATCTTTTAATTTCCTGTTTTTTTCTCTTTAATCCATTTATACCATTTATCCCAAGCTGTAATATATCTTGAGTCTTCCTTATTCCTAAGTTATTGTGTGAGTAGGTACATTTCAGCACAGTCAAGTATTTTCTGAGTAATCAAATTATTTGTTGGCATTTGTTCGCCCTTCCAACATTGTGCCAACACAATTGTTGCCACTGTGATTATATGGAGAATTAAATATTTCATTTCATTTGCATAGTCCCCTTTTAACATTCCCAACAAAAATATTTCAGGTTCGAATTCTAATTGAATACTTGTAATTTCTGTTATCCACAGTCTATTTTTTTTTCACAATATTTTTTTACTTTTTGGGCAGAGCCAACAAGTGTGGAAGAAGGTGCCCCTCATTTTCTTACATTTCCAACACATCGGAGTCATGTTTGGATAAATGTTAGCTAACCTTGAGGGTGACAGATACCACCAATAACACATTTTATATTGATGTTTTTTTATAGATTGCCAATTTTGTTATTTTGTAATTTTGATTCCAAATTTTTCCCAATCATCCAAATTAATATTGTGCCCTACATTCCTTGCCCATGCAATCATTGGGCCTTTAACTATTTCTTCTGCCAACATCTGTGCCAGATGTTGTTGCTTTTTTCAGTTTTTGATATTGTATTTGTTGTCTCTTAATAATCTCTTTGTAATCCATTTTGTATTCAAAGTCAATTTATAATCCACAATGGGGTCTTTCTCCAAATTTCTTTCTCTGAGCTCTTCTATGCCCTAATCCAATAAATTCCAAAGGGGGGAGACTACAAATCCAGTGAGAAAATCAGCAATTTTAAGACAAAATCCAAAAAGAAAGAAAGGATGGGGGAAAATTCAAGAAAGAAAGAAATAAAAATAAAAGTGGTTCATTTTTTTTTTGTTATGCTTAGTGTAAAAAGGTAGAGGAGATAGGAAAAAAGAGGGCACCAATCTCCTTATAAAGTTAAAAAAAGGAAAATCAAAAATTAAAAATTGAGAAAGAGAAAAAGAAAAAAATATAAGAAAAAATATGAGATATAGTAATTTCCACAACGTTGTTCTAGTATTATGTCCCAAGAAGTAAAAAAAAACTCAGGAAGGGTACAGTTTAATTATCCAGTTGTATTCCACCTTATATCACCAGGTCGCACCTGGGTCGGTGCAGTAAGTGGGTGTGGCCAGGTTGGTGTAGATGGCATGGCACTGCTGACTTGGCGCAGCTGAGTTGGCATGGAACAAGTTGCACCGGCTAACTTGACATGGGGACAACTTGGTGCCCCACCAGCTCGCCTCCCCAAACTGCCAGCAGCCAAGAGCACGTGCACACACAAACACACAACTCTTCTGCATTTGGGTACTTTTATAGGCATCCATGCTGGGACGCTGCCAAAAAAGACCGGGCTTGGGGAGAACCACTCCTTTGGTGTACTGGGCACTCACGTGTGCCCATATACACACATACACCCCATTATGAGTTTGGGGACTTTTATCCACAGAGGAAGAAGAGGTCAAAGGAGAGCCAAAGGAGAGGTCCTTCTCCACAAGCCCAGGGATAATTGGCAGCTTCCTACCTCAGGTGTGGATAAAAGCCCCAAGCTTGGAACGGTGGGTGTATGCGGGTGGGTGAGTGCATCACACTGAAGGAGACATCCTGCTCCCCAAGTCCGAACTGGAGCTCTTTTATCAGCTACAGAGGGCTTTCCAGAAGGCCTCTGATGGTGAAATGGAGGCCAAGGGGCGATGCGCACATCAATCCGGACCTCATTTCTCGGCTGCAGAAGACTTTCCAGAAGGCTCTGATGGTGAAATGGAGGCCAGGGGTGATGCGTGCGAGCGGTAGCAAGCAGCCGCAGAAGAAATGGGCCTGCAAGGTGAGGCAGGTGTCGGGCTGTGCAAGGCCTGGTAAGTAGGGCAGCTCCATCCTCCCATCCCCACCCTAGCTTAATTTTTACCTGTGCGCCTCACCCCACCTCCTGCAGACCGGGGTGGGCAGGGTCTTAATGAGGGCTAATTTTGGCGGTAGGGCTTAATTTTAACACATGCGGTGAAAAACACGATAGGGCTTCTTTTCAGGGTGGGTCATATTTTGGGGGAAACACAGTACATACACATGTATACATATACATATAGTATAAAAAGAGAATAGAAAGGTAGCCCACAAAAATATTTAAAAGTATTTAAAAATATTATTAAAAAAGATTGCAGTCTCTGACTATTTGTAATCCACAAAGAATGATAATTGCAGCTCAAGGTAATAAAAGCTTACCATCCAGGGAGCTGCATGAGGGAGGCTGGCCAGGCAAAGCAGGAGGTGGAAGGTGATGCTGCTGCCCATGGAAGCGTGGGGGAAAAAGGTTGTAGGAAGCCAGAGTCCAACTTCTGCCTTGACAGACCTCTGGAAAGGAGGAGGTAGGGGAGCAGCACACCCCGGACCTGGTGAGGGAGGCTTGTTGAGGCAGTCACTCCAGGACCATCACTTCACTTCTCTCCTGACCACTTGGGAACAGCCCAGAGTATGTGAGTTTCCTGAGTTGCCTCTGCACATGGGCAGACCCATGTTTTGGTCTATTGATTTGGTCTATTGACAGGTAAGAATGCTGCCCCAACAAGCCAGCATCCTTACAACACACACTTGGAAACAGGGATTCCCTTTTGAGAAGCTGGGCCAGCCTCCCTTGCATAAGACTGGGATGTGCTGCTTCCCTGCCTCCTCTTCTTCCTCTCCAGAGATCTGTCAAAGCAGAAGTTGGACTCAGAGGAAACTGCTTCCTGCAACCTTTTTCCTCCACACTTCCATGGGCAGGAGCATCACCCTCCGCCTCCTGCTTTGGCTCTTGGGTGGGGGTGGGGGGGGCACTGAAGAGGGAAATGCCAACACTTGGGTGTTCAGGCTTGGGGAGAAGGGTATCTCCTTCAGTGTGGTACGTGCATGCACACACACTCAGAATGGCACTTGGCTGCCAGCAGTTCGGGGAGGCAAGTAGCTGGTAGGGTGCCAAGTAGTTCCCACATAGAGTTAACCAGTGTGACTTGTTCCATTCTGACCCAACCACATCGAGTCAACAGGGCTGAGCCCACTACACAAACCCAGCCATGCCCACCTGGCCATGCCAAGTCAGCAGCGCCTAGCCAACTGCACCGACCCAGCCATGCCAACCCATCCACACTCATCTGTCCACTGTAAGTTGTCCCTTTCCAGCATCTTCCCAGCTCGATTAAAATGTCACGGGGGGAGCCTGGCTACGTTTTTAACAGTACCCATGCAGCTAAAAATAAGAGACCACATAGAGGCTGTCAGCTTTATCGTGAACCTAGGCATGACTGAGCCATTGGTGCTAGGGCTCACATGGCTAAAGAAGTGGAATCCCTCAGTAGACTGGGAGCAAAACTGCTTGAGAGCGTGCAAAAAGCCAGCAGGAGAGAAAGCCGAAGAGAACATAAAGCCAATCCACCACAAGCCACCTATTAAGAAAGTGAAAGTAGAAGACGAAGGAACAGCTTGAGAGGAGGAGGGACTGGTTACGCTGATTCCCAAAGAATACTGGGGTCTGGAGGAAGTGTTTAGTGAGGAGGAGTCAAATGTTTTTCTCCCCTCATTGCCCCACGGACTGTGCCATTAAAATAATTTCTGGGGCTAAACTACTGAAAACCAAGCTTTACTCAACCCCACGGGAATTGGAGGAACTTGAGGCTTTTATTGATAAGAACCTGACTAGGGGATTCATCCAACCAGCAAAATTGCATATGGCTGCCCCTGTGCTCTTCAGAGAGAAGATGGTTCCCTGAGATTAGGCATTGATTATCATGAGCTGAATGCTATTTGCGTGGAGAATATGTATCCCCTACCACTAATGAAAGACATGTTTGAGCACTTAGCCAAGGGGAAATTTTTCACAAAATTGGACTGGAGGGAAGGCTATTACCGGGTTGAACGTGGTGATCTTTTTGACATATATCTCAGTAAATGTAAAGACATTGTTATATAAACAAAAAATCATCAAACAATATATTTATATACAGTACATCTATACAACTATATATATATTTACATTGTAATCTTTGTATCAATTTCTATCTTAGACATTGTTTCAATATAATCTCTTCTTAAATTCTATTTCACATTTTTAGACTTCCTTTCATATCCCTCCAATTATAAAATTTTTCCCATATTGCATAAAATTGCTCCTTCAGTTCTAACGTCATACTATCTAACTCAGCGCAGTGAAAAAAAAATTCTATTATTGCTTCATTGTTCGGTATTCCTTTTAACTTCCATGTTTGGGCAATTAATAATCATGCAGCTGTAATAATATGAATGATTAGGTATATATCTGCTTTTTTGAAATTCTCATTTATTATTCCCAGTAAAAACATTTCTGCTATATAATTTATTTTTAGGTCCAACATTTCTTCTAACCATTGCCATATTTTGTGCCAAAATTCTTGTATTTTCTTGCACTCCCAACACATATGAGAATAGGTGCCCTGTTCTTTCTTTCATTTCCAGCATATAGGTGATTGAGAGCTATACTTTTTGGCTAACCTGGTAGGTGGGAGATGCCATGTCGGGCTCCATGAAGCTCCGTTGCCCGGAAGTGCGGCCGTTGCGTGCAGGCATTGCATTATGCCAGCTGTGAAGGGGACGCCCTGCTGTGGGGGAATCAGGAATCCCCAGCTGTGAAGGGGGATCCCTAGCTGTGAAGTGCGGTGTGGTGCCTGACATTAGGTGCTGTGGGGTGAAATTTTTCCCTTTGTTTGTGGGTGGTTAATTTAGGTGGGGATCGGTATGAGGAAGAGAGGTGATTTAGGTTGCATGGAGAACGGATGGAATAGCCATATTAGGATGGGTAATGGGGATGCAGATTAGAGCAGAGGTAGCTGCGTTTAGGTGGGTGGGGGACTTCAGTAAATAGCGCTGGAAGGCAAATGCTCCCAGTGCTAACCTGGATTGGTTTCAAACCATTCTTGCCAGATGCTGTGTGTGTAGGAGAATAAATAGCTTCAAACCTCAAATGGTTGTTGACTCATGCTTCGTATCTACGATCATCCAGAGTAACATCTGTAATCCAGAGATGCCATCTGTAAAACATCTTAAACAGGTTTTCTTTGTAGGATGTAGCTAATGTAATCTTTTTATTCTGATCCCAAATTTGCTGCCATTGATCCAAATTTATGTTATGGCTGAAATTTCTAACCCAAGTTAACATTGGTTCTTTCACCTGCAGCTGTAATAATATGATTTTATAATCTTGTACATTTTATAATCTAGTAAATAGTTAAACATATATATATAATATATATAAATTTCTTTGTTTCTTCTCTGATCCTAATAATATTTTATCCAACATTGTATCTTGACAATTTATTCTCCATTCTTTTTTATCCCTTTCATATCTGAATTTTACTTGGATGCCCATCATTCCAACATTAAGCCCTGCTGGTTAAGTTCGAGTCTTTGTTTTAATCTTCCTTCATCTGTTAGGTTATCTTTATATGTGATTGCCTTTTTCTGGCTGTAGAGATTCGGATATGATATAGCTTCTGAGAGGGAAAGCCAGCTTGGAGTTTCCATATAATTTTGCAATCTTATTTTATTCCAACTTGAGATTAGAGCTTGTTGGATTTTATGTCTCAAAAAACATTGATGTGTCATATGTCTACCGGGCCACAGAGATGCATGCCAGCCCTGTTGTAAATCATGCCCTTCTAAAAGTAAAAGTCTTTTATTTTCTAAGTTTATCCAATCCTTAATCGATGTTAAAGCGGCCGCTTGAAAGTACAGTTCCCAATCCAGAAAACCTAATCCCACTCTTTCTTTTGCATCTTGTAAATGTTTTAATTTGATTCTTGGTCTTTTACCCTGCCACACAAAATTTAACGTTATTTTATTCAGATCTTTAAAAAAATCCCTAATTTAATCGGTATATTTTGAAATAAAAACAAAATTTTGGGTAGTGTGTTCATTTTAATTGCTGAAATTCTGCCTATTAATGATAGTTGAAGAGTATTCCAATTTTCTAAATCTGTTTTGTCTCAATAAATTCTCATAATTATCCTCTTTAATTATTGAACAGCATGCCAAAATATTAATTCCTAGGTATTTTATTTTTTGTACTATTTGAATATCTAATAGCTTAACAAGGTTTTCTCTTTGTTTGCTGGTCATATTCTTAGTTATAATTTTCATTTTTTCATTATTTATTTTCAAACCAGCTACTTCTCTGTATTCTTCAAGTTTTTCTCATAATATCGGACCTGTTTGTTCAGGGTCTTCCAAGAAAAATACTAAGTCATCAGCATATACTTGTAATTCAAATTTTTCTTTTTTAATTTCTAATCATTTGATCTGTACTTCTTGCCTAATTATTCTCGTTAGGATCTCTAATGTAAATATGAATAGTAACAGGGACAGAGGGCAGCCTTGTCTTGTACCTTTTTGTATGTAGACATTACTTGACTCTCCATTTATTATTATTTTTGAAAGTGTGCCGGTTTGGTGAGAATTTTTTCTTTAAGATTTGAAAGGACACCCTAAGGAAAAGAAAGAATCTATAAAATCTCAGACAGAAGTAATTAAGTGGTGATTTTAAACAGGAAGTCAAATTATTATTTTCTCTTTTTTTGCTGGACTCTTCATATATGATTTTTCACTTTGAAACTGGACTGGTCTTTTTTTCTACCTTTTTCTTTTTTGTCTTTTCTCCTTTTTGTCTTTATAATATTTTAGGCTAGAGATTCCCTTTCAGCCCTTTTTTCTAAACCTTTTTTCCTTTTTAATTAATTTTTATTATATTTTGTTTGGAAAAGGAGGGGGAAAGTGAAAGCAGAGGAAACTTTGTAACACTGCCAACTAGAGGCTTAGAAATATTGTTTCTCTTTTTTTCTCTCAACCAGACAAAGCTGAGAAAGAATTGAGACTTCTTTTCAAGGACTTTGAGCCTGTTTGATAAGATAGGGGGAAGAGCATGGGAGAGTATTATTGCAGGTGCTCTTCTGGGTTTCTATCAGTAGCTGGAGTCTGGTGTTGAAGTTTACAGAAAAAAGACTATAAGACTCTAGAGAAGAGAGTTACAAAACTTAACAAAAGCCTTGGATAACTAAATAAGGTGCAGTGTGCTCTTTTTATTTATTTTTTTAAGCTGGGCTATTTCTTACTTTAACAAACCCCCTCCTTATTAGCTTATTTTCTGTAATAACTATTCAGATCTTTGGCTTTTTGGAACTTGCCTTTGTCTTTTTTTTTTTGCTTTTGGAGTTTAATTTCTACTTTTGTATTCCTTTTTAAAGGACAAGTATTAGGATCAATAATCTCTCTCTCTTTTTTTTAAGGGAGTAGTCCTTTTTCTTTTCCCTCTCTTGTATTTTCTTTTTATTATTTATTTTTAACATTGTTTTTTTGTGTGTGTGTGGCTTCTTTTTATTGTATACCCTTTCATACCTGAGACTTTTTAATTGGATTGAGGTGTTGAAGAACCTGAAGAATTTCTTTTTCTCTTCTTTAGTTTTTATGGTTTTTTTCTTCCTTTTTTGAGTTTTTACTGCTATTTAATCGATCAATTAGATTAAGGTATACAAGAACCCGAAGGAACTTTTTTTTATTTTGCTTCTTTTTTTCCCACTATTTTTACTTGGAATTACAACTGGTTACTACACGAGTGGATTAAGGTCTAGAAGAACCTGAAGATTTTAATTTGTTTGAAATGAGCAGGAAGCTAACAGCCTCTGGTTCCTCAACTTCTACTGCTTCCTCTTCACCATCTGGAGGACAACGCTCAATACAGACGATGTTACAAGAAGAAAAAGAACAAGAAAAGGTGACACTACAGATGATAATGCAAGGAATTCAAAACATACCAGAACAGAGAATACTGAAAAGAGAATAGAAAAAAACTGATGAAAACGTGGAGAATATTCAATAAATGATGATGAAATATGATGAGAGATTCCAAAGAATTGAAGAAGAAGATAAACAAAGAGATAAGAAGATTGGAGATATTGATAGCAGATTAACTGTGGTTGAACAAGATAAAAGTGGGATGCTGAGATGGGAGATGGACAGATCAGAATTTTATCTCAGATTCCAAAACACAGAGGGAGAAAAAGGACAAACCTTAGCTGAGATAATGATAGAAATCCTGGGTGAAGCTTTGGAAATAACCAAAGAGAAGATGATGGATGGAATAGATGAGGTCTTTTGAGTCTTCACAAGATATGCAATGAGAAACAGTCTACCAAGAGAAGTTCACATCAGATTTACAAAGAAAGCCATTAAAACGCAAATATTGCAGGTAGCAAGAGAGAAAACATTGAAATATAAAGACAAGGAGATTGTGGTCCTGAAACAAGTACCCAGAAGTGTGAGAGAGATGAGAATAGAATACCGATTCTTGACTAAAATTCTACTTAAAAAAGAGGTGAATTATAGATAGTTGATTTCGGAAAGTTTAATGTTCACATGGCAGGAATAGAGACACAGAATTGGTTCAATTGAGAAAGCTGAATTAGTTTATACAGAATACTTTGGAGGGAAAAACGAAGAGACAGAAAAAGAAATGTCACTAATTGAATTGAATTGAATTTTATTGGCTTTTCTTTTTTATGTTTTTCTTCTTCCCAATTGGATTATAATTGGCTACCTTATTAAGTGGATTAAAGGAGCTTAAAGATTCTGAGTTACTCAAATGAGTAAGAAAACTTTACCTTCTGGCAGTTCAACTTCTGCTTCTGCTTCTGCATCAACTGGAGGACGGCTATCAATAATGGCGAAGCAAGATAAAGTACAAATGGACCTAACGACGATTATACAAGGAATACAAGAAATCAAAACGAATATTGCAAAGACTGACGAAAAAATTGAAAATTTTCAACAAATGATGGCGAAACATGAGGAGAGACTCCAAAAAATTGAGGAGAAAGACAAACAAAGAGATGAGACAATTGGAAATATTGTTAGCAAATTAACAACGGTGCAACAAGATATAACTGGGATGTTGAAGTGGGAGATGGATAGGTCAGAATTTTATCTCAGATTTCAAAATATAGAGGAAGAAAAAGGACAAGATTTGGCGGCTGTAATGATAGAAATTCTGGCTGGAGCTTTGGAGATAACAGAGGAAAAGATGATGGACGGAGTAGATGAGATATACTGTGTCTTCACAAGATATGCGATGAGGAATAAGCTACCAAGAGAGGTTCATGTCAGATTTACTAAAAAGACTATTAAAACACAAATATTACAAGTGGCAAGAGATAAGGTGTTGAAATACAAAGACAAAGAGATTGTGGTTTTAAAACAAGTGCCCAGAAGAGTGAGAGATGAGAAGAGAATATCGATTTTTGACCAAAAAGTTATTGGAAAAAGAGGTGAATTATAGATGGTTGATCCCAGAAGGATTAATGTTTATATGGCAAGAACAGAGACACAGAATCGACTCAATTGAGAAAGCAGAAACATTCTACAATGAATTTTTTGGAAGAAGAGAAATAGAGACAGAAAAAGAGACCATCTCAACTGAACCTCAAGAAGACCAGATGGGAATGGGGAAAGAAGAAGGTGCGGTAGGTGGACAAATGGAGACCAAAGAACAACGTGAAGTAAGATCTACAAGAACTGTTAGACCTAAATACAAAACATAACCATGGAGGAAAAAAAATGGATTTCTATGAATATAAATGGATTGAACTCAGCTATTAAAAGAAGAAAAATCTTTCATAAATTAGAGAAGTTAAAACTTGATATAATTTGCCTACAAGAAGTACATATTAAAAAACAACATCAACGATTATTGGTATGACCAAAACTGGGGAAAATTTTTACTTCCTTGACTAACTGTAAGAAAAGAGGAGTGGTCCTGTACATTAAAGAAACTATTGCAGCAAAATTGATTTATACTGATGAAGACGGAAGAGTATTAATGGTTGAAATAGTGGATAACAATATAAAAACACTGCTTGTTGCAATTTATGCTCCGAACGATAAACAAGAAGAATTTTATAAAAAGTTACATATGAAATCAATTGGACTGGACCATGTCAATATACTTATGATGGGAGATTTTAATGGAATTGTAGATAATAAATTGGACTATACAGCGATAGCATTAAAACAAAATAGAAAGACTCTCCCTAAATCCTTTTTTAAAATGGTAGATGAATTAAATTTAAAAGATATATGGAGAGAAAGAAATGGTAAAACCCAGCAATATACTTTTTATTCAAATAGACATTTATCATGGTCCAGAATAGATATGATTTGGACTTCATCAGAACTAATATCTAACATTCAAGAAATAAATATAGAAACGGGTATATGGGCAGACCATAATCCAATGACAATTAAATGGAAAGGACAAAGAAGAAGATCTAGATGGACATTAAACAACGCTATCTTAAAGGAAAAAGACTTTATACAATGGATGGGCAAAGAATTGGCTTTCTTTTTCAGTGAAAATAAAAAAGAAGATACTTCAATGCAGAATGTTTGGGATACAATGAAGGCATATGCGAGAGGATTAATGATGGATTATACAAAGAAAAAGAATATTAGGAAGAGGCAAACTATTAAAGCTTTAGAAGATGATTATAAAAAACTGGAAAAAGAATTGCAGAATATGCCACAGAAAAAAGATATTAAATTCAAAATGGATATAATTAAACATAAGATGGGTCAGGCAGAGAAAGAAGAATTGGCACAGAACTATTTTGAAGATGCAAACAAACCAGGTAGATGGCTAGCATACAAATTGAGAAAGGAGAAAGAATCTAGGAAAATAGTACAGTTAATAGATGATCAAGGCCAAATGTGTTATGGTAATAAGGAGAAAAAGACAATTATCTGAGACTTTTATGGACAATTATATAAGCAGGAGGATTTTGATAAGGAAAGAATTAAGCTTTATCTACAAAATGCTAACCTACCTAAGATATCTGAAGAGACTGAAAAAATGTTAGAAAGTACTATAACAATGATGGAATTAATGGAAGCATTTAATAGGCAGAATAATGGAAAAGCACCAGGCCCAGACGGGCTCCCGGCAGAATTTTATAAAACATTACAAGAATCGTTGAGCACTCCACTGTTAGAAGTTATGAATGAAGCCATGTTAAATAAGAAAATACCCAAAACATGATCAGAAGCTTATATCACACTTATTCCAAAAGAAGGGGCCGATCCATCACAAATTAAGAACTATAGACCTATTTCTTTACTGAATGCAGATTATAAAATTTTTGCTTCCATCTTGGCAGAAAGGCTCAAAAGATACCTAAATAACTTTATTCATCCTGACCAGAATGGATTCCTGCCAAAGAGACAAATTAGGGATAATATGAGGGTAATTCTGGACACCTTGGAATATTACGAGGCGCATCCTGAAAAACAAATGGCTTTTGATATTTTTAGATGCCCAAAAGGCATTTGATAATGTGAACTGGAGATTCATGTTTTGGTTATTGGAACAGATGGGCTTTGCTAGAAAATTTATTCAAGCAATAGAAGCCATATATGACAAACAAACGGCGAGAGTGATGATAGAGGGAGATTTTACAGATTCTATTAATATAAGAAAAGGCACAAGACAAGGTTGCCCATTATCACCTTTGTTATTTGTATTGACTTTGGAAGTGCTGAATAGAAACATTAGAGAGGATCCAAATATAAAAGGAATGAAAATTAAGGAGGAGGAATTTAAATTGCAAGCCTTTGCGGATGTTTTGGTTTTTATTTTGGAAGATCCTCTAGGAACAGCTTTAAAGCTACTGGAAAAGATAGAGATGTATGGTGAGATGGCGGGTCTGAAAATAAACAAAGATAAAACAAAGATCTTGACAAAGAATATGTTATTAAAACAAAGAGATGAACTGGCAGATTTATTGAATATTTTACCCAGAATTTTATATTTGTTCCAAACCATACCAATCAGGCTTGGTAAAGATTACTTTGAAGAATTAAATAAAATTGTGTTGAAGTTTATATGGCAAGGTAAGAAAGCCAGAATAAAATTAAAACTTCTACAAGATGCTAGAATTAGAGGAGGATTTGGCCTTCCGAATTGGGAGTTGTACTACCAAGCTGCAAATTTAATGTGGGTTAAAGATTGGATAACATTAAGAAAGACTAGATTGTTGACATTAGAAGGGCATGATTTATTACTGGGATGGCATGCTTTTCTGTGGTATAAGGGAACTAAATCGCAGGGCTATTTTAGAAGGCATTATATAAGGGAGTCTTTATGGTTGAATTGGGAGAAAATTAAGAGAAAATGTCATTTGAAAATCCCAGTCTGGTTATCAACTACTGAAGCCTTTTCTTATCCTATAATATATGAGAAGGAACAAACAGGGGAAATATTGGATGAAAAGAGTGAACTTAAAACAATGCAAAAACTAGAAGAACGAGGCATAAAGATGAATTGGTTTTCATATGCGCAAATACATTCAAGGTATCTTATAGATTCTAAAGTGGAGGGATTTTATGATAAATTGACTGATTTAGACAGGATCTTGACAGGTACTGATGAAAAAGTGATTAAAAAATTATACAGTTATTTGTTGGAAATTTTATTAGAGGAGGAAAAAGTTAAAGAAACGATGATTGTTTGGGGGAAGAATTTTGGATATGGGATTGATTTGGAGAAATGGGAAAAACTGTGGTCTCAAAATTATAAAATGACAATGTCAACAGCTTATAAAGAAAACTTGTATAAGATGTTTTACAGGTGGCATTTTCCCCCGACAAGAATTGCAAGAATGTTTAAGAACAAATCTGAAAAGTGCTGGAAATGTCATCAGATACCTGGCTCATACTACCATATGTGGTGGACTTGTGAGGACGCTAGAAAATACTGGACTGATTCGCATATGGTTGGAAAAAATGACAAAGACACATACAGACTTGAAACCAGAGATTTTTTTATTGGGAATCTTACCTGATATATATAATAAAAATTTGAAGTATTTGATTGTAAATATATTAACAGCGGCTAGGATTGTATTTGCTAAAAACTGGAAGAGTGAGAAAACTCCATCAGAGGAAGAAATTATTAAGAAAATATTGGATTGTGCTGAAATGAGTAAATTGACATTTGAAATTAGAGAACAAGAAGATAAACAATTTTATGAAGTTTGGGATCTTTTTTATCAATGGTTAGATAATAAAACATAATAATAGAACATTCAGATTTAGCATAAAAATTTTTTTTTCTTTTTTTTTATATTATATTTATAAAACATTATCAAGATAGATTTGGTATGATTTTTATTGCAAAATAAACTAAGTAAACTATAGTTATCTCGTTAAAATATGAATTAACAAAATTATAGATCAATGATTTTTTTAGTGATGATATTAGGTTATACAATTATTGATTGATAATATGAGCTATTATGTAATATAATTATATTAGTGACTAGGAAATGGATGCACAAAAAAAAAGTGGTAAACAAACCGATGCACTGTTTGTAAATTTATGAAGAAGGATGATATTTTTATGTTTTATGTGGTATGTCTATGTTGTTTTGTTGTTAAAATAAAAAACTTTTTTTTTTTAAAAAAAAGAAATTACAAGTATTCAATTAGAATTCAAACCTGAAATATTTTTGTTGGGAATGTTAAAAGGGGACTATGCAAATGAAATGAAATATTTAATTCTCCATATAATCACAGTGGCAACAATTGTGTTGGCACAATGTTGGAAGGGCGAACAAATGCCAACAAATAATTTGATTACTCAGAAAATACTTGACTGCGCTGAAATGGACCTACTCACACAAAAACTTAGGAATAAGGAAGACTCAAGATATATTACAGCTTGGGATAAATGGTATAAGTGGATTAAAGAAAAAAAAACGGGAAATTAAAAGATATGTTTTGATGAATGGAGTCGTTAAATTAAGAATGTTTACCAAATAAGAAACGAATAGTAGTAAAATTATTACCCAGAAAAAAGTACACCGTCTTAGTTGATTAGAAGCATATGTTTTATATGTTTATTGATTATGTATTTGTATATATAGATTTTGTCTACAACGTAAGGTTGTATTCAATGTATTGTACATAGTGTTTTTCTTTTTTAATCTCTAATAAAGTTTTCTTTTTCTTTTTTTTTAAAAAAGAAGGATTTCAGAAGTATTTTTCTATTTTTGGGGTTGGGATTCTGTGTTGAGTAATCCAAATCCGTTTCTACTATTGCATTAAAATCTCCCATGATACATAGGTTGTCATATTCCAATTCTTCAATTTTCTGGTGCAGTTGTGGACTTCTCTGGGTAGTTTATTTCTCATTGAATATCTTGTATAAACTCGGAACACTTAATCTATTCCATCCCTCATTTTCTCCTTGGATATCTCCAAGGCACATGCCAGAATTTCTGTCATTATTTCAGCCAGGTTCTCCCCCTTTTCTTCCACGATGTTTTGGAATCTGAGGTAAAAATCTGCCTGGTCTATATCCCATGCCAGTGTTCCACTTCCTTTGTCTTGTTCGACAACTGACAATCAACTATCAATTTCACCATTTTTCTTATCTCTCTGGTCACCTTTTTCTTCTATCTTTTGGAATCTTTCTTCATTTTTCATCTTTCGTTGTATAGACTCATTTTTTTTTCATCTGTTTTCACTGTTCTATCTTCTGTTCTTTGTATCGCTTGCATTACCATTTGTAGTGTGACTTCCTTTTCTTTTTCCTTCTCTTTTTCTCTTTCCTTCTCCTGTTGCAACATTGTATGTATTGATCGTTGACCACCAAGTGGGGAAGAAGATGTACGGATTGATGAGCCCGTGGCAGTTGTCTTCCTCATTTCAGCTTAAACAGGAATCTGTTTGAAGAAAGGGAAAAATAGCTTGTACTACCAATAATCAATCTTCAGGTTCTTCTTTACCTCAATCCAATTAAAAATTGGGAAAATTAAAATTAAGAAAAAATAGTGCTGTAAAAATTAAAATTAAAAATAGGAGCTCAACTTCCTAGAGGCACATGTCAGCCTTCAAGATCTTCTGCTACTGCTTTGCATCTTTTGGCTGCCATAAGTAACGGGGGGAGGAGGGGGGAATTGTCTGGGAAGAGAGCTGGAGGTGTTAAATTCTTGTGTTGTGTAAATGAGGAGTGCGGGGGGAGTATAAATTCCTGCTTTTAGGTTTCTATTTCTCGGTTAGCTTTCTTTTCTCTGCGCAGCTGCAAATCTTTATCAAAATATGCCAAGGTCAACGGACATAGGCCTCATCACCACCTGAAGATGTCCACATGATCATATCCAGAACTTTTAATTGGAAGAATCTTTTGAACTATGGGGGGTGGGAACAATTCCATCACTTTGTATATGTGATCTGCGCGCCTAATTTCTCAGATTCAGAATTTTACCTGATGCTACCATTTCATTTTTCAGTAAAAGAATTATTTTCTCTAATCTATGGAGTCTAAGTATTTCTTTCTTGGATTTTGAATGGAGCACAGACTGACATTATTCTGAATCTCATCACCAGCCCACCCGGAGAAAATATCCAGTTTTCTTCCGAAGGGGTTTGATATCATGTCATCTCCAGCTAGTGATCAGGAGGATCTGGGAGCTGGGGGGGGGGGGGGCAATCGTTGCTGATACCGGAGGTGCCAGCAGCTGAATTGCTAGCCGACCTTACTCTGGAAGAGGTTCCAGCTGAGAAGCCCAGATGGTCGTTGGGTGTTGGCTGGAGGGATCCCGAAGAGCCCCCCCCCTTCCTGGAATCACCATTTCCCGATGGCGTGGGAGAGAGGAGCCATGGCAAGAGAGGGAGAAGAGAGAATTGTTACTGGATCAAGCCAGGCAGCTCCTCAATGAAGCTTTCGGACAGCCCCACGTCGCTCCAAGGTATGAAGAGGAAGGGGGAGCAAGTTCAGCCAGAGGCAGCCAAGCTGCCCCCACCCCCATAATTCAGCCTGTGCCAGCGCAGCAGCCAGCTGCAGCCCCAGGGCCCCCAGCGGGAGGTGTGATCCCTAGAAGACGCAGAGTCCTCAAGCTGCCTCCGTTAGAAGTGAAATTTGGGGGAAATCCTAAAGACTTGGGTTTCTTCCTAGCACAAGTTTGGAGCTATATGGAAGAATACAGGGAAGAGTTCACCTCAGAAGCAGCCAAAGTTAGATGTGTTACCAGGGCCCTGGAGGGAATAGCTGCAGAGTGGATGGTGACTTTGTATAATGATAACTCCCCCCAACTGCTGAACTATAACGTATTCATGACTGCGCTGTGGGCAAGATTTGAGGACCCACTAGCGGAGCGAAAGTCCAGAATCAGGATGAAAACCATAAATCAAGGGAGGAGGTCAGTGGCCCACTACACCCAAGAGTTTAGACAGCTGGCATGCCATATCCAAGGCTGGTCCCAGGGAGCCCTGATAGAAGCCTACAAAGATGGTCTAAATGAAGACGTATACCAGATGTGTATTTCCAGAAGGGACCCCAATGAACTGCAGCTGTGGTACTTGCTGGCAGAAGAAGTGGAAATAGATTTGACCCGAAGCAGATGCAGGGGGGGCTCTGGATGGAGCAAGCCGCCCCCCCCACGCTTCCAAGAGGCCCCTAAGCCTCCGAAGGGAGGAGTGATGGCAAGACCCAAATCCACTGCCTGTTTTCGATGTGGGAAGGAGGGCCACCGGATTGTGGACTGCAGGGTCAAGCTGGATCCAAAGGGGGCGCAGAGAGGAGGAAGGAAACCTGAAAATCCCTGAGCCAAGCCTCGCGAAACTGCGCTAAAGATGGGGGAGGTTGTAGAGGTCACCCCTCCGGCAGGAGAGGAGCTGGGACCTCCGACTTTCCTTGAAAAGAGTGATTCCGACTCGGAAGACGACTTCCTGGTAAGTCCAAACAAGGGCCCCATGACCATTCCAGTAAAATTAAGGGTACCCACTTCAGGGACCGAAGGGGAGATGTTAGCCTTGCTAGACTCTGGGTGCACGAGATGTGTAATCAACATGAAAGTAGTTGAGGAGATGGGCATCAGACTGAGAACTTTAGAAATTCCCATAGCCTTTTGCCAATTGGATGGATCAGTGGCGGGGGTTGCCCTGCACGCTTCATAAAGGAACCCCTAGAGATGACCATGGGGGAGCATAAAGAGACTTTGTGTTTTATTGTGGCCCCTGGAATGGAGCAACCGTTAATACTAGGATTGCCCTGGCTCCGCAAGTGGAATCCCCATGTGAACTGGAGGAAAGGGTCGTTGCGCATACGCACCAATCAGCGACCGGAAGGGGAGGGGCGATCCCAGCAGAAGTTTCAGAACCCAGTTGAGCTAGCCTCCACAGGTACCGAAAACTTGGAGGGGGAGGAAAAAATTCCAAAAGAATATTGAGACTTAAAAGAAGCGTTCAGCGAAAAGGCTTCAGATGAGCTTCCCCCTCATCGGTCAACAGATTGTGCTATTGAAATTCTGCCTGGGGTGACTCTCCCGAAACTGAAGTTATATTCAATGACACCACGGGAATTGGAAGAGCTGAGATCGTTTATCGATAAAAATTTGAAACGTGGTTTCATCCAACCCACTAGACCTTGGGTAGCAGCCCCAGTGTTGTTCCGTGAAAAGAAAGATGGCTCCAAGCGTTTGGTAGTGCACTATAGAAACCTGAACGCAATTTCTGTGGAAAACGTGTACCCCCTCCCCCTGATGAAGGACATGTTAGCCCACCTGGCTAAAGGGAAAATTTTCACAAAGCTGGACTTGAGAGAAGCGTATTACCGAATCCAAATTAAAGAAGGGGATGAGTGGAAAACCACTTTTAATTGCCCGATGGGTTGTTTCCAGTTCAATGTTATCCCCTTTGGCCTACAGGGGGCTCCAGCCATATTCATACAGATGATCAATCAGGTGCTACACGAAGATTTATACAAGGGGGTTTTGGTTTACCTTGTGACATCCTTATCTACACAGAAACTCGGGATGAACATGTGAGACTGGTGCGTTCAGTGGTACAGAAACTGCAAGCCGCTAAATTGTAAGCTAAACTGTCCAAATGTGAGTTCCATCAAGAGAAGATCAACTACTTGGGGTATCGCATTTCGCACGAGGGCATTGAAATGGATCCAGGGAAGGTACGGGCTGTGTTGGAGTGGGCTCCACCGCACAACTGAAAACAGCTTCAAAGCTTCTTAGGATTTGCCAACTTTTACCGGCAATTCATCCCGTCTTTTGCTAAGATAGCAATGCCTATCACCAATCTCTTAAAAACCAAGGGGGAGGTGAAACCAAAGCCTAGCAAACCGCTGGAGTGGTCCATGGAATGCCAAGCCGCCTTTGAAAAGCTGAAGCGACTGTTTGCTGCAGAACCAGTGCTAAAGCACCCGGACATGGATGCCCCGTTCGTGATCCAAGCCGATGCAAGCGATGTGGCAGTTGGAGCGGTCTTACTTCAAATCAATGAAAAGGGAACTCTACAACCCTGTGCCTACACCTCCCGTAAACTGACTGAAACCAAGAGGAGGTGGGCCATCTGGGAAAAGGAAGCTTTTGCAGTTCGCTGGGCTCTGTTGACATGGAGACATTTCTTGGAAGGAGCGAAACACCCGTTTGAGGTATGGACTGACCATAAGAATTTGGAGGCCTTAAAAACGCCTCGAAAACTGTCTCCTAAACAAGTTCAGTGGGCCCAGTATTTTAAGCGGTTCAACTTTTCACTGAAGTACATCCTGGGGCGGGAGGAATTTTATGGCAGATGCTTTGTCTAGACTGCCTCAATATAACAGTGTTCGTCAGGAAGTGATACGGCCGATTGTTTCAACCAAACAGCTAGCCGCCCCGATGGTCACTAGAGCGCAAAAGAAGAAACAAGAAGCGGATTTGTTGAGTGATTTGACGGCGCAATTAAAGGAAGCCCTAAAACTGGATGAGTGGTTCCTGGCGCATTCGAATAACTGTACAGTTAGAGATGGGTTGGCCTGGATGGGAGCGAAGCTGTATGTACCAGAGACATTGAGAAGCCAAATATTGCAACAGGCCCATGACTCTAAAGTGGCTGGTCACTTTGGATTCGTGAAGACCTTACACCTTGTTAAGTGACAATTCTGGTGGCCTACGTTGAAAAAGGACATTGAGACTTATGTGGCTAGCTGCTCAGTTTGCGCCTCAGCAAAAAGGCCTCCTGGTAAGCCAGCAGGGCTATTACAAAATGTGGCCAGGCCAACAGCTCCTTGGAAGGAAATTTCTATGGACTTTATAGTAGTTACCCGAGAGCACTGGACACACGGTTATTCGGGTAGTAACTGATTTGTTTTCCAAACAAGCGCATTTCATACCTTGCTCTAAGATTCCCTCGGCAAAATCGTTGGCTAAACTATTTATACTACATATCTATAGACTGCATGGCATTCCTGAATGTATAATTTCTGACCGAGGGGTTCAATTCACTTCGAACTTTTGGAGGGAATTCCTGAAGTTAATAGGCTCTGCCCAGGGTTTAAGCTCCGCCCACCCCCCCCAAACCAATGGGGCCTGTGAGAGAACTAACGCAGTGTTAGAACAATACCTCAGATGTTACATAAATTATCAACAGGATAATTGGGCTGACTTATTGCCATTTGCTGAGGTGGCATACAACAATTCTGTCCATAGTAGTACTGGGTTCACCCCCTTTAAAGTGGCGTCGGGACAAGACTTTGTACCCATACCTGAGCTTCCTGGTGAAAGACCTAACATCCAGTTGCTAGACGAATGGATATCTCAACTCCAACTTAACTGGCCAGTTGCCCGTAAAGCATTAGATGATGCACATCAATCTCATAAGAAGTTTGCAGATAAAAAGAAAACTCCACAGAAGACCTATCAAGTGGGTGACAAAGTTTTCCTGTCCACCAAATACTTACAAACCACTCAAAAGTCGAAGAAACTTGGTCCTAAATATGTAGGTCCTTTCACGATTGAACGGATCGTAAATCCTGTCACAGTCCAGTTGACACTACCAAAAACTCTTCGATGAATTCATCCGGTTTTCCATGTTAGTTTGTTGAAACATGAACACACCTCTGGTCTGAGACCAACCCAGACTGATCCTCCTATACCATTGCTGATTGAAGGTAAACAACATTTTTTTTTTATAAAAGTTTTTGTTTTTTAACATACAAACAAACAGACAAAACATAAAAACATCAGCTCCCCCATATTTATATACAAACAGTGAGTCGGTTGGTTCATCAGTTTTGTGCGTTCACTTCATAGTCACAATTACAATTACCTTATATAATAACTCTTATTGTCAATACAAACTTATAAATCATCATATCATTATTAAAAAAAAAAGAAGTTTGACTATACTTTTATTCGATCATGCCTTTGTGAGATAACTATATTTTAAGTAATTTATTCTAAAACAAATCATATAATCGTGCCAGTTCTATCCTAAATAAGAAACAAAAAAAAAACCATTATATAAATATAATATCCAATACCAAAAAAGAGAAAAGAAAAATAAATTCAATATTATTCCTTATTATCTAACATTTCAAATATTCTATTTTTGTATTTCATCATTCAGCCATTGATAGAAAAGATCCCAAATTATATAAAATTGTTTATCTTCTTGCTCTCTGATTTCAAAAGTCAATCTACTCATCTCAGCACATTCCAATATTTTCTTTATAACTTCTTCCTGCAATGGAATTTTCTCATTTTTCCAATTCTTTGCAAATACAATCCTAGCCGCAGTCAATACATTTACAATCAAATATTTCAACTCTTTACTATAAACATCTGGTAAGATTCCCAATAAAAAAAACTCCGGTTTCAAGTCTATGTGCTTCTTTGTCATTTTTTCCAACCACATGTGGATTTTAGTCCAATATTTTCTAGCATCCTCACAAGTCCACCACATATGGTAGTATGAACCAGGTTTCTGATGACATTTCCAGCATTTTTCGGATTTGTTCTTGAACATTCTTGCTATCCTTGTCGGAGGAAAATGCCACCTGTAAAACATCTTATACAAATTTTCTTTATAGGCTGTAGACATTGTCATTTTATAATTTTGCAACCATAATTTCTGCCATTTCTCTAAATCAATCCCATATCCAAAATTCCTCCCCCAGGCAATCATAGTTTCTTTAACTTGTTCTTCCTCCAGCTTAATTTCCAATAAGTAACCATATAATTTTTTAATCACCTTTTCATCAGTACCCATCAAAATCTTATCTAAATCAGTTTGTTTATCATAAAATCCCTCTGTTATGGAATCCTCATGATACTTTGCATGTATTTGCAAATATGAAAACCAATTCATCTGTATACCTTGTTCCTCTAATTTTTGTATCGATTTAAGTTCACCCTTTTCATCTAGTAATTCCCCATAGCTAACTGTTTGTTCCTTTTTATAAATTATAGGGTAAGAAAACGCTTCTATCGTCGATAACCAAACTGGAATTTTCAAATAACATTGTTTTTTTGTCTTCTCCCAATTTAACCACAGAGACTCCCGTATATAATTTCTTCTAAAATACCCCTGTGTTTTGGTTCCCTTATACCATAAAAAAGCATGCCAACCCAGCAACAAATCATGACCTTCTAATGTCAACAATCTAGTTTTCCTTAATGTTATCCATTCTTTAACCCACATCAAATTTGCAGCTTGGTAGTACAACTCCCAATTAGGCAGGCCAAACCCTCCTCTGGTTCTGGCATCCTGTAGAAGCTTTAACTTTATCCTTGCTTTCTTGCCTTGCCATATATACTTCAAAACAATTTTGTTTAAATCCTCAAAATAGTCTTTTCCAAGCCTAATTGGTATTGTTTGGAACAAAACTAAAATTCTGGGTAGAATATTCATCTTAATTGTTGAAATCCTTCCTATTAATGACAATTGTAGGTTTTCCCATTTCTTCAGGTCTTGGGCTATCTGTTGTTTAAGTTTAATATAATTGTTCTCCTTTAATGTACTACATCTTGATGTCAAATATATCCCCAAATACTTAACCTTATTTGTAACTTGGATTTTTAACAATTCTGCCAGTTCTTCTCTTTGTCTTAGCAACATATTCTTTGACAAAATCTTTGTTTTATCTTTATTTATTTTCAGACCAGCCACCTCCACATATGACTCTATCTTTTCCAACAGCTTCAAGGCTGTTTCTATAGGATCTTCCAAGATAAAGACTAGGTCATCTGCAAAAGCTTGTAGTTTAAATTCTTCCTTTTTAATTTTCATTCCTTTTATAGTTTTATCTTCTCTAATATTTCTATTCAACACTTCCAAAGTCAATACAAATAGCAAGGGAGAAAGAGGACAACCTTGTCTTGTGCCTTTTCTTATACTAATAGGATCTGTGAATTCTCCCTCCATCATTACCATAGCTGTTTGCTCATTGTAAATTGCTTCTATTGCCTGAATAAATCTTCTAGCAAAGCCCATCTGTTCCATTAAAAGTAACATAAATCTCCAATTCACGTTATCAAATGCCTTTTGGGCATCTAAAAATATCAAAGCCATTTGCTTTTCAGGATGCGCCTCATAGTATTCCAAGGTGTCCAAAATTATTCTCATATTGTCTCTGATTTGTCGCTTTGGCAAGAACCCATTTTGGTCTGGATGAATAAAGTTGTTCAAGTACTTTTTAAGTCTTTCTGCTAATATTGAAGCAAAGATTTTATAATCTGCATTTAATAAAGAAATTGGTCTATAATTCTTGATTTGAAGTAGGTCCGCCTCCTCTTTTGGAATAAGTGTAATATAGGCCTCTGACCATGTTTTAGGTATCATCTTTTTTAACATAACTTCATTCATAACTTCTAACAATGGAATACACAGTGATTCTTGAAAGGTTTTATAAAATTCTACAGGAAACCCGTCTGGACCTGGTGCCTTTCCATTATTTTGTTTCTTAAGTGCTTGGCTTAACTCCATCATTGTTATATTGCTTTCTAGCATTTCTTCAATCTCTTTAGGTATCTTAGGTAGATTTGCATTCTGCAGGTACTGTTTAACTTTCTCCTCATCAATATCTTCTTTCTTATATAAATGTTTGTAAAAATCATGAATAATTTCTTTTTTCTCTTTGCTGCCATGACAAGTTTTACCTTGGTCATCTATTAACTGCGATATTTTCCTCGACTCTTTCTCCTTTCTCAACTTATATGCTAACCATCTACCTGGCTTATTTGCATCTTCAAAATAATTCTGTTTAGCATTCCTAATTTTCTGTGCCAGTTCTTCTTTCTCTATTAGGTCCATTTTATGCTTAATTATATCCAGTTTCAGTTTAACATCTTTTTTCTGTGGCATTTGCTGCAGTTCTTTTTCGAGTCTTTTATATTCATCCTCCAAGGCTTTAAAAGCTTGCCTTTTCCTAATATTCTTTTTTCTTGTGTAGTCTATTATCAAGCCTCTAACATAAGCCTTCATTGTATCCCAAACATTCTGTATTGAAGTATCTTCTTTTCTGTTTTCTTTAAGAAAAAAAACCAATTCTTTCTCCATCCATTGTGTAAATTCTTTCTCCTTTAAAATAGTATTATTTAATGTCCATCTCGATCTTTTTTTTTGTCCCTTCCATTTGATTGTCAATGGATTATGATCAGCCCAAGTACTTGTTTCAATATTTACTTCTTGAACGCTAGATATTAAGTCTGTTGAGATCCAGATCATGTCAAGTCTGGACCATGATAAATGTCTATTTGAATAGAACGTATACTGCTTAAGTTTAACATTTCTTTCTCTCCATATATCTTTTAGAGTTAATTCATCTATCATTTTAAAAAAAGATTTAGGAAGAGTTTTTCTATTATACTTTGCTGCTGTTGCAATATGATCAAGTTTATTGTCCACGATTCTGTTGAAGTCTCCCATCATAATTATATTAACATAGTCCAGTCCAGCCATCTTTGTATGTAATTTTTTATAAAATTCTTCCTGTTTATCATTCGGGGCATAAATTGCAGTCAAAAGTATCTTTCTATTATTGTCCATTATTTCCACCATTAATATTATCCCATCTTCATCTGTATAAATCAGTTTTGCTGGGATAGCCTCTTTGATATATAAAACCACCCCTCTTTTCTTACATTGAGTCAAAGAAGTAAACAATTTCCCTAATTTTGGTTGTACTAACAATTGTTCATGTTGCTTTTTAATATGTACTTCTTGTAGACAAATTATATCAAACTTTAGTTTCCTTAATTTATGGAAAATCTTCCTTCTCTTAGCAGCTGAATTCAGTCCATTTATATTCATTGTAATCAGTTTTTTCTCTTCCATGGTTATATTTTATATTTAGATTTAACCACTCTCGTGGGTCTTGATTCACGCTGATCTTTAATATCCACCTGTCCACCTACTGCACCTTCTTCTTTTCCAATCTCCATTTGTTCCTCTTGAGGTTCAATTAATGAAACCTCCTTTTCTGCCTCTCCTTCTCTCCCTCCAAAAAATTCTGTGTGGAACAGTTCTGCTTTCTCAATTGAATCAATTCTATGTCTCTGTTCCTGCCATGTGAACATCAGTCCTTCTGGGATCAGCCATCTGTAGGTCACCTCCTTTTTCAATAACATTTTGGTCAGAAATCGATATTCTCTTCTCATCTCTCTCACTCTTCTAGGTATTTGTTTTAAGACCAAAATTTCTTTACCTTTATATTTCAATGTCTTCTCTCTTGCCACTTGCAAGATTTGTGTCTTCATGAATTTTTTAGTAAATCTAATATGGACTTCTCTGGGCAGATTATTTCTCATCGCATATCTTGTAAAGACTCGATATATCTCATCTATTCCATCCATCATCTTCTCTTCTGTTATTCCCAAAGCGTCCACCAAGATTCCTATCATTATCGCAGCCAAATCTTGTCCTTTTTCTTCTTCTATATTTTGAAATCTAAGATAGAATTCTGACCTATCCAACTCCCACTTCAACATCCCACTTTTTTCTTGTTCGATCACTGTTAATCTATTATCAATATTTCCAATCTTCTCCTCTCTTCGTTTGCCCCCTTCTTCGACTTTTTGAAGTCTCTCCTCATACTTTGCCATCATCTGTTGAATACTTTCCACTTTTTCCTCCGTCCTCCCTGTTCTTTGTTCAATGGTATCTGTTTTTATCTTAAGATCTTGAATTCCTTGCATAATCATCTGTAAAGTTACTCTTTCTTGTTCTTTTTCTTTATCTTGCTTTAACATTGTCTGAATTGAACGCTGTCCAGATGGTGGGGAGGCAGAAGTAGACACAGAGGCACCCGAAGATATGTTTCTTACTCATTTTAAATGGTTCCAGCTCTTCAAGTTCTTTCAAATTTTAATCCAAAAAAAAGTAGCCAATTATAATCCAAAATGAAAAAGCCAATAATAAAAAAAAAACAATAATAAGAGAAAAAGAAGAAAAAAGAGAAAAGGAAAAAGAAAAAGAAAGGGCAAAAAAAGAGAAAAGAAGAAAAAATTCTTCAAGTTCTTCCTGACCTTAATCCAATTAAAAAGTAATCCACAAGAGAAAATAAAAATAAGAATAAAAACCCAGTAATAATAATAATAAACAAGACCAAAGCCAAAAAGAAGAAAAAGAAAAAAAAAGAAGCAAAAACGTGAAGGTGAACAACATTTTGAAGTTAAAGAAATTTTGGACTCTCGGAAGTGGAGGGGTTGCCTCCAATACCTCGTAGCTTGGAAACATTTCCCTTCTTCCCAAGCTGAGTGAGTCAATGAGAAGGATGTTAGAGCCCCTAAGCTGATCAAAGACTTTCGCACAAAATATCCTGACAAACCCTAGAAATGTATTTGATTGGTAATCAGTATCTTTTATGTTTTTCTTTTCTCTCTTGCAGGACTAAGGTCTTTTTTCTAGGAGGGCCGAATGTCAGCCTTCAAGATCTTCTGCTATTGCTTTGCATCTTTTGGCTGCCATAAGTAACGGGGGGAGGAGGGGGGAATTGTCTGGGAAGAGAGCTGGAGGTGTTAAATTCTTGTGTTGTGTAAATGAGGAGTGCGGGGGGAGTATAAATTCCTGCTTTTAGGTTTCTATTTCTCGGTTAGCTTTCTTTTCTCTGCGCAGCTGCAAATCTTTATCAAAATATGCCAAGGTCAACGGACATAGGCCTCATCACCACCTGAAGATGTCCACATGATCATATCCAGAACTTTTAATTGGAAGAATCTTTTGAACTATGGGGGGTGGGAACAATTCCATCACTTTGTATATGTGATCTGCGCGCCTAATTTCTCAGATTCAGAATTTTACCTGATGCTACCATTTCATTTTTCAGTAAAAGAATTATTTTCTCTAATCTATGGAGTCTAAGTATTTCTTTCTTGGATTTTGAACGGAGCACAGACTGACAGCCCCCCCCCCAAAAGAATATAAAAACTTCCTTTTCAAAGTTATAAAATTAATCCACTGGTCATCCAAAAGGGAATGAAAAGAGGAGAAAAAAAAATCCAAGAAGCAAGGTAAGGAGAAAAAGTAACAAAAAAAGTTATAATCCGACAGGCTGAGGCCTAGATAGTAATTAAAAACAAAACCAGAAAGCCCAGGCCTGGCATGGCTACCGGCCAAAACAAAAAACAAAAACATCACACTTGAGAAAGTTTTGACACAAAGCAAGTCACTGCCACTGTACAATGTTCAAAACACCAGCAAAATATAATCCAAGGTCACCACAATCTTTTCTCTTCCAGCTTCAGTCTCCAGCCGTTGAGATTTTACAAGAGCAACACCTGTATAAACATTTCTTCAGTGCTTAGCTCTCTCTCAACCAGATGTAAACAATCTTTCTGGGAAATTTTCCCCCACTGTTAACTAAAAAGAAACAAGAAAAACAAAAAAACAAGAATTGGACCTCTAGATGGCAGTGTTACCTTGTTTGGCTTAACTTTCACTTCCTTTTTACAATGTAACCAGGGTGAAAAGAAGTTTCAAAAGGAGTTCTAATATATAAAATCCCTTTTCAAAAAGAGAGAAAGAACATAAAAACAACACCGAAAAAAATTCTCCTTAAAAAAAACATTAGTAATTGTCTTTCAGAAATTTTTAAAGTCCAGTCCAGTTAAAAAAAAAAAATTCTTTTAATCTAAAGCGTTTCTTAAAAAAACCCTTATTTTAAACAGACAAACTATTTTCTCCACCGCTATTACGTCTTCTGTCTTCAATCTTATTTCCTTTCCTTCTTAGGGTGCTCTCTTGTCAAAGGTAATTTTTAAAATCTCACCCAGAGCCAACACACTTTCTTTCTTCTTCCTTTCCAGAGCTGTCCCAACTTTCAGCAGCTTCAATGGCCGCTTCCACCTCAGCTGGTTTGGAAAGCTTCTCTCCTGGATCAACCAGGGACTTTGCGATGTCCCTGGGATTGGCAGGATGTGCTCTCCTCGTTCACCATCTCTTTGGGACGGTTTACGTCCAGTCGGACTGTCCAGCTGCGGGGATATCGGCGTTGGTCTTGGATCCCAGAGATCCTTCGTCCATCTCGTCGCGACATCAGCCCCGCCCTCCCGAGGGTGCTCCCATTTGGCATTTCTCTTAATGGATGCATTTTATTTTCCTTTCTAGTTCTGGATCTAGTAACAGCTCCTAAGGATGAAGCTGGCTAGCTGTCAGCACCCTCCTCCATAGAAGTCAGCTCCTTTTTTAGCTCTCTATACTGTTTTACTGCTGGTAAATCATCCCCCTCTGCTCATTCTACTATCTCTGCTGCTGCAGCAGCAGCTGCATCCTGTATATTATACGGAGGTCCCGAGAAGCTAGCATATTCAAGTGGATCCCAACTCCCCCTTTCCTCTTCACTTTCATACATTATTTTTCTAGTTGTAGGAGGAAAAGGGTTTGTCCACTGAACTTGCAGCCAAGGCTCAGCATACAACAATTGCATTTTCAATTTCTTCTTTACAAGCACTTTCTTTAAAGCATTTATCCAAAAACTGTCAGATTCTCCCCATTTATTCCACCTATAATTAGGAGGAAGTAAAATAAGCATTGGCCACGCCCCAGTACAAAACTCAATCTTTATTCAGATTAGCTGTGTAAGATCATAACCAAGGCTCACTCCATTGTTTTAAAAATTCACCCAGAGGGGAAAAAGGTGGAATAGAGGGAATTTCTGCAGCTGTCTTCGTAAAATATGCCCCCATTTAGAAACTGCAACTCTCCCCCATCTATCGTAGGAAAGGGAAAAAGGAAATGAAACACACCCCAGCACAATAGCAGCAATGTACTGTCCCTAACACAGCACACACACACACACACACACAGCTAAAACAAACTTCCCAGGCAAACAACCCTTTTAACCCAGCGTTTAGACAACTTTTAAAACAGTGTTGCAACATATTTATTCACAGTTTTGCAAAAATTGGAATATTGGACCCCCTCTCCTAAAAGATAGGCGAATGGAGACGACTATCACATATTGAGTAATACATTTATAGCTTTCTTCATACAAGTTACATCTATGTCACCTTTCCTGTTTTTCTCTGGGTAAGCACTTAGATTTTACTGGTACTTTTTCACTAAACACCACCCACAGAATCTCATTTTCTGGAAACCCCCTTCCGATGGCTTCTCCTTTCCTGTTATGAACATCAGCAGTTCTTAATTTTAGCAAACCAGACAATAGCTCATTACCCAATTCCGTTAGGTCAGGATGACCCTTAACAATTTTACATATAATCATGGCCAAAGATATGACATTTCATGTTCAAGCCAAAAGTTTGACATTTCTACAGAACACAAAACAACCTTGTTTTTATGTTTATATAATATTCCAGTAATACTCCAGTAATATTGCATAGGTCAGTAATAGAATAAATATGCCGTTACTTATGTTTCTCATTTTCACAGGTGTTATCCTTAATATGTAATTTTTACATATCACACAGCTCTCAAAAGAAACCAGCATGGCTGCATAAAGAACTCTCTGACAAATTGAAAGACAAAAAGGACAAGTATAAAAAGTGGAAAGAAGGGCAAATAACTAAGGCAGAATATCAGCAAATAGCCTGAGCCTGTAAAGATGAAGTGAGGAAAGCTAAGGCTCACAATGAACAAAGGCTTGCCACAAAAGTAAAAAAAATAACCAAAAAAAAGCTTCTTCCAACATGTTAAAAACAAGAAAAAAGTCAAGGAAACAATTGGTCAATTGCTGGAAGAAAGTGGCAAGAAGGTGACAAGCAACAGGGAGAAAGCAGAACTACTTAACTCGTTTTTTTCATCTGCCTTCACACAAAGGGAAAAAAGAGTCCAACCTATCAAAAACAGCACCACAAAAAAACAGAACAGGAACACAAGTTAAAATAGGGAAGAAAATGGTAAGCGAACACCTATCTACCCTAGACGAGTTCAAATCACCAGGACCAGATGGATTACACCCCAAGGTTCGGAAGGAACTGGCAGACGAGATCTCAGAACCATTGGACTATATCTTTCAACGATCCTGGAGCACTGGGGAACTGCCAGAGGACTGGAAAAGAGCTGATGTAGTTCTCATCTTCAAAAAAGGGAAAAATAGATCCAGGAAACTACAGACCTATCAGCCTGACCTCAATACCAGGGAAGATTCTGGAAAAGATAATCAAGCAACGAATCAGTGAACACCTAGAAGCAAACAAAGTAATAACCAAAAGCCAACGTGGGTTTGTTAAAAACAGATCATGCCAGACTAATCTTATTGCATTCTTTGACAAAGTGACAAAATTAGTGGACCAGAGGAATGCTGTTGATATAATTTACTTGGACTTCAGTAAGGCATTTGATAAAGTAGACCATAACCTGCTACTAGATAAAGTAGAAAAATGTGGGTTAGACAGCATAACCACCAGTTGGATTCGTAACTGGCTGACCAACTGCACTCAGCATGTAGTCCTCAATAGAACTGCATCTACATGGAGGGAAGTGTGCAGTGGAGTACCCCAAGGCTCTGTTTTAGGCCCAGTACTCTTCAACATCTTCATCAATGACTTGGACAAGGGGATAGATGGCGAACTCATCAAATTTGCAAATGACACCAAGCTGGCAGGAATAGGCAACACTCCAGAAGATAGGCTTAAGATACAGAAGGATCTTGACAGACTTGAACATTGGGAGCTATCTAACAAAAGGAAATTCAATGGTGAAAAAAGTAAGGTGGATTAAAGAGAAAAAAACCAGGAAATTAAAAGGCATGTTTTTGATGAATGGAGTAGTTAAATTAAGAATGTTTACCAAATAAGAAACAAATAGTAGTAAAATTATTATCCAGGAAAAAGCACACCGTTTTACTTGATTAGAAGCATATGTTTTATATGTTTATTTATTATGTATTTGTATATATAGATTTTGTCTACAACTTAAGGTTGTATTCGATGTATTGTACATAGTGTTTTTCTTTTTTAATCTCTAATAAAGTTTTCTTTTAAAATGAAAAAAAAAGGAAAAGAGCTGATGTAGTTCCCATCTTCCTCCTCCTCCTCCTCGCATATTCCCGCAGGTGCAGGGTGTACTTTTTGGATCCAGGGTGCAGGTCTGCAGTTTGCATATCTTTGTTGATGGTGTTTCAGCATCTCTGCTTTGGATGCTCGTTAAGTTGTTGGCCATTGACCTCTAGTTGGTAGGCTGTCTTGGCCACAGTGGAAGGTGCTGCTCTCTGGACATCTCCATACTTGCGGAGCTGGCCTTCTCTCATCTTCTCTATAATTGGTGCCACACCAAAATGTTGTTAAATGCTGTTGTTTGTGATGTGGTCAAGAAGGGAGATGCCCGATATCCAACGAAGCCTTCACATTTCCATTTGCTTGCAATGGCTGGGTCAGAACATGGAACAACTTTCTCCCACCCTCCTGATGTAAAATAAACACTCCTCTTCCAAGCAAACATACTCAAAAGCAACAGGTGATGTTCAGCAAAGGAGCATACGGCTTATGAGTCAAGCCTTAAATAAGCTTATCTCCGACTGAATCATATCATCAGGTTCTACAAAACCTGGCATGTTAATAAAGAAGTGTTACAAAGCCAGGGGAGCAATACAAGACCAAGCTCAGACAACTGCTGTTACATGCTGTTTTCCCCAATTATTGTTTAAAAGGTTCTTGGTGGCCTGACCCTCTTGCAAAACAAGGGCTGGTGTTCAGGTGTTCTATCAAATTACTTTTTGCGAGTACATGTTCCCACCCAAAGTGACTAATACAACATGAAATGACATTTACCAAGAATGCCTTTCAGGCTGGAATGGCAAAACAATGAATACATCTCTCTCTCTCTCTCTCTCTCTCTCTCTCTCTCTCTCTCTCTCTCTCACACACACACACACACACACACACACACACACAAAACAAAGCCATCTTTCTCCAAGTAGAAACAAGTCATGCAAAAAAAAATCCAACCTCCATGCAACACACTTAAAGATTACCGAAGATCATGCTTGCAGGAATAAATACACTCATCCTTCAAGAGGTTTAAGATTTTATATGGGGCTACACCAAATATGCTTTTTCAATTAGCATATTTAACAGTCTAATTACCAAAATATGAAATATTTTGAAATATTCATGCATATTTCTTCTCCTGTTTTCTCCTGACTATGTGCAGGCTCACTATTATTTAACCTGATTAATTGTTCCCCACTTTTCCCATTGCCCCCAGGCATGTGCACACATACAAATTTGTTAATGGGCAAACCTACTTTTTGTTTCATTTTGTTTACTCCAGACATACTATTATAATGTCATTGTTAAAATCCCATGGGCTGTTCCAGCTGATTTTTTTTTATTTCATTACCACCTGGGCTGACTTAGCAGAAAATAATATAGACAAATAAAAGAAAGGAAGAAACGAAAGAAGGAAGGAAGGAACAAAGAGGGAAAGGAAGAAAGGGAGAGAGGAAAGGAAGGAAGGAAATAAGGAAGAAAAGGAGGGAGGAAATGGAGAGGAAAAAGGTAGAAAGCTAGGGATGATGGAAAGATGGAAATGGAGAGGAAAAAGAAGGGAGGGAGGAGGGGGAAGGAAAGAGAAAGAAATTGAAAGAAAGAAAGAAAGAAAGAAAGAAAGAAAGAAAGAAAGAAAGAAAGAAAGGAAGGAAGGAGGACAAGAGGGATGGGAGAAGAAGTGCAAAGGAAGAAAGGAAGGGAACAAAGGATGGGTGGGAGGAAGAAAGAAAGGGAGGGACAAAATGAAGAGGAAGAAAGGGAAGGAGTGAGTGAGTGACTGAGGAAGGAAGGAAGGAAGGAAGGAAGGAAGGAAGGAAGGAAGGAAGGAAGGAAGGAAGGAAGGAAAGAAGGTTTGCAGATTCAAAGCTATCACTCAAAACAATAAAAACATATTTTCCCAGGGTCAACGTTTTCCCCATTTGAAGCTTTTTTCAGACAGTCAGAAAAAAGAAAGGCTCCCACAACATACCTTCAATAATCAAAGAATTTCAGACAGAGTAATTCAACAGGACCTTTTAGGTATTCAGGGCTGCTTTACACATTCTACAGACAGGTTGGTGTTTCACAGGAACAGAGAGAGAGAGAGAGGGAGGGAAGGGGGGAGAGAGAAAGAGAGAGGGGGAAGAGAGAGAGAGAGAGATTTGCCTTTTGTCTTCTAATTCTTAAGACTTCTGCAGAAGAACAGTGTATTTATCCCCACATGGACAGGAGATGTGCACCTGATGCCTGTTTGCTGTGACTATTCTGGCAGGCTTTAGGCAGCTACTCCTGCAGAAATAAATAAAAACCCTACTATGTGTAAGTGTATGCAACCCAAAGATAAACATCAACAAGTATCTGGATAAACATCCAATATATTTGATGGGCTTCCATAGAGAGGGGGGGATCAAGTTATCTTTCAAAGCCAGACAAGGAATAATGGATGGAAACTGAACAAGGAGAGATTCAACCTGGAAATAAGCAGGAATTTTCTGACAGTGAGAACAATCAACCAAAAGAACAGAAGTTGCCTTCAGAAGTTGTGGTGCTTCATCACTGGAGGCTTTCAAGAAGAGATTGGACTGCCTTCTGTCAGAAATGGTGTAGGGTCTCCTACCAAAGCAGGAAGTTAACCTAGATGGCCTACAAGGTCTCTCCCAACTCTGTTAATCTGTTAAATCTGTTAAAGTACAAATGCTAGGCACCTACAGTCCCAGTTCCCTATTACACATCGCTCTTCCTCTTTGTTAGATGGGTCAGGTAGGGCTTCAGAGCTTTCCTGGAATTTAGGAGAAATGGGATAGATCCATTTTTTAATAAGAGGGAGTTGTTATGTGCAGAGTTGCCCCATTAAGTGGCAATTCAAACTGGGATCTAGTAGGAGAATGACCCAGTTTGATTTGGTTGGATGGACAGAGGAACACAGGATAAGAGGTGGTTAAATAGAATTAGAATATAATAGAATAGAAATTAAAGAATAGAGTAGAATAGAATAGAATAGAATAGAATAGAATAGAATAGAATAGAATAGAATAGAATAGAATAGAATAGAATATGGAACGGAATGGAATGGAATAGAATGGGGGGTGGAGCTGGCGTCGTGACGATACAGCATGCAATCTTGGAGGTCTGAGATCGCTGCCGATATCTTTGCTCCTGGATGGTCCAAACGGATCTAAACCGTCCCGAAGAGACAGTGAATGTAAAGAGCGTATCCTGTCAATCCCAGGGATACTGCAAAGTCCCTGGTAGATCCAGGAGAAGCTCTTTTTGCCAGTGGCAAACAGGCAGCCATTAAAGCTGCTGAAGTTGGGACAGCTCCGAAACAAAAGAGAACGGAAAGAGAAAGTGTGCCCGTTTGGTGAGAACTTTTTCTTTAAGATTTGAAAGGACACCCTAAGGAAAAGAAAGAATCTGTAAAAGTTTTGACAGAAGTGATTAAGCGGCGATTTTAAATAGGAATGTCAAAGTAATATTTTTATTTTTTTTCTCATTGCTGGATTTTCTACACGATCTTATATTTTGAAACTGGACTGGTTTTTCTTCTTTCACCTATTCTTTCTCTCCTTTTTGACTTTATAATATTCTAGGCTAGAGACTCCCTTTTAGTCATCTTTTTAAATATCTTTCCCCCTTTTTAATTAATTTTTATTATATTATGTTTGGAAGAGGAGTGGGAGAGTGAAAGTAAAGAAACTTTGTAACACTGCTAACTAGAGGCTTGGAAATATTCTATTTCTTTTACTTGACCAGACAAAGCTGAGAAAGAACTGAGACTTCTTTTCAAGGACATTGCCTGTTTGATAAGATAGAGGGAAGAGCATGGGAGAGTATTATTGCAGGTGCTCTTCTGGGTTTCTATCAACAGCTGGAGACTGGTGTTGAAGTTTATAGGAAAAAAAGGTGATAAGACTCTGGAGAAGAGTTATAAATTTTAACAAAAGCCTTGGATAATCAAACAAAGTGCAGTGTGCTCTTTTTATTTTTTAAGCTGCGTTATTTCTTACTTTAACAAACCCCCTCCTTACTAGCTTACTTTTCGTAATAGCTATTTGGATTTTTGGCCTTTTGGAACTTGTTTTTGTCTTTCTTTTTGTTTTTTGAAGTCAATTTTTTTACGTTTGCATTTTATTTTAAAGGAAAAGCTTTAGTATTAATGATTTCCTTCCTTATTCTTTTTAAGGGAGTAGTCTCTTTTCTTTTCTCTCTCTCCCTCCATTGTATTTTTTTTTACCCTCCATATTGTTTTTTTTATATATTTTTGTGGCTTTTTCTTTTTCTTATGCATCCTTTTATACCTGAGACCTCTTAATTGCATTAAGGTGTTGAAGAACCTGAAGAACTTTCCTTTTCTCTTTTTTAGTTTTTTATTTTTTACTTTTCTGCCTTTTTCAGGATTTAACAATTCTTTATTTTTTTGTGTGTGTTTATGGTCTTTTCTTCCATTTTTGAGTTTTTACTGCCATCTAGCCAATCGATTGGATTAAGGTATAAAAGAACCTGAAGAATTTATGATGATGATGATGATGATGATGATGATGATGATGTTTCTTGTTTCCCACTATTTGTACTTGGAATTACAATTGGTTATTTCACAATTGGATTAAGGTCTAGAAGAACCTGAATATTTTGAATTGTCTGAAATGAGTAGGAAGCTAACAGCCTCTGGTTCCTCAACTTCTACTGCTTCCTCTTCACCATCTGGAGGACAACGTTCAATACAGATGTTACAACAAGAAAAAGAACAGGAAAAAGTGACCCTGCAGATGATTATGCAAGGAATTCAAAATATTCAAATAAGAACAGAGAACATTGAACAAAGAACAAGGAAAACTGATGAAAAGGTGGAGAACATTCAACAAATGATGATGAAGTATGATGAGAGTTTCCAAAAAATTGAAGAAGACAAACAAAGAGATAAGAAGATTGGAGATAATGATAGAAATTTTGGCTGAAGCTTTGAAAATTACTAAAGAGAAGATGATGGATGGAATAGATGAGGTTTATTGAGTCTTCACAAGATATGCAATGAGAAATAGCCTACCAAGAGAAGTTCACATCAGATTTACAAAGAAAGCCATTAAAATGCAAATATTGCAGGTGGCAAGAGAGAAAACATTGAAATATAAAGACAAGGAGACTGTGGTCTTGAAACAAGTACCCAGAAGAGTGAGAGAGATGAGAAGAGAATACCGATTTCTGACCAAAATGCTACTTAAAAAAGAGGTGAATTATAGATGGCTGATTCCAGAAGGTTTAATGTTCACATGGCAAAAACAGAGACATAGAATTGACTCAATTGAGAAAGCTGAATCATTTTGCACAGAATTTTTTAGAGGGAAAGAGCAAGAGGCAGAAAAAGAAATCTCACTAACTGAATTCCAAGAGGACTGCCAAATGGTGACTGAAAAAGAAGAAGGTGCAGTAGGTGGAAAGGTGGAAGCCAAAGAACAACATGAACCAAGATCCACAAGAGCTGCTAAACCTAACTACAAAATATAACCATGGAAGAGAAAAAACTGATCCAATTAATATAAATGGACTTAACTCAGCTGTTAAAAGAAGGAAAACTTTCCATAAATTAGAGAAATTAAAATTTGATATAATCTGCCTACAAGAAGTACATCTCAAAAAGCAACATGAACAATTGTTGATACAGCCAAAATTAGGGAAAATATTTACTTCTTTGACACAATGCAAGAAAAGAGGAGTGGTTTTATACATTAAAGATATTATCCCAGGAAAATTGGTCTATACTGATGTCGATGGAAGAATACTAATGGTGGAAATAATGGACAATAATATGAAAACACTCCTGATTGCAATCTATGCCCCGAATGACAATCAAGAAGAATTTTATAAAAAATTACATATGAAAATAATTGAACTGGACTATGCTAGTATAGTTATGATGGGAGATTTTAATGGAATTGTAGATAATAAACTGGACTACACAGCACAGAAAACAACAAAGCAAATCAGAAAGTCTCTCCCTAAATCTTTTTTTAAAATGATAGATGGTGCATCCTGTAGATCCCAGGGACAGCACAAAGTCCCTGGTTGATCCAGGAGAAGCCCTCCTTGCCGGCGGCAGAGATTGCCATTAAAGATCAGCCATTAAAGCTGCTGAAGTTGGGATAGCTCCGATCAGAAGAGACCAGAAAGAGAAAGTGTCTCGGTTTGGTGAGAACTTTTTTTTTATCATTATTCTAAGACTTAAAGGGACACCCTAAGGAAAAGAAAAAATCTGTAAAAGTTTTGACCGAATGGAATAAGTGGCGGTTTTTAAACGGAAACATCAAAGTAAGGCTTGGCTTTTTATTTTTTTTCTCTTATTACTGGACTTCTATCGCGATTTAGTATTTGCTAACTGGACTGGCTTCTTTCTTATTTATATCTATTTTTTCTTCTCTTTTTTGATTTTGCAACATTTCAAAACATTTGCAAAACTTTTTGGAGAGATCACTTCCGGTGGCAAGGACGAGCAGAGGGGCAGAAATCCCTGCGGTTTCAGCTAACCTTTTCTTGAGTTTGGTGCGATCTTTCGGGGTGCTCGAGTCCTGGAGAGACCCGTGCCGGTGTGGGGGAAACTCGGATCGTAAGGTGGGGAAGGCAACCCCCCCTGCAACGAAGAGAAAACCCTCCAGAGCCCAACAATCAAGAATAGCCCCATGTTAATGGAGGCTCCGAAGTCCTGACTGCCACCGATGTGAAGGAAAGAGTGAGTGACAGTTTACAAGTTCATTGGGAAAGTGAGTGATGATTAAAGTTAGTGGCTGAGAAGAAATTTGGAAGATCACAGATTGACTTTAGGCTGTGATATACTGTGGGGAGCCCTAAGAGAAAGCGGCCAAAAGCAAATTTGCAAGTGAAAGTGAAGGGGCTCAGCAGACAGAAGAGAGGTGGAATAACAAAGATTTAAAGAGGAATTCAGCATTACGAAGTGACTGAAAAGATCTAGTTACCATTTGCATGTGAGCAGATCCTTTTACAACCAGAGCCAGAAAGCAGAACGAAGCTGATCGAGGAA
This sequence comes from Pseudonaja textilis, assembly GCF_900518735.1. The sequence goes on along the minus strand of NW_020769483.1, from coordinate 363,752 downwards.
GGGAAAAAAGACAGAGCGGTGTCATAGGCAGCATTTTAGAATGCTGAGGTGGCTGCAACAAAGTATCAAAGTATCAAACTTAACTAAAAGGACACAATTTATTCAAACAATCCCTGGGAACTTGAGGATATTGCTCCACTGGAGGAGACACTTTTTTCCCCACCTCTTGAAGGAAATCAGGGCAATTGAAAAAATTGGAAGCCTTTGAATGAGGGAGAACGCTGTTTAATCGTAGCTGTTACTCAGCAGCTTTTCACCTTCCATTTCTGGTGTCCTTAAAGTGAAAGCTCCCAAATTGAAAAGTGAAAACTAAAAATTATATTTTTAGAGCTTCTCTTTCTTTTCTTTACTTTCCTCTGTGCGCATATATTTACTTAAAATATTCTTCCTTCTTTCTTATTAGTTGATATCATGTTATGTTGATTTATGCTTTTTCTTTGATTTTCTCTTGATAGATCACATTATATCAGATTGTTAAATATTGGATTAATTAATTTAGTTAAGTTATTAATAACAAAGATTGCTATATTTTGTGTGGGAATATAGGGGAGATATCAAGAATATTGGGTATTGATTAATTAACAATTTTAGAGTTCTGTAGTCTAATATATTGCATTGTGTGAACATATCTAGGAATATTTAGGAATGCAACATTTTCTGTAACTAAGCTTACTTTACATTTAAGTTAAATCAGTGAAATACAGATTTATCTTATTAATTAGTTAAGAATTCAGTTATTTAGTAGATTGATAGACCTTGATTATTTCTAGTAATAGATTTAAGAACACTGAATGCCAATTTGGAACAATATACTTAGCATTGTACAACAACAAAAACAAATTTTACAGGAAATGACTTCTACAACTACTACAGCATTGAAAACTGGCAGGAAGGTCAACCCCACAATAACAACTACTTTAGCAACAACTTCACCCATGGCGCAAAAAACAATAGAGGAAACACTACCAATAGAGAAGCAAACTAGCATCTCGAATGCCAGCATTCATGCAATGTTTCTAACTTTACAGGACTCACTGACAAAACTGCAAGAAACAATGACTAAAAACCACAGGGAAACAAGAGCAGATATTAATGAACTGAAGGAAGAGATGGGAAAATTAAAGGCAGAAATGAAGGCAGACATCTTTAAAGTAGAGGATAAAGTGGGAGTACTGCAACAGGCCTTGGAGAAAAATGAAGTTAGAATAAAAGAGGTAGAAAAAAGAACTGACCGAATGGAAAAGGAATTAGAAAGAGTGGATGAAGATTTTAAAAACATGAGTAAAGAAATGGACGACTCATTGGTCCTCCTAGAGATGGACAAGGCGGCAATGTACTTAAGATTTCAAAATGTGGCGGAATCAAAAGAGGAGGACCTGGAATACTTGATGGCAGAAATACTGTCCGGTCTTTTGGAAAAGGACAGAAATGATATCCAAAAAGAGTTTGACATAAATGCCCTAGGGAAGTTCACATACGATTCACCAGAAGATGTATCCGTGATATGATATATAAAATTTCTAGAGATAAAACAATATCTTATAAAGAAAAAGAAATTATAATTCTTAAACAGATTCCGAGAAGAGTAAGGGAACAAAGGCGCGATTACAAATTTCTGGCAGCTTATTTAAACCAAAAAAGAATTACATTCAAATGGCTTATACCAGAAGGGATGCTAGTGTCGTGGAAAGAGAGGAAAATTAAAATAGACACCATGGAAAAAGCTCAGGACTTTTATGAACGGATGGTGGGCCCACAGGAGCAAGGTAGTAGGGAGGAATTGGAGACAAATTCTCAAGAAGAATACGGTGGACACAAAAATAGAACCGGATCTGTAGGGAACCAAGAGGACACTCATTCGCAACAAACGACAGAAGGAACCACAAAAGCACAAACACAAAGAGAAACAGGGGCTGTTACTCGCCAAAGAGTGAAACAGAACTAAATAAATGGGAGAAGAAAAAAAATTACTATCAATAAATATAAACGGTTTAAATTCAACGATTAAAAGAAAAAGGATATTAACTAAATTAATCAAACAAAAGGCTGATATAATATGCCTACAAGAAACGCATATAATGAAGAAAGATGAAAAATATTTAGAATGCCCGAAATTAGGAAAGTTATTTACCACACCAGCAGACGAGTGTAAAAAGAAAGGAATTGCAGTATATGTAAAAGAGGATTTAAAAGCAGAGTCAATATGGTCGGATTCGGAAGGAAGGACTCTGGTTTTGCAGATCTGGATCAATGACATCCCAATTCTTTTAGTAGTAATTTATGCCCCAAATGGGGACCAAAAAGAGTTTTTTAAACACCTATATGGAAAAATGGTTGAATTGCAACAAAAAAACATCCTTATTATAGGGGACTTCAATTCTATTGTTGAATATCAAAAAGACCACAGCAACGGCGGGAAAAATAAAAAGGGGAAAAGAGAGCTCCCTAAGATTTGCAGGGAAATGATGAAAGAGTTTAATTTGACAGATATATGGAGAAGACTACATCTTGAGAAAAAACAGTTTACATTCTATTCAAAACCCCACCAAACATGGACACGGATAGATATGGCATGGATGAATGGGGAAATAGCAAATGAAATAAAAGAAGTGGAAATTTTGCCCAATGAATGGGCAGACCATAACCCAATACAGATAATATGGAAGGGTAGGGCAAAACCAAAGAAAAGGTGGACATTAAACACTCAATTAATAAAAGAGAAAGAATACATCAATAAATTAAAGGAGGAATTAATTTTTTTTATAAAAGAAAACGATAATGGAGAAACTACAAAACAAAATATATGGGATACAATGAAGGCGGTAATAAGAGGTATAACAATCTCTTATAATGCCAAGAGAAATAAAGAAAAATATTCCCAGCAAAATAATCTACAACAAAGAATTAAGGAGCTAGAAACTCTACTACAGAATACTCCAAAAGATACAAAACTGCAAAATCAGATAAATATAGCTAAACATAAATTGAATTTAATCGAACAAGAGAAAATGATTACAAATTTGAATTTGACCAGACAAACCTATTTTGAACATGCCAATAAGCCAGGAAGATGGCTATCTTATAAATTAAAAAGAAAGAAAGAAAAGAGAATGATATATCAGTTAATAGATAGCAAGGGAGATATATACCAGGAAATAGAACAGAAAAAAAAAATCATTCATAAATACTTTGAAGATTTATATAAAAAAGAGGATGTCAGTGAAGATAGAATAAGGAATTATTTAGATGAAGTTAAAGATAAGGTAATTGGGGAAGAAATGGCAGAACTATTAAATAAAGACATTACTGAATCGGAATTGAAATCAGCAATAGATAACCAGAAAAATAACAAAACTCCAGGCCCAGATGGAATCCCAGGGGAGCTCTATAAGGGTATAGTAGAACAAATTGGACCATTTATGTTGGAAGTTTTTAATGACGTTTTACTAGCAGCCAGGATGCCGGACTCATGGAGGGGGGCGTTGATTTCGTTGATCTTGAAGGAGGATACAGATCCTAGATATATAAACAATTATAGGCCGATTTCACTTCTAAATACTGATTATAAAATTTTTACTTCTATTATAGCAAACAGATTAAAAAGACTGCTAAACTTGTATATACATGAAGATCAAAACGGATTCCTTCCAGCTAGGCAAATAAAGAATAATCTAAGAATAGTATTAGACGTACTAGAATTTTATGAAGCCCACCCTGAGAGACAAGTAGCACTCATGTTTTTAGATGCAGAGAAAGCTTTTGATAATCTGAATTGGCAATTTTTAATTCAAAAAATTTATAATTTGAATCTGGGTACCAAATTTGAAAATATTATAACAACTATCTATGACACACAACAAGCTAATATAATAATAAACAGGGAACACACCCGCCCAATAAAGATAGAAAAAGGAGTGAGACAGGGCTGCCCA